>JBCNJP010000012.1:45286445-45375694 GCA_039602395.1 Deinandra increscens subsp. villosa
TGCAGCTGTGTTTTGACTGACCAAACGGAGGTTTTAAGAAGTGTGCGAGTAGCCGTTGTAAAGCTAAGACATCCTAATTTACTTGGGAAAAAGAATCAACTGATTTCGAAAAAAATTGAGCGAGTTATGACAGTTACAAGTTGACCAGAAATTCTGGTCAAAGCTGTTAGGAATTTTTAAGTTTGCAAACGTTTAGGATTTCAAATCTATGCTATCATTTGATCAATTTAACATCCACCAACAAGTTTATAATCATAATAACATGCCATTTCTGTCATGAGCAAGATCATACCAAAATCATAGCAAAATCTCAACATGTAGTTAGCAATTAAGCACATTACACCCAAATTCCCTAACCAAACACCCAACATTCATACAAGAGCATTCATAGCAGAAATTGAACTCAAAACCCAGCTCTAAACCCGAGTTCAAATCTGTCCCAAACCATAAGTTAACATATCTTAACCTAAAACATGAAATATGAGCATCACAACACTCCATTTGGCGTATAGACACACAAAAACACACATGCAACAACAAATTCGGATTTCAAAAGTTAGGGCTTACTAGATGGAGGTAGAAATCGTGAGTAGAAGGAGAAGAGGAGAAGATGAAGCTTACTTGAGTGTTCTTGGAGCTTGATTGAGCTTCCAAACTCCGAATTTAGCTCCTAGATGCTTGATTTCGTGAAATGCAAGTGTGTGTGTGTGTGTAACCGTGAGGAAGAGAGAGAGATGGGATGAAGATGATGATGATGCGTGAAGAATGAGAAATGGGGGAGGATGGGCAGATTTTGTTTAAGTTAGAAGTTACACATATGGCCCCTCATCTTTTCTTTTAAACATATAAGACATGAAAACTCATTTAAGTGGGTTTTTGCTAAAAGTTGTAAAGTAAGAAAATTCTCAAAATGTTTCCAAGTGTTTTTAAACCATTTAATATGTAATATTTGGTCGGGTTATATAAATTTAACATTTGTACATAAGGATCCAATTTTACACACAAAGCCCGGTTTCGCATAAAAATGCAAATTTTCATAATTAACACATAAGGTCACGAAACGAATTTACAAACCATGTTACTAAAATCAAATAACAAGTAAACATAAGTAAACACGAAATCATTCAAGTAACGGGTCTCGGGTTTGCTAACGGAACTAACGGGACTAACGGAAAAAGTTAACGGAGTTAACTTGGGAAGTGACCGGTTGTCACAAATTCTTTCTCCTAAACTTTCTTAACTTAGGGTATGGGGATGCGAAGCTTATGTCACTAGTGAATCTGACAACTAGCTTGATCCTCGAGGTGAAAAGGTGATTTTCATCGGATACTATTGTAATACCGGCTATTACTTTTACCATCCTGATGGAAACAATGTATCTATCAAAAGGAAGGGTAAGTTCCTTGAGAAGGAAATTCTCAACAGAGGAACGAATAGTGATCCAGTGGATCTCGAAGAAATTCGAGAAACACAAAACCCTGAGACGGTCGCTGGGTATGACCGACAAATGGTTGTCGCATAATCAGACCAAAACACAAGCGTTCGCAGGAGCAAAAGGGCACGCAGGGAACCTAATAGATACCTTGGTAATATAGAAGCTTCCGATGTCATGTTAGTAGCAGATTCTGACGACGAACCTACTAATTACAAAGCTGCTGTATTAGATCCTGAATCTAAAAAATGGCTTGAAGCCATGAACGCCGAGATGCAATCCATGCGTGATAATCAAGTATGGGACTTGATTGAGCTACCCCCCAGTTCTCGGGAAGTAGGGAGCAAGTGGATCTTTATAAGAAAAACTGACATGCATGGAAACGTCAAAACCTATAAGGCACGGCTTGTTGCAAAGGGTTTCACTCAAACCCAAGGGGTGGACTATGAAGAAACCTTCTCGCCCGTGGCCATGATCAATCAATCAGGATATTGCTTGCCATAGCCGCATACTATGACTATGAGATATCGCAAATGGATGTGAAAACCGCATTCCTGAACGGACAACTCACTCAGGATGTCTACATGGTTTTGTCGATCCAAAATATCAAAATAGGGTTTGCAAGCTGAATAAGTCCATCTATGGACTTAAACAAGCATCTCGAAGGTGGAATCTTCGCTTCGACCAGAAAGTCAAGGAGTTTGACTTTGCTCAAAGTGAAGATGAGCCTTGTGTTTACAGAAAGGCAAGCGGGAGCGCTATATCATTCCTCAGCTTGTATGTGGATGATATACTGATCATAGGAAACAACATCCCCATGCTTAACGAGGTTAAGATATGGCTTTCATCTTGTTTCGCTATCAAGGATCTTGGGGAGCCGCTTTTATTCTAGGAATTAAGATTCACAGAGATAAATCGAAGCGGCTTCTGGGTCTCAGTCAAAGTACATACATTGATAAGATTATGGCACGTTTCAACATGAGCAACTCCAAGAAGGGAGTCATCCTTATGACAAAGGGTGCTATCTTGAACAAATCTCAATCTCCTCAAACGGACAAGGAGATCAACCAAATGGCGTCGATCCCATTTTCTTCTACTATAGGCTCAATTATGTATGCCATGCTCTACACTCGACCAGATGTCTCATTTGTGTTAAGCTTGACAAGTCGGTACCAACAAAGTCCTGGTCTAGCTCACTAGACTGCTGTGAAGAACATCCTGAAATACCTTAGAAACACTAGTGAGATGTTTTTGGTATATGGAGGAACTGATGAGCTCGCTATAAAGTGTTACACCGACGCTAGTTTTCAGATTGATCGAGATGAATCTCGCTCACAGTCCGGATACGTATTCACCCTCAATGGAAGTGCTGTTTTGTGGTATAGTTCCAAACAGCCAGTAGTAGCTGATTCCACTACTGAATCTGAATACATAGCCGCCTCAGAAGCTGCCAAGGAAGCAGTATGGAACTATGGATGAAGAATTTCATCACCGATCTTGATGTGGTTCCAATCATCAAGCAACCAATCGAGATGATGTGCAATAACACATGCGCTATTGCTCAAGCCAAAGAGCTAAGGTCTCACAAGAAGGCCAAACACATTCTGAGGAAATTTCACTACATAAGAGTACTTAAAATAAATGAAATAGATATGCAAAGTAGACACAGATCAAAACTTAGATGATCCCTTTATGAAGCCAATGACTCACGAGACTCATGATCGTCACAGAGAAGCGATAGGGCTTAGATTAGCTAAAGACATGATTTTATTTAGTATTTGGGTGTACGAACATATAACAGTTATCTTTACTATTCATATTCCATCGGTAAATGGAATATGAAATTTCATAAATGTGTTCGATGTTAATACGCTTAATCATCCCTGAACAATTGTTGATATTGTTCTAAATGTCCGTAGTCGGTTAGAGACGTGGGAACGACTCTAAATGAAGACTATTCTGATTTTTGAACCTTAAAAAGGTTTAACGTTCAAATTCATAGACCTCATTCGGGAATGACGTTGGACGTAACTCGTATCAAGAAATGCAATCATGGAAGCTTTGCCTGCTTGATTAATGGTATGCTCTAATATTTCCTTAGACCTGAGACGTATACTGGAACTCCCGTTTACTGCAGACTATTCTTTGATTGTAGTCTAACGTTGTCGCGTAACTACCAACAATAGGATTACTTTCGGGAATGGATCTAAAGTTCAGTGGGAGTTGTATGCCTCAAGACAGGATTTCGTACTATTGCTTCAGCAATAGATAGACATAATGGCGCCCTCATTGATTCCAAGTGTGAAGTGTGAGGCCTCACCCAAACGTACTATGTGTTTGATTGGTACACTTTGGATCGGAGAACGAGACAATAATTGACGAATCTAATACATGAGAGTCCATGTCTCATTATTCATCTATGTCTAGAACGGAAGGGAACATATGACAATGATTACCATAAGTCCTCTATCTGCTTGCTTTACATTCAGATATACTTTGGCTGTCGACTTAAAGTGTTGAAGCTGGTTGGTGTAGCCATGCATAGCTAGAGTACCTCTGACTACAACGCTAAAGTGTCGCGATCAGTCTAAGTGGGAGACTGTTGGATATTAGGTGTCCTGACCCGACATTTAATGTAACCGACCAGGTTCTGACCCGGAAGAGTTACACCGGAGTCAATGAACTAAATATTTAATTACTTGTTAATTAAATAATTCAAACTATTAAATTAATAAACAATAGTTATTTATTTAATTAAAAGTAACGAAACAATCTTTATCGTAAAATAGTTTACGAGAAAAATTCGATGGAATATTGTCTAGTCGTTACCGGTTTAACGGACTAGAAATATTATTGGGTTTAGAGTGATGGATCGCGGAATGGGCTTAGCTTTCCTAAAAGCCCATCGG
Source organism: Deinandra increscens subsp. villosa (assembly GCA_039602395.1). Taxonomy (NCBI): domain Eukaryota; kingdom Viridiplantae; phylum Streptophyta; class Magnoliopsida; order Asterales; family Asteraceae; genus Deinandra; species Deinandra increscens. Next base: position 45,290,787 of record JBCNJP010000012.1, read on the forward strand.
GGATAATTAAAAGGAGGGATTAGGGTGGAAACCCTAATCAAGATTTTTGGCCTCCTCCCCTTTCCCTCTCCTCGTCGCTGTCCCCCTCCCCCTCTCTCCTTCTTGTTTGACGCAACCCACCACCACCACCGTATCCGTCGCTTGCCGCCACTATCATGGTGAAGCATGATCCAAGGTTGAGCACTGCTGCGTTGAAGCTAGAGACCACCGCCGCCGCCACTCGAGCCGCCGTTGCAAAAGAGAGGGTAGCGGCCTCTGCCGCCACCGCCGCCGCCAAGGCCGCCGTCGCCGTCGATCTTTTCGGTGAGGACAACCGTGATGTGGTTCTCGCTTTACCGGCGCCACTAAGGCCAATGTTCGAGCCCACACGTGCGGCCACCTTCCAATCCGGTGAAAGCTCCAAGTGGTCGGCGCCACTTTATGTCGCCGCCGTTGCGCCACTTACTCTGTCGCTTCGACGCATGACGGGCGAAATCAAAGTAACATCGTTTTTTTCGTCTTGCATGATGGAACCGTTTGATTGGAATTCCATGCTTCATGGCATGGTTGCGTTACCACCACCACCACTGGTTCTGTAACAACTACAACTCCCCAGGTTAACTCCGTTAACTTTTTCCGTTAGTCCCGTTAGTTCTGTTAGCGAACCCGAGACCCGTTATTTGAATGATTTCGTATTTATTTATGTTTACTTGTTAGTTGACTTTAGTAACTTGGTTTGTAAATTCGTTTCGTGACTTTATGTGTTAATAATGAAAATTTTCATTTTTATGCGAAACTGGGTTTTGTGTGTAAAGTTTGGGTTTTTACGTATAAATGATAAATGTATATAACCCGACTAAATCTTACATGTTAAATGATTTAAAAACACTGGGAAACATTTTTAGAATTTTTACTTTACAACTTTTAGTTAAAAACCCACTTAAATGAGTTTTTATGCCTTATATGCTTAAAATGAAACTTGAGGGGCTTAAATGGTAATTTACACTTAATGAAAATCTGCACAAAGACTCAACCTCCACCCCCATTTCACGTTCATCTTCACCATCTCTCTCCCTCTTCACGATTCACGCACACATCCACATACACACTTGCAAAAATTCGCGAAATCAAGCATCTAGGAGCAAGATTCGGAGTTGGGAAGCTAAATCAAGCTACAAGAACACTCAAGCAAGCTTCTTCTTCCTCCCCTCTCTTCCTACCTGCGATTTCTACCTCAAATTTGTAAGCCCTAACTTTTAAAATCCGAAATTGGTAGTTGCATGTGTGTTCTTTAGTGTTTGAATGCTAAATGGTGAGCTATTATGCTCCAAATTCATGTGATAAGTTGAGATATGCTATATGTCTAATTGGGGACAGATTTGGGTTCGGGTTTAGGGCTGTAATTTGGGTTAAATTTCTGCTATGTGAGTGTTCTTGAAGTGGTTATGTAGACAAGCATGAAAACTAGGTGTATGTGCTTATAATGCTAGCCTTATGTTCAAATTTTGCTATGTTCTTGGTATGACCTTGTTCACTACAGAAATTACATGTTGAAATGGTTATAATTATGTTAGTAGGTGTTGGATGACCAAATTGTTGCTCAAAATTAGAAAACCGAAATTTTTGCAAACTATAAAGTATGGACATATTCGTCAAGATTTTTTGGCCGACTTGCAGAGGTCATAACTCACTCAATTTTTATCGAAATCAGTTGATTCTTGCACCGTATTAAAGTTCCATGTCTTAGCTTTAAATGGGCTACTTGCACGTTTTCTAAATCCTCCGTTTGGTCATCCAAAACACAGCAAACACAGCTGCAAGTTAGGTGTGCAAAGCTGTCATTTTCTGTGAAAAGTAAACTTTTCAAATTGGTTGAGCATGTCAATCTTGTTTTATTGACGATTTTGCTATTTGTAAATGATGTTTATATATTAAAAGTAAGATCTGGAAGGTTTGGTTAATAAACTCTAAATTTTGAATGAGTTATGCAAATTTTAAACCTACTTTGACTATTTTGCAAAAAGTTGAAAATTGCCAACTTCCGATGCGCATAACTTTCTCGTTACTTAGCTTTTTAAGTTGATTCTTTTTGAAACATTCAGTAAATGTTAAGTAGTCCATGCCTGCAAAATTTTAAAACTTAACTCCAAGTATGGAGCAAATTAGGCATGCCACCAAATGGTGTGTCAAAGACAATAATGTTGATTTTTGCCAACTTCTAACACGCAGAACTTTCTCATTTCTTAGCATTTTTACTTGATTCTTTTTGCAACATTTCCTAAATGATGTGTAGTATATGTGTGTAAAATTTAAAGAGTTAACTCCAAGTAATGTGGATTTTAGCTATGTCACTAGTTAGGTGCTTGAAGTTTGACTTTCTGGGTCAACTTTGACTTAAGTTGCAATTACTTGATTTTCTCCCAAGTTGGGACTTGTATGTGCATTATGTGACTTGTATGATCGCATGAAACATGTTTAGATGTTTATATGCTATTTTCATCTTATAGACAACCTCTAATTCGGTTAGACCATATTTACCCAAAATAGGTCATTCATAGCCAATCTTTAAAGCCAAGTGCCGCGTACCAGTGCACCCTAAGGTGAGTTTCACTTACTATTTTTGTTGCATCCGGTAAGGGATGGCAACACACGGTAAAGGTATTTCTTTACTTGAGTAGTTATCCCACATATATCACATGTTTCACTGAATTGCTTTTAATATCAAAAGTCCTTACTTATCGGACCATTAATATAGAATAGCGAGGTAATGTTGAGTAGTACTACTGGGGATTGACACCCCCGCTCAGCGGTGCACAGGATGCACCCTCCCGACTGGCGGTCGGACTGAGACCAATATTAGCCTAGGACTACCGTGATCGGGAAAGACACGGGGAAGGCAAATTACATAGGTAAATACCTATCAAATACATTGTCAGCTTTGGTTTCGAGCGGTCAGGTGAGCATAAGCATAGGCTAGATACCTATTGATATGGATAATACTTGCAACTTATATAACTAGAGTATGAATTATTTCCTTACTATTCATATGCATTTTTGGTCTACATGGTGTTGTGTAGACTGTTTTAGTGAACTCACCAGCCTTTTAGCTGACACTTGATTGTTGATTACTTTTCAGGTCGTTAGGTGGATTCATGGATGGCACGGATGGCGGCAGTACTCAACTAGCAAACTTTTGGGAAATTTACATTCCCAAACCCCTTTAAACCTGTCATTTTGTATATCAAACTTGTAATCACTAAATTTGCTTCCGCAAGTTTAGTGATTACAAGTTTACTTCATATTGTATAAATGTACTTTATCTTTTATTAAACTACCGTTATGGCTTGGTTGTAACTAAAGTCTTGGATCCTGGTCTGGTTCACACCCCACACGGTTATACTCCGTTAGTGGAAATTGGGGGTGTGACAGGTTCATCCGTTGAACGCGCCCGTGGTGCTTGAGGTCCCGTCTTCACAGTCGGTTTAAGATTTGACTCGCCGATTCGAGTCAAGCGTTACCGTTTATCCTAGCGCCACTTCGTCGAACCCCGGTGTCTCGAATGGATGTTCGGACTCTGCCAAGGTATATCTAACTTGCTTAGATATTTAAATTTAATTATTTATTTTTCTGTATTTACGCGTACACAGTGATCAGATCCTCTCTACGGTTTTACTAATTCGCGTTGTAAAACATTTTTCCGCGGCGCAATTAATTTAGATTAATTAACCCGTTAGTTTTATCGATAATAAATTTTAGCGGGCAACCCGGATACCCACTGTAAAACCCAACAGTTACACATGATCTTAATTCAATCCATTTTTCCCTATCAGTCCCCCATATTATATCCAGAATTCTGTTCTAGAACTTCCGGTCCAACTTCCTCAGATTCAAATTATTAATAAGCTTGATATTTTTGTTCTGAGGATGAATACGGGCATATCACATCAAGATAATATGGCTGTATTCAACTATTAGCCAATTTTCGAAAATCCCGCGATACGGCCGTATTGTCATAAATCGGACACGGTGGTATCACACTGGAACTCGGTTTCTTAATTTCTATCAACCCCGATACGGCTTTATGACCCATAAACATATACAACCGTATTCTCATTTGGTCAGAGTCTTGTCTTGGTCATTTTGGCCAATCTGAGCCGATTCCGATTATCCCAATTGCTACCAGATATCATGTGACACTCACTTTAGTCATTTTAACACATTCTTGTGCTCAGATTGTCAGCATTATCCCCAATATACATGCATGTATTTATTTTAGGTAAATTTACACAAATTGTAAATCTTACCTCAACCGAAGCTTTCCTTCCGAAGATTATGATCAGAGACACCTCTTGAAGACCCCAACACTCTCAAAGCTCCCCTACATGTGAAGATCCATGATCAAAACCTCAATTCCATAACTTTCCCCAAATGAAAACTTCATAATTTTGTCGAAGAAAATCGAGCTCGGAAAAATATTCCGTGAAGAAATCTGAGTCAAACGGTGCAATTTGGAATGAATCTGAGAAAACCGTCAATTTTATTCAAGTAACGGGCCTTCCGTTAGAGATTTAACAAAATATTCCAATATTTAACTGAGATTCCAGTTAATTCAGTTAGATGACATCAGCGCTGCATCAGCTAAACAACTTGGAGTGAGACATAACGAAACAGTCACAAACTTAACCGAGAAGCGAAACCATTCCGTCAGTGGTCGTTAGCTAACGTGGTCTTGACGTCAACAAAAACTAGAAACCCGGCCGAATAAACGGAATAAATCCATGACCACTAAAATATTTTCACAAATCCGTTGCGGCGTTACCCCGTTTGTCTCGTTAAGGACTTATTAGAAAATGCCCGCATTTAACGAAATAATGCTGAAAAAAATACCATTAGTCTAATTAAATCTCCACTAGAGGAAGCACAATCCGTGTGAGTTAATTCTGACCAATCAGAATTCAGATTGCACATGATCCTACGGTGCAGAATTATGTTGATCTAAGGGTGTAGGGGCAGGATCCACGTTTGTTGCTGTCGACCAATCAAAGATCAGCAGAGAAATCACAAAGACAGATCCTACGGTCATCACCTGATTGATCTAATAGTTAGGAGGGAGGATCCAGGTGAGGGGACTGTCAGCCAATTAGAGGCCGACAACGATTCAGCCATTAACGGCTCTTTTATTGACCAGGGGCCCACGCGCTTTACATCCCTCCAATAGGAATTCGCCAACAATAAAGGCTGCAGCGGTTCCTTGCAGCTGGCGGGACCCACACTCTTTCTTTCTACCAATCGGAATTCAGCAAGGAGAAAGGAGGTCTCGGTCAACCGACAAGGAGAGAGAACATTCTCTAGCAGCCTATCAGCTATTTCCACGTCAGCGTCTCTCCCATTAACCTGCAAAACCCTAGTTTGGTCGGAAGTATCACCGGAAAAACGCAAATACTCGCCGGAAAAGCGTATTTTGCTTGTATCTCCCTTAATGCTTGACGAAATCCCTCGATTTTTGTACCGTTGGATTAGTTATTCGATTCTCTACTATGCTAGACGATCAAAAACCTCTGAAACTTATTCGAAAGAAAACCCAGATGTCGTGCTTAGACGAGATCGCCAAGGTCATACGAGGTCGCCAAGGCCACACAAGGTCGCCAAAGGGCTTATTGAGATCGCCAAGAAGGATTCCAGGTTGGTTCCAGGTCGCCAAAAGCAAAAATGAAATCGCCAAGTCGAGATCGCCAAGTTTATTCATGAAATCGCCAAGAGTAAGCCGAGATCGCCAGGAACGAAGTCGAAGTCGCCAAGTGCACCTTCAAAGACACTGAGATCGCCAACAACATCTTCAACAGCTGCGAAATCGCGAAGGCAATCTTCAAGAGAAATGAAGAACACCAAGAACACCGTGAAACACACATGATATGATTCTCAAGTGGAATCTCCTTTTCTTTATGAACCTTAATATCCTCCATAATTTCTTCTATCTCAAGCACATCTTGGAAATCATTTTCAACATTCACGTTCTCGTCTTTGCTTTCATATCCCAGATCACAATTCATTTTATATTTATCTGGTACCGACTTAGGTTTCTCATGACCTTATAAAGCAAGTCGAGAAAACTCATCCCTGATGGCATTTTAATCATTTTTATTGGAAATCAAAGATTCATCAATCACAATCTCTGAATATTTGTCGACTTTCACTTTTCCTGGATTGCCGTCAAAAACCTTCTCCTTATCGAGAAATTTAGACCTTGAGTTAAACTTTGGTGCTTTTCTTGAATCAAACTTTTCTTCATCCTTATTCTTCTGAAATTTCAACTTCTTCTTGTTTCCGGATTTTTTATCAGCAAACTTTGAATAATCATAAACTTCTTCTGTTGCTTTCAAAGTATTGATAGAATTTTCAAAAACCACAGGAGGTGGAACACTTTGCAGAATAACATCACCGAAAATCTGTTGAAAATTCTCCTTTTTGCTCAAAAAATTTGTGAAAGACGATGAATTATTGAGATTATGCAACTGTCTTTTGAAATCACGAACCTCAATCTTCATGTCTGCAATTTTCTTTTGCGCTTCAGCCAACTCTTTTTGTGTTGCAATACGTTCTTCTGTTGTTCTATTCAAAGTAAACTTTTCTCTCCTCAACTGATCATGAGCATCATATGTTTTTTGAACAACCTTTTCCCATCTTTGTTTATAAATCTCAACATTCTGCTTCAAAAGCTTGTTTTTGCAAAGCAATTCAGCTTTAGCATCTAACAGCTTCGTGTTGTCTTCTTGATGACTTAATTCTTTAGCAGTAAGATCAACAACTTCCTTTTCTAGACCTACAAGTTTGATCTTTAATTTTGCAAACAAATCATAAAAAACTGTCGCCATGTCATTCGCTTCTTTTTTTTCCATTTTTCAACATCCTTCATCAAGTCATCATTTGTTTCAGTCAGTTTTGAAAATTTTTCCATTAACTCTGCATTCTCATGTTGAAGCTGCAATTCATTCACCACAGCTTCACATTTTGAAGATTCATCTTTTTGAACTTCTCCCGTAACTGCAAAACCACCTTTATGAAACTTCTCACAATTTGCAAAAGATGTATATTCTTCAGTATCAACCTCCTTTCCAGATGCATTTAATTCAGTATATTTCTGAATAAGAGCATCCCAAAACATTTTAAAATTCTTGCACGTTTTGAATTGAGGTAGTAATTCTTTTGATAATGCCATTGTAAGAACTCTTGTTGCCTTTTGTTCTTTCTCGTAACTTTCATTTTCCTCAGATGAAAGATTTCTTTGCATTTTAGGTACCCCATCAGAATAAGTTGGGTAAGTAAATTCTTTCTCAATTGAAATCCACAAATCTTCATCCACTTTATCAACATATGTTTTAAAACTTGTTATCCAACTAGGATAATCCTCAAGCTTTAACAATTTTGGCACATTCTGATGTTCACGAATAGTAAAAGCATCGATTGCATTCATTTTGAAATTTTGAATAATTCTGCTTCAACAAACCAAACGAAGAATTTCAAAAATATTTTGTAAAACTTTTTAATATTTTCTCTCAAGAAAAACAAATGTTGAAAGACAAAATGTATTGGTTTTTGTTATGATTTAAGAAAATAAACAGAACAACGAAAAATAACCAGGAAGAAAAAAATGTTTACGGGTTTTGTTTTGTTTTTAAAGAAAAAAACTAAACGACGAAAAATAACACGGTAAAAACACAAAAACAAACAAGTCTATGTGAACTAACCGATTCAATAAAAGCAAAATTATTTTGCGTTCGCGAAACAATTTAATGAACACAAAAACATAAGTAATTTTTTTGAAAAGAATTTTGTGGTTTAAAACTTGTGAATTATTATTAATTTTTATTCTTATATTTTTAAAATGTTTTGTTTTATTAAAATTTTGTTTTTTAAGACTTGTAAACCAATCAAACCACCACAAACTTTAAAAATCCATATCTTGTTCAAATCTTGACGAAAAATCAATCCGTAACTTGCGTTGAATTCATATTGACGAAACCAATCAAACTAGCACCATTGTTGCTAGGTTTTGAGTTGATTTAAGCATCGAACAAAATAGCTCCGGTGAATGAACAAGGTGATGAAGTTGAAATCTTTTTAATACTTCACCAAATCGCAAACGGATTGTTACAACAGATTCCTATGATCAAAACAAACTTGTAGCAACCAAAATTACTCAAAATGATCGAGTATTATGAAAGTTGCCATTGAAGAAGCTTGAAGAACACTTTACGTCATTGTGAATTTGCGTTCATCAAATCGTAACCAAAATCAGTTTTGTAACTTTCTACAGGTTCGTGATGATGTGATCAAATTTTCTGGAATCAAGCAATAACACGAACAAACTCGAATAAGCTCCAATTTCTGAGTCAAAGTTAATAAAGTTTGGCTCAAAAAAGTCAAACAAGAAGAATTGATCAATTTAAGCACTGATTTCGATCCACAAAGGGTGTAGAATCACGCCTGGATTGCTCTGATACCAATTGAAAACACGATTTGACGCGATCTAGTGATTTGTACACCGAAAAATGGATCGAAAGTTACTCCGAAATCAAGAACATAAAACGTAAATTAAACTCAGTTTATAGCTCGAATTGGATCACTGATTACATGAATAGACTCGATTTTAGTAACTAATCATGATCCTAAACCAAAATCTCTCTGAAAGACAAAATCGAAAACTCCTCCCTCTCTTTGAAATTGATCTCAGAAACGGTTATGCAAGGTTTTTTTACGTCCGAGCTCCAAACTACAAATATATAGGAGACCCAGTTGAGTGCCGAACTCTAGGTTTGGATTCCATGATTACCGAACACAAGGTTCGAACTTCCTTAAGATCTGTTGCTTCGCAGAACTTCTATTCATTTGCAGCTAAATGAATCTCAATTGTGAGATTCATGTGTTTCTGATTGATTTTTATTCAATCGAGTTTTCTGAGTCATGTTTTTACCTAACAGAAGCATCTGGATGTCGAAATTCGATCAAATTCTGAATCTGGTGCGATTTTGAAAATTTCCAGTCGAGTTCGTCTCAGGTTCGACCGAAGAACATATCTGAAAAATAACCGCCTCGAACTGCAGGTTCGGATAGCGTTCGGACATGTTCGGACGTCCAAAGGTCAGGTTCGGATGAGGTTCGGAGGAGGTTCGGATGAGGTTCGAAAGATCAATTTCGGATGAGGTTCGACCAAGGTTCAGACGAGCACGACCCCAGCAAAGGGCTCTGCCCCTTGAACCCCGCTTCTCAGGGGCGCTGCCCCGGAACCCCCCGTTAGGTGGAATTTTAAAGAAGCGGAGCAGTTATCGAGTTTACCCTTGATTTGGTAGCTGTGGGGTGTTATGTTTGAAGAAAATCCAGATTTCGATACTTGTTACGAGTTAGTGATCGAATTTCAAGAAATGTGTTTGTGGGTAGTCATTGTTCTTGATGATGGTCAGAGATTCAAGAAAGCGTATTTCTGTTGATGGATAGAGATCGGAGACATGGCTATGATTACTTGGGAACCTTTGTCGGAGATTATCTTTCTAGACAAACTAAAGATTGATTGAGATTTAAGATTCCGTTGCGGGCCACTTGAGTTTATCATTCCACTAAAAAGAAATGATTTGTTCCTGCGGGGTTTGAATAATAGAAAATTGAAGATTTGAATATGTCACTTGTTTAGGGGGAAAATGGGGACCCTAAAAACTTTAAAGTTTCATAACTGAAAAAGTGAATATTCAAAAGCAATCAATTCAGGGATGATGATAATTTTTTGATCTTCATGGAAAGGTAATGTATTATGATGTTCGTGTGAACCGATATGTTAAAGTTTTCGGTTATAGTTTGGAACTCTGTGTCATATGCCCGATACTTTCTTGAGTTGTGAAGACTTGGTCAAGTTCGAGTCTGCAACGAGATATACGTTTACCGGAGTGATATATTGGGATGGAAATCATGCTGAGGGGGAATTTCCATGATTGAAGATGCTGATCATGTCTGTTTTCATAAAGATCAAAATGTATTACAATTTGGTGAAGATTAAAGATTGTTGTCAATATGCAGTGATGTTCGGGTGTCTTTACAAATTCCGGATACAACTGATGAAGTGAATCATTATCATATATGCCGGTTCCAGTTAGATAGTTGTGCTTAAAGCAAGGGGGACTTTATTGGTTGTGGAGATTGTATAGAATGGTGAACCGTTTCCTGCATACCTAAAGTTTCAGTCAAGGGGAGTTTGCTAAAGATAGAGGCGTCTGCAGCAAGCTGACTGAAGATTTCTAGAAGATCAAAGTCTGGATTCGACAGTAACGTCCAAGGGGGAATTTGTTGATACCTGAATCTTGGGTGGCCGTTACTGTTCGAATTGTCAAACAGACTGATTTGACTAAGACATGAACTGGGGTCCGAACCCCAGCCGAACTGCAGGTTCGGAGTCGTCCGAACCTTAGAAGAACTCCAAGTTCGGAGGGAGTTCGGACAGGGTTCGGAGGTCTCCAGGTTCGGACAGATTACTCGAGTATAAATAGTTTACTCTTTGTGATTCTTTGTAAGTTTCTGTCCAGAGTCTGTCCAGATCAATGTGTTGAGAGGGAGGGAGTATGGAGAAAGAGGGGCTGCCGTGAAGTTAAGGGGAAATAGGAATCGGGCGACGGGTTATGGGGAATTTGGAGAGGATTTTTAGGCTAGATTAGTTTGTTTGATATTTGAATCTGAGTTTGTTGATTATCCAATGCTCGGGAATTTTAATGAAGGCATAAAAAAATATCAAATCTATTTTTTTTCTTTTTTTTCTTCATATGTTTGCTAGGAGATAGAATTATAAATCCCATAGTCTGCGTGATCTATAAATCGCGTAGCTTGCACACGTTCGGAGTACACTTTCTAATTAATGTTTATAGTTTAAGAACCCCTCGAACACATAGAGAACAACGTGCATCGCGCCCACATAACACAGTTACCATTGAAGGTTACCTAAAATCTTGAAATTGCAAATAGCACAAGTTAGTGTTTGTTCGATTAATGTTTTGTTAATTAGTCACCAATGTTAAGGACTGATTCGTGTGTGAATGTTTGTAGACGCGATGACAAATCTAGTAATCCTACTAGATTTATGAATGCGTGTAAGTTTGAAATCGTTGACTGTTCGTGTTTGCACCGGATTACCTGAATTTTCACTGGGTGTCACATCATCCCCTTGTTGAAGGAATTTTTGTCCCAAAAATTTAGGTCATTGTTCGTTTCCTAGACACAAGGAAAAATACAATTTTCAGTTGTCAAATCATCCCCTTGTTGAAAGAATTTTTGTCCTAAAAATTTAGCTAGTACTTTAGATGGTTGACGTTTGTCTGTTTGAATACTGAGGATACTTTCAAATTGTTTAGCAATTCGTTTCCATATGAACTCCGATCTATCACTCAAGTTTCCAATGAACCTTGAAGATCGACATCTTGTTATGCTTGAATTGTTTCCCATCTCGGTCCATTACTTCCACTGGTTCCTCAATGGATGGTCATTGTTAATCGATTTCTAACTCCTTGAGTGAAATGGTGAGTGTTTCCTCTGATAACTGCCACCTTTTAGGTTAGATGCATGGGATACATTACGTATAGTAATAAATCTTATCAGTAGATTCAACTCGTTTGCTAGAGAGCCAATCCTATATACAACCTCAAACGACTCTACTTACGATGAGTTTGGTTCGCCCCGTTTTTCCAAAACGGATTACCGTCGCTAGGGTGAGACTTCCAATGGAATGTTAGTCGGTATAAATTTTCTGATGTTTGCAAGATGTTGCCATAAGGTTTCAGAATCGCAAGATCTTTCCAGTCGTCTCTTGCACAAGTTTAGGGTTTGTGAGTTGCCTATCACCAACCTCTACCCGCAAGCGGGTGACTTATGTTTTTGTCCGTAAAATGCCACAAAGGGTGCCTTCTTGATGCTAGTGTGACACTGTTTGTCGTAGAAAACTCCACCAAGTTTGAAAAGTGTTTCCTAAATGTTGTCGTAATCCATATCGCATGCCTTAAGCATGTTTTCTAATGGTTTGGGTAGTTTGTTCGCTTCGTGCATTAGTTTTGAAAGTGATATGTAGTGTTTGTGTCCAAGCGTGCTCTCAACACCTTTGGTGATCCTCTCTAAGAAGGGGTGTAAATCCAGTGTCGTGAGCCGATATGTTTGAAGTGGCACCCCGTGCCGGGAGATTATCTACCTTATGTAGATCCAGGATGACTTCTCCATACTACTCATCTCTTTAATCGTTAGGAAGTGTGTCGATTCGGTCAATTGATCAACAATCGCCCAGATCATACCACATTTGCTTGATGTTCGAGGTAGTTTGGTGCTAGAGTCCATAGAATTTTTGTCTCTACTTCACAAAGGAATGTTTTCAGTTGTAGTAATAGTCCTGATGGTTTATGATATACTGTCCTAATCTTGGATCAAGTCAGGCACTTTGTCACATTGGTTTTAAATTTCCGCTTTCGTTTTTGATCATCAGTAGAGTGTCTATAAATGTTTGTATCACGTGTCCGAACCAGGATGAGCAGATCATCTAGAACTGCGAACTTCATCTAGTACAAGATCTCTTAGATTCTCGTACCAGTGTACCTGTAATTTAACGGATACCATCTAGTTTGACCTCTGTAGGATCGAAAATTAGTTAGACTTTAAGTAAACAAGAACCCTCTACTTGTAAATATAACCATGCGGAATTAAAGCTATATTTCACTTTACTTGAGCTGATTTTAGTTCTCTTGTATTAGGTAGTGTTTGATTTGCATAAGTATAGTAACAACGAAGTAAGAAATACTCGACACTATTTGCATTAACTCAAAGTTATACTATTACAAGGTGATCAAGAACCGTGTGTAAACTAGAGCTAACTGATGCTATATATAGTGCAGATGAGATCAATGACAGCCATTGATGTTGAACGATTTAATCTAAACCGTTAACTACAAAGTCAAATACAAACTACCAAAAGAATAAACTTCGACAATCGGAATATCTTGAGTGTTAACAACAACAACCTATTTTAGGAGAGCGGCTTTGATAGATTTGGAAGCAACCGAGAAGCTTTTGCAGGATTGGACTGCTGAAAAGACATCTCAGGAAAAGTCCGGTTGAACTCATTATCTGGTGGATAATCAAGTTCACCCAAAATATTCTCTATCAGATAAAAATGCTTCTTCCGCTTGAATTACCGGTTCCGCTTGAAGTTCAGACTTCCGCTTGAACTTCAACTTCAACCAAAAAACATCAAAACTGGCTTTCAGCCGGAAATCTCCAAAGCGATATTCCTTACAATCTCCCCCTAAGCTGATGCTGTCAAATTATTCTTCAACTTCGAAGTCTATCTTCAAAAACTGACTTGTACCAAAAAATTCTTCTCCTTGACCTACTTGTCAACAGACTTGATGTTGGCATCTGATTTTGAGAAAGCTCTTTAGAGTTGGTTTTAGTCACCTTCACATGTTTGAATGTTGCCCAATCTCTTTCACTCCAATCAGTCTGAACTGAAATGGATTCATGAACAGTGAAGATGCCATCGGCTCTGTATACATAAAACAACTTTTCTTCTTCTTCCCAAATGATAAATTTAATGTCACTAACAGGCTCTTCTTCTTCTCCAGCTGAATCATCATCTAAGTTGCTCCTGTAGAGCATTCCACAATTAAGCATTGTTGGTTCAATGTCAAGCCTTAACAAGTGCTCTGCTCTTGAAGGACTTAGAATTTCTCTAAGCTTCAGAATGATGTCAGTCATTTGTAGTGCAGAAAGAAGTGAAGTGGCCTTGTGAGCATTCACCACTTCAGTTGTGCCATTTACAAATTTGAAAGAGAAATCAAATTTGTCTTTATTCACTGTCCACCCAATGATTTTGTTCTTTCTGGGTGGCCCTTTTCTTCTTTTGCTTTGATCTTTCTTTTTTCTGACATGTATCAATTTCCTCTTCTTCATTCTTCTCTCTTCATCAGAATCACTTCCTGATTCTTGCACAGTAGGTGCTTTGCCCTTCGCTGAGGATGAAAAAGGACCAGGTTGAACTTCTGTTTGTTTGGCAGGTGGCGTAGGAGCATTGGTGATTGTGGGTTCTTTGATGGTGAGTGGAGGCAAGGATGTTTGAGTTGGTGGTCTACTAGCTTTGGGTGTAGGACTGGAAGGAGGAGTAGGTGGGAAGATATCTGAAAAGTCAATGGTAGGAGCATGCTTCTTTTTGAAAGGGACAATTGGAGTGAAGTTGTTTGTTCTGTATTTTGGGTTTGAAAGTTTGGTGGCTACCTTCTTAGATAGTGAGGGAGGTTTGTAGGGTATGATGGCAAGTGACTGTAAGATTGATGGAATTGTTGTAGGTGTAGGGCTTGGGTTATAGATGAAGGAAGGTGGAGGTAGGATATCTGCATTATCAGTAAATTCTGGTTTAACATTTAAGTTAGTCGCCATACCTGTAGTGAATTCTGAAGGTGAAGGCAACACCAGCTTTGGGTTCACAGCAGCTACATCTCCTTTGAGTTCTTGAAATATTGAGTCAATTAAGTGGCATAACTCCCTAACTTTCATCTAAGCAACTTCTTCCTCTGATTTCAAGTTTCTGACAACCAGGACCCTTTTTACCTTCTTCAACAGTAGGTAGTTCTCATCATTCTTTATCAATCTAGTAGGCATCTGAGAGGCAATTGAAACTAGCCTTTGCCTTTCAGCATCAGTCATTGCATCCAGGTTGTATTCCCTCAGCCTCCAGTTGAAGGATCTCTTCTTAGCTTCTTCCAATAAACTTTCAACAACTCCATCTTGTGAGAACAAATCCAATTCCTCTTGAAGCTCTTTTGCTAGCCTCTCATCTTCGGCAACCAATCTGGCATCTTCCACCATTTTGTTTATAGCCTCTAGTTCAGGAGTTTGAACAACCTGCTGAATTGTTCTGATAATTGCAGGTTGAACTGGCTCTTCAGCTTGAACTGGCTCTGCACTCCTCATAGCTATTAGAGTTTCAACTATGTCTTCAGGCTCTTCACTCAACTATTCTTCCGGTTGAACCACAAGTGGTTGATTAGACCCAAAAATTGATTGACCAGGGCCATATGTTGGATCAGGAGTGTTTTCATTACTTTGAATAATTTCAACCTGGGTTTCAGCTTCCGGTTGAACTACCGGTTGAACTTCCGGTTGAACTATTTGTAGACCTTCAGTCACCACCTGAGGTTTGGTGACTTCAGGTTCTTTATCTGTCAGTTCTAACACCTCGGTTCCTTCTTCTTCACCGATCAAGTTCTCATATTCTCCTTCATTCATAGATGCCACTGCTACAGTGTCAGTGCTATCTTCATGTTCTGCTGTTGCCTTGCTGGTAGAAGCAATATTCTGTTCAATTTGATCACTAGCTTTTTCGGCCGGAAAATAACATCTTTTAGTAGCCTAGTGATCATGTTGATGTGCTCCAAGAGAGCACCAGCAATCAACATTGAAGACTGAACTAATTCAGTGAGGTTGGGGTCTTCAAAAGGAGAAATAACAATCAGTTGACTACTCTTCATGTTTACCCAACTTTCTTCAACTGTGAAGGGCTTGACACCAATTTTCTTGCAGGCTTCTGGCTCTAACTTCAGTCGGAATTCTATCAGTTTCTTCAATTTCAAGAATAGCAGGTGTTGTAGTCAACTTCTCCCCTAATTTGACAGTCCCAGCTTCATCGGCTTCTCTATTAGGGTTTGAAGGACCTGCCTCAGCATCAGTATGAGCAACCTTCACCAAAGTTGCAACAGTTATGCTCAAGTGATCAATCTGTGTTTGGAGATTTAGGTACAGTTTCGTTAATTCAGGTAGTGTATAACTGTCCTCAACTGGCATTTTACCAGTATCCCTGGACAAAACCAAGTTATCAATCCGAGATTGGTCAACTGTGGTACCCATGGCTTCTTGGCACCTGGGATTCTCTTCAACTGTTTTAGCAACCCTTCGTTCCAATGAAGGACCTATGGGTGCTAATTCGGAGAAGATTGCCGCAGTTTGGGTCTTATTTATGTTACTTCTGACATCAGAGCCCAGTGGGGACACATGAGCAGCAACAGCCCTCTCTGCATGAATCTCTTCTGAACTCCTATGATTCACCTCCGGTGAGGAGTGGGGGTTCAGTGCAGCAGGGTCTTGGTCCATCAGAATGTTCTCATGTAATGAGATTGGTGAGTTAATAACACCCTCATTTGGACCAAGAGTGGGTGCACTGTCACTCCTAGTTGATAGGGGTTGCAGGGGTGAAAACCTTGAGGATGGGGATAGTACACCCGTTTCTAATGACCCCCCCTAAGAAGAAGGTTCATCCCTAAGAGAATATCCCACTTTTACCAGTTTCCGCTTGGGCATTTTGCCTTTTGCGGGGTTTGAAGCTTTTGGTTGGTTGGTGGTAGTAGGTGGAGGAGACCTCATAACCACATTTCGCTGTCTTTTGACAACGACAGGAGGGGATTCGGATGAGGAGGTGGCAGTGGTGGTTTGAGTGAAAGCTTTCCTCTTTTAGGAACGATAGGTTTTAATGGTAGAGGAAACAGGGACAGATGTGGGATCGAGAGCTATTGGGTTAGTAGTCCTGTCATCTTGAGCAG
The DNA here is from genome assembly GCA_039602395.1 of Deinandra increscens subsp. villosa. Taxonomy (NCBI): domain Eukaryota; kingdom Viridiplantae; phylum Streptophyta; class Magnoliopsida; order Asterales; family Asteraceae; genus Deinandra; species Deinandra increscens. The sequence goes on from JBCNJP010000012.1 coordinate 45,307,370, forward strand.
GTTGCTCAATTTCTGCCACAGTTTCCGTCTGAACCTCAGCTTGAGCAGGTTCATTAGGAAACTGCCATGGAATTGGCAGGGGATGGTCAGTATCCCTTCCAAGAAAAACATACTTGTTTAAAGCTAATTTTGAGAAAGTTTTCTCATTGAGAAGTTTTGGTTGTAAAATTGTACCACCCAAAATAATTTGGGGGAATTCTTCTCTGAGAATACAAGTTAAAAACCTAGGGTATAAATAGACATAGTCTGGTGAAATGTTTGTTTTAAGACCCTTAAAAATCAATTTAGAGAAATTAAAGTTTTGACCTTTGACCACAACAAAGAATGCTGAGGCTTGTTAAGCAGCAAGCTCATCAAAGCCGCCTTTCTTAGGAGTTAGGCAAACCAGAAGGGTATGGACCAAGAATCTCCACTTGTAAGGCAGTTGCCCCTTCTTTATGGTTTTGCTTCCCATTGAACTGCCGTAGCCAATGTCTTTAAAGAGAGGTAGATAAACAGACGATTTTACAATCACATATCCTTCTTCATCCCTTAGTTTTAACACCTTTCAGATTTTGGCTTCATCGATTTCCACAATTGTGCCTTGAACAGTTGACACAATCTTTTCACCACCATCGTCGCCTTCAGCAACCCTAGCATGCGACCATAATTCTTCCATGATTTCTTCAAATATCGCCGCTTCAACTGTCAGCGCGTGATGAAGATGACTATTTTTAAGGAAGTCGATCATGCCGTTGTAGATGTTGGTCTTGCTGGGTGCTTCAAGGTAAGCCACCAGGTTGTGTTCCACAGGGAACCTTGAGTCACTGGCAGGCTTCTTGCCTTCTTGCCACTCGTACTCGCCTTAGGAGCCATTGTTGATGCAGGATTTTGAAAGAGATTGACTGGTTTTGGGAAGTTATGGAGAGAGTTTGGGAGAAATTTCGGAGTGGGGTTTGAGAGAAATTGGAAAATTACAGTATTTTAGGGCTATTTACCTTTTCCGTCGGTGACGTGGAGGAGAGAGGTTTTAAACCAACCGTTCAGTAACTGATGTGACTGGTGCTTTATGGGTTACACGGTACAACACGTTAAAGCATGTCATTATCCAAAAGGATATTTACTGAAACCTCGGATATTTAATGGTTAAAAATTTAATGGGTAATTAAATGTGTATCCGCTTAAAAAGCTGTGCCTTCCGGGTAATTTAATGAAAAGTAACTTTGACTTGTTGACCCGGAAGTTCAAGTGGAACCCATTTTCTCCTTTATTTTAAAAACCAAATTTCTTCCGTTTGAATTTCAAGCAGATAATTTTTCCGCATGGAAGAACTGTTTTCAAGAACTTTTTCCACGCGATTTACAAGACATTTTTCCGGTTGAAGTTCACCCGGAGATTTTCAAAAGTTTTGTTCTAACAGGTTGAACCTGAACTTGGACCGGAAATCCAAAACACATGATTTTTGAAAATTTGTGTTAATTTTTCATAGTTTAACAGCAGTTACTGACTATGAACTGAAATGTTTTCTAATTGACACAAGATATTTTCATTTTTCTTTCCTTTTTGTATCAAGAGACGGGCTCTTGAGCACATGCCTCTCTTTTATTAAAATTATGAAAAGCTTTGTGTTAATCAAAGTTCATTATCCCAGTGGCTGTGATGAGGTAGAAGAATCTTACCTCATCAAAAGCTTTGGTGAACAAATCAGCCAATTGATGATCAGTATGAACTTTGAACAACTTAATCAGATTCTTTTCTGCACAATCTCTAATAAAGTGATACCTGATATCAATGTGCTTTGTTTTGGAGTGTTTGACTGGATTGTTGATGATGGATATGGCACTGTTGTTGTCTGCAAAGATTGGAGTTTCCATGAAGGTGATTCCATAATCAAGCATCTGATTTTGGATCCAAATAATTTGACTGCAGCAGCTCGAAGCAGCAATATACTCAGCTTCAGCAGTTGATGTAGAAACACATGTTTGCTTCTTGCACTGCCAGGAAACAAGTCTTTCACCCAAAAATTGACATCCGCCTGATGTTGATTTCTTGTCTATGTCACAGCCTCCATAGTCACTGTCGGTGAATGCTTTGAAAGAGAAGTCAGAATCTTTGGGATACCAAAGACCTAGTTTTGGTTGACCCTTCAAGTACTTGAAAATTCTCTTGACAGCTAGCATGTGTGACTTCTTTGGTGATGACTGATATCTTGCACATAAGCAAACACTAAACATGATGTCAGGTCTACTTGCATTTAGATACATCAGTGATCCTATCATTGCTCTGTACATGTGTACATCCACTAGCTTGCCACTTAAGTCATTGGTTAACTTGTGGGAAGTGGAGATGGGATTTTTGGCACTTGAACATGACAGCATATCAAATCTATTGAGCATGTCTTGAATGTACTTTGACTGGTTCAGTAAGATCCCAACTGCAGTTTACTTCACTTGAAGTCCTAAGAAGAAAGTTAATTCTCCCATAGAGCTCATTTCAAATTTAGACTGCATCAAAGTTTCAAATTCCTTGCAAAACAAAGTATTAGATGAACCCAAAATAATATCATCTACATAAATTTGTACCATCAACATATCTTTACCAATAGTTTTGGTAAACAATGTTTTATCAATAGCTCCTCTCCTGTAGCCATTCTCTAGAAGATAGTTTGAAAGATTTTCATACCAGGTTCTAGGTGCTTGTTTGAGGCCATACAGGGCTTTGATTAGCTTGCATACCCTGTTTGGGTGATGAGGGTCCACAAAACCAGGAGGTTGCTTGACATACACTTCTTGTTCCAGTAGGCCATACAGGAAGGCACTTTTGACATCAATTTGAAAGACATGGAAGTATTTGAAGGCAGCATAGGCTAGAAAAATTATGATTTCCTCCAATCTAGCCACTGGAGCAAACACTTCATCATAATCAATGCCTTCTTCCTGTACATAGCCTTGAACCACCAGTCTTGCTTTGTTCTTGATGAAAATGCCCCTGTCATCCTTTTTGTTTCTAAATACCCACTTGGTGCCAATTGGTTCTGCATCAGCAGGCAAATCAACCAATTCCCAAACTTTCTGCTTGTTAATTTGAAATAATTCTTCTTGTATTGCCTCTACCCAGCTGTTATCTTCTAAGGCTTCAGCCACCTTCTTGGGTACTTCTTGAGACAGAAATGTAGCATGCAAACAGATGTTTCCATCAGCAGATTTACTTCTTGTTAACACAGGTGCAGACATTTCTCCAATAACATTCTCCAGAGGATGATTCTTGTTGATTCTTCTATCTACTTGCATGGGGAAATCGTGGCTTCTTCCATTTGATGGTATGTTGAGCCTAGGAAGTATGTGTTCAAGCTCAACATTACTGAAATATGATACAGGATCAGAAACTTCAACTGTTTCATGTGAATTTGTGTCCGAACTATAGGTCAGATGCTCTAAATTGAGCTCATTTGATGTGCCATTTTCTGAATTTTCAGCTACATTTGACCCTGACACAGTATTCTCCTCGGTTTCTGAAATGGAATTTTCCGGCTGAGCTTGAACCGGAGAAACTGGTTCCACTTGAACTTCAACTGGAACTATTTCATCATCGATTCGCACTATTTCAGCAGGTTTCTTTCCATTTCTTGGCAAGATAGGCTTGATACTCATTGAAGAGAAGAAGATTGGCTTCTTGATTCCAGCTTGGTTGCTCTTAGGGGTGTAAATGAGCCGAGTTACTCGTGAGATACTCGAGATCGACTCGATAAAAAACTCGAATCGAGCCGAGCCTTAACGAGCTCGAGCCGAGCTCGAGTTTTGAAATAGGGCTCGTTTAATAAACGAGCTCGAGCCCGAGCTTTACATGTCGAGCTCGAGCCGGCTCGCGAGCCTTATCGAGCTTTTATTTATATAACTTTTTATTTAAATTTTTAATATATTTAAAAAATAATGATTATAATATATAAAATTAGGATAAAATAAGTAAATTATATGAATTATTTTCTATATAAAAAAGTATAATTCTAAATATATATAAAAATTTAATTATAAAAATATAAAAAAAAATAATATTTAGTAATAAACGAGCCGAGCCCGAGCCGAGCTTGAACTTAAATAATTCTTCACGAGCCGAGCTCGAGCTTCAGAAATAAAGATCGAATCGAGCCGAGCTCGAGCTCGAGCTCTATTAAATTTAAACGAGCCGAGCTCGAGCCTAGACGAGCTCAGGCTCGGCTCGGCTCGTTTACACCCCTAGTTGCTCTTCCAATGATCATCAGCTGACCTATAAGAATTATGTCCCTGCACTAATGTACTCATAGGCTTATCAACATTTAAGTTGAAAGTAGTAGTTAGTGCGTCATTATCAAATAACCAGGTGGGCTGAGACTCAAAATTGTTGGGAGATTTTCCATTATAAGACACATTTATGGTTTCTTTAACAATTTTGGTTCTCTTGTTGTATACTCTGTATGCCTTGGACACACCAGAATATGTAACAAAATATCCTTCATCTGCCTTTTCTGCAAATTTAGGCAATAGCTCATTGGTTTTTAATATTGTGACAAGACAACCAAATGGCTTAAAGAAGTAAATGTTTGGCTTTCTTTTTCTCCAAAGCTCATATGGTGTCTTGTTCTTGCCTTTAACAATTAAAATCCTGTTTTGGACATAACAGGTAGTGTTCACTACTTCTGCCCAAAATATCACAGGGAGTTTGGAGTCTGCTAACATTGACCTAGCAGCTTCAATAAGTGTCCTATTTCTCCTTTCAGCAACACCATTTTGTTGTGGAGTTCTAGGAACACTGGATTTTCTCACAATTCCCTTTTCTTCACAAAATGAATTTAACACATGATTTTTGAATTCTGTGCCATTGTCACATCTGATTGTTTTTACTTTGAAATTGGATTGATTTTCTAAATTTATCACAAGAGTTTTTAACAATTCAGCAGTTTCATCATTTTTTAAGAAAGAAAACCTATGTGTATCTAGAAAAATCATCAATAATAACAAAACAATATGACCTTTTTCCCAAACTCATCACTCTAGTTGGACCAAAGAGATCCATGTGCAACAGCTCTAGAGGTTGTGAAATAGAAGATTCAACTTTGGGCTTGAAGGAGGTTTTGTCTTGCTTGCCCTTGAGACATGGCACACAATGTTCAGAATATGTAAATTGCTTGTTAGGAAGACCCATAACCAAGCCAAGATTGACAATTCTGTTCATGTTCTTGTACTTTACATGTCCTAGTCTCCTATACCACAAATCAGATTCATCCAAAGAGGCTTTGGATATGAAGCAAGCAGTCTCACAGGAGGGTGCAGCAACTGACATATCCAAAATATATAGTCCATCTCTCCTGGGTGCTTTAAGCATGCTTAGCTCATCAGGAATTTTCACACCAGGTTTGAGAACTATAGCATCCCTCTCATTAAACATCAAATTCAAGTTCTTGTCACACATTTGTGAGACACTAAGAAGGTTGAAATTTAATGTATCAACAAAATTGACTCTATCAAAACTTACCAGTCCATTGCTCACATCTCCTTATGCTGAGATATGGCCTTTAGTTCTACCAAAGGCAACTGGTCCTCCATTGATTCTTTTTGTGTTTTCCAGTATATGCTTATTCCCTGTCATGTGGCAAGTGCATCCACTATCAACTACCCATAGGCTATGTTCGCCTTTATTTTGCACCTGCACACATCAGATTTGATCAGTTTCTATAGGGGACCCAAGCCTGAGTGGTATTGGGTCTTATTGATACATGGTCCTTGTTCGTCATGTGAAGTATCGAATATAAGACGGATTCACACAAGGATGCTGAGGTCCGAACCTAGGCCGAACCTGGAGTTCGAACATGGCCGAACCTTGGGCCGAACCTGAGGTTTGGACCTGCGGGTTTGTCTAGTATATATATGTGTTTCTGTGTTGTATTCGGAGAGGAGAAAAGTCTAAGCTTCCGTGTTATACATTTACTCTTTGTACTCTATGGTCTCTGTGGTTAATACAAAGTTCATTTGTATTTACTCTTTGTGTTTCATCTCGTTTATATTGATTTCATTACGACTAAGTAGAAGATCCGCACGCTCACGCACTTTCAAGTGGTATCAGAGCATTAGGTTTGCTCTACTAGTTGGAAATCAGTGTTTTTTGGAGTTTTGAATTCAAATTCACGTTTTTGCGAAAATGTCAATCATTTTTGAGTTCGTTGATCGTCTTGAGTGTGCTTTTTGTCAAAAATCTGTTTCTAGATTGTTTCTATCGAGTTTGTTTGAATTCCTGTCGAAAATTCCAGTAAAAAACGTTGAAAATCGAGAAAATGAGGTCGAGTGAAATCTGCCTCGTTTGAGGTTTGACAAGTTCGGCATAACCGCTCCGAACTTGAGGTTTGGACGGAGTTCGGTCTTGTTAGAGCATATTTCTATGCTATGAGTGTCTCGTGTATTGTATCTATGTGAGCATGTCTAAAGTGAGTTGTAGTGTCTATTTGGTTAGTGGCGTATCATGTGGTCCGGCGGATCATATGGTCCGGCGTATCAGTTGGTACGCTGGGTGCTATGTCACTAACTATAAATAGCCTGTGTGTTAGAATGTGCAAGTAACAAGTTGAACACTTCTGTCATTCTACACTTTCTGTGTGTGTGTTCTAGAGAGAGAAACCAGAGAGTCTTCATTGTAATCTCAAGTGATTCAATACGAATTCTCTTATTTACATCTCGTGTTCGTTACTTTGATCAAAGCATGCAGTAGTAAGATCGTTTCTCGTTTATACAAGTGGTATCAGAGCTTTTGGTTGCTCTACTGCTGTGTTTTTGATCAATTTTCGGAGTTTTAGAGAGAGAAAGCTTGGGTTTGGTAAGTTTTTCTTCAATTTTTTCCAATTCTGAGTGATTCCGAGGATAAAAATGATTTCTGTATGCTCCTGGAGGGTTTTCGCATCATATTGATCCAGTTTTCAGCTTCAATTGTCAAAATTTGTGAAAAACAGTCGATTTTTGCGTTTTCTACGTCTGGTCCGCTGATAGATCAGCTGGTCCGCCGGTTGATCCGCGCAGGCAATCTTCATCAATCTGGTCCGCGGCAGTTACAGCGTACCATTTGGTCCGCCGTATCAAAATCTGATCCGCTGAAGATATCTGGTCCGCATCTGATCCACTAACTGATCCGCTAGTATAATTCTGGTCCGATAGTTCATTTGATCCGGAATCTGGTCCGCTAGTACAAATTTGATCCGCCTGAATGTTTTGATCCAGAACTGGTCCGTTCGTTTTGTTTTGATACGCTGGCAGAATAGTGACCTTCACGAAAACTGACGTAACTTGCAAACCGTTTGGAGTTACGGAACCCAATACCAGCCAAAATGTTCGTCTTTCCGAGATCTAGGACTTGTACCAGCCTACGGCAAGTACTGTCTAGTTTTGACCCCCAAAATCTGCTTGGAAGACCTTCATTTTTGAGTTCGAAGTTTTTGAAGTATTATTTTCAGTGAAAGATGTCGGATTTTCATGCATTTGCGGCTATGCAAACCACGATGCAAGCTATGATTAACTTTGATAATGAAATAGGAACAAGCCAGAAAGTTCCTAAACTGCTAAAGTTGGAAGATTATCAAAATTGGAAGCAACGTTTTTTCTGCATACATCAGCACAAATGATATTGATTTGTGGATTCCGATTCGAACGCTGTATGTGCGTCCAACTAACAATGGAGAATATAAAGAGATTCAAGATTTTGATAAGGATGAAAGAAGAAGTTATGAACTTGAACAAAAAGTTTATGGTTATCTTACAATGGCTTTACCTACTGAGTTGTTACATCAATTCAGTACTTGCAAGAAGGCTAAACAGTTATGGGATGCTTTATCTGCTCGATGTGAAGGCAATGATCAGTATAAGAAGAGTCGAAGGAAAGTGTTGAACAAAGAATTTGAAAATTTTCAACAATACGACAAAGAAAATATTTCTGCTCTTGTTTCAAGATTTTCACATCTAATTAGTGAGATGAAAGTAGTCAAGATTGAAAAGACCGAGGAAGAATTGAAAGAGAAATTGATGGAAGCATTACCAGAGAAATGGGAAAATTATGTATTGTTGGTTACTCATGACAAAGACTATTCCACATTATCATTTCATGATTTGACTGGAAAGCTTCATGCTCGAGAAATGGAAATGATGAATTCAAACAAGTCCACTGCTCAATTACAAAATCCTGAGTTATATCATGGACAAAATTCTGCAAGTATCAATGCAAAGTCTAAATCATCTGGTTATGATACATCAAATCCACCTCAAACAGCATTTGTTGCTGATCATGGATCAGGAAAGTATGAAAGTTCATCAAGGGGGTGCAGTTTCACTACTCCTGATAGATCATCTGCTAGTTCGATTAATGGGAAGTCAGCTAAAGATTTAGTTGCGTTGTTATCTGGATTCATATCATCTTCTTCTGGCGATATATTTAGTCAAATTGGTAAATCTTGTCTATATAGAGAGGATTTAGATCATATGGATGAAGATCAGTTGAACAAATTAGATTTGGAGTGGCAGTTTGCTATGCTAACTGAAAGCGGTAGAAGGTTTATTAAGAAACATGGAACGACATCTATTTTTCAAGGAGATAAACTTGGTTTAAATAAGTCACAGATCAAATGTTTCAAATGTTCCAAATATGGTCATTTTGCTCGTGAGTGTCCCGAAAAAGAAAAGGTGGTTCAAACAGCGAATAAAACTACTTCACCTCAAATTGCTTTGACTGCTATTTCTTCTGCATCAAAAGAACAAACATCGAATGAAGGTTATGATTAGGCTGCTGATTTTCCTGATGAGTCTTGTTTTGTTGCTCAGATTGTTCACAGTGATGACGAAGAAGAGATAACAGATTCTGATTCAGATGGTAGTAGTTCTGGAAATAGTGGTTATGAATCTGTCTGTGAGTTTTGTTCTAAAAAAGATAAGATGATTTATGGTTTAGTTAAGGAAAAAGAAGATTTGGTTGCTGATAGAGAAAAGTTGGAAGGTATGATCCAAGAGTTAGAATCTCAAAAAGAAAAGGTTTCAGTTTTTCAGACAGAGTTAGTTGAAAAAGAGTTGCAGTTTCAAGGTGTTGAGCAAGAATTTGAAAAGAAATTTACAAAGTTGTCTGAAGAAAAGGCTGAATTAGTCAAAGAAGTACAGAAATGGAAAGATGAAGCTGAGGATACAGCAAACGATTTTCAAAATCTTTTTGACAAATCAAAGTCCAGACTTGATACACTTACTCAAATGTCTGATGTCCAAGCTACTAAGATTCAATCTTATCAGACTAATATGGAAAAGTTACTTGATGAGAAAAGGGAGTTGGTTAGAGTGAACAAGTTGCAAAATGCAAATTTGGATATTCAGAAAAGAAATGAAGATAAACTCGAGAAGGAATTGTTGGCTGCTCTAGATGAGTTGAGATTGCAAAAGTATGAAACTAATAAAGTGGCAAAGAAGCTAATTGCATCAGAAAAAGAGTTGGCTGAAGCTCATCAAAGAATTTCTGAATTAAAGATTGAAGTCATTGATTCAAAACGTCTTTTGAACAATGTTACTAACTCACAATCTTTTACAAGTTTTCTGGCCAAAGATGAAAATTTTGAGAAGATGTTTAACAAGACAGTCTCGCCACCAGGAAGTCTCAAAGAAGGCGTTCATGATTTGAAAGACAAGGCTGAGATTGGTGATTATTCTGAGTTTGTTGGTTCCAAATCTGTTGAAGAAAAGCAAAAGGAAAAAGGCAAAAGTACTGAAGCTTCTGAAGCTCAACAGGTTGTGTCTGGGTCTTCGTCTTCAAAAGCTGACATTGATGAAACAATTATCAATGCTCCAAAAGATATCAAGAAAGTTAAAGCTGAATTTTCTCGTCTTGCAAAGAACGGGCATAAATCATCTGATTCAGAAGAGAAGGTTTCTGGAAAATATACAGGTTTGGGATTTCAAAAGAAACAGGTTAATGTGAATGTTTCAAAGGTTCAACAGCAACAGCATTTGAAGAAAGTTAATCTGAAGCAAGTGAAGAAAGAAGTTTTTAAAGCTGACAAAGTTCAACCCGAGAGGTTTTACAAACTCAAGGGTTCGGAACAAATATTTTCTGATAAAGAATTCCCGCTACATTGCGTAGATGCTCGGAAAGTTGCTGAAGTTTTTGTAAAGAATGTTGATTCAAAGACCAAGAAGCAACAAGGTGCTAAATATTCTTCTGGAGGATCCAATTCTACTCCAAAGAGCCCGACATCCAAATGGGTTCATGATCATCGATTTCAGGTATATGATAATTTTTATGATCATTTTGGAGATGAATATGTTTGTGAAGCTATGCAGGTTCCAAAATGAAGAAATGTACACAATCGCTTGTGTTACAATTGCCGACAAAAAGGGCATCTGGCACAAGATTGTCCGGTTTCTGCTGCTTCTAGTTCAAGGAAAGGAAAGGTTCCATTTGTTGGTAAAGCTGCCAAACAACGATTCATTGATGAATATGGCAGAGTGTTTGATGAATTTCCACAACCTACATTTTTCAAAACTCAAGGAAGATTTATTCCTCGTTTTCAAAATGTTCCATATGTAGGTTGTTCGTCACAATCAAATGTGACAGGTTCATCAGATACCGATTTACCAAAACAACAAATCTGGAAACCTAAAGTGGTTTCGAAAGGAAATCAAGATACTGGTCGACCAGAAGCAATTCGCTTCGGGTCATTTATAAACTGATATGTTTGACCAGTGTGCAGGTACCTCTAGAAGACCTATCGGTGATTGAAAAGTTGCTGATGGAGGAGTATTCTGCTGATTTAACTTAAATTACATGTGATATCAAATTTCAAAACTGAAATTTTTCTGAAAGCTAAACCTGAAAGGTATCCATGTCGAAAGGTCAATTTTCTTTCTTTAATGCATTTCGTATGTAGTTTGGGGGAGAAAATTGAAATACCAAAATAGTGTCTTTGTGTTTTTTTTTTGGTTTTGTTAAAATGAAAATCCAAAAATAGAGTTTTCATTTTAAGGGGGAGAAAAACAGAAAATACAAAAACATTGAAAAATGAGAAATGAGAAATTGTATCCAACATGATTGGGAAATGATGGTACATTGGCTTATGTGTCTGGCTCACGGATAAAATAGATGAAAAAGCCATAAGATCATTGTTCGATGTGCTTGGTAGGCTCGGCATTGAATCAGAAAGTATTCAGATGTGATAAACACTAAATATTAAATGTTTGACCAAGTGGACAACATCTTGATGCATATTTCATGATATATCAAGAAAAAAATATGTGAAAAAGAAAATGAGAAGTCACTGTGTATACATGTGTTCATTTTGCAAAGATTTAAACTTGTTTGATTTTCTTTATTTTGTCAAATGATCGGACTTTCTTTGCGTATCGAAAGACCGACCTGATTGTTGTTCGTTTGACGTTCTGCTTTATTTTCTTTGGTGTTTCGTATAACTCATCGGACTTTCTCTGCGTGTACGGGAGTACCGACCTGATTGTTGTTGAGTTATACAATTTCAACTTGTTTTATTTTCTTATTTTGTTAAATCCGAGGCCTTATCTGCGTATCGAAAGATCGACCTTAAGGTAGACGATTTAACGTTCTTATTTCTTTTTACATGGAACACAGTTGACTGAATCATGAATACAATCATTATGTGATTAAATCACAAATGAAATCACAAAGTGTGATATAAAAAGCATAAACATATCTGAGCATGTCTGATAGTGTGGGGTACACTGGTCAAAGCAAACTTAATCAATACAATAACATATCCAGATGATATGAGTATGATTGTGCCTGAGTTTAAGATGGACAAATTATACCGGTAATCGACATGACTTGTGTGCTGAAGTAATTGAAATTGAAGTGTAGTTCAGCATGTCATGATCAATATGATCCCAAGTTGTGATCTTTCTTGCAAAAGACAAAAATAGTGTCTGATTCAGTATTGCATTTATGTTTCATATCTGAAAAGTTCAAAAAGATTTTCGGTGTGTTTTGATGTAAAGTTTCAAAAAGCCAAAAAGATTTTGTTTCTTATTTGTTTTCGACCGATCGATATGTGATACGAAATCAAAATTTCAAAACTATATCTTGGATTCTCGAAGAGAAGTTTTGCTCCAAGATTAAATTAATTTTCAAAAGAAAAGGAAACTGCGTTTCTGTCTTCTGAAAGTTGCAGGTTTCTGTGTGACAAGACTCAAGCATGGTGAGAGGGGGAGTATGAAGTATCTTTCACAAGTGGATCTTGAAGTGCAAAGATGATTCAAGAGTGATCCAGCCATGCCAGCTCTATTTCTGACAGGATTTCAAGTCAAAGATCGGATGCAGCAATGTTGAAGATTGAAGACTGAAGTTTAGTTAGAGAATAGATACACTACACGTTAAGGGGGAGTTTGTTAGAGCATATTTCTATGCTATGAGTGTCTCGTGTATTGTATCTATGTGAGCATGTCTAAAGTGAGTTGTAGTGTCTATTTGGTTGGTGGCGTATCATGTGGTCCGGCGGATCATATGGTCCGGCGTATCAGTTGGTACGCTGGGTGCTATGTCACTAACTATAAATAGCCTGTGTGTTAGAATGTGCAAGTAACAAGTTGAACACTTCTGTCATTCTACACTTTCTGTGTGTGTGTTCTAGAGAGAGAAACCAGAGAGTCTTCATTGTAATCTCAAGTGATTCAATACGAATTCTCTTATTTACATCTCGTGTTCGTTACTTTGATCAAAGCATGCAGTAGTAAGATCGTTTCTCGTTTATACAGGTCTCTATATTGTTTCGGTGAGAGTTCGGTGAAGGATCGGTCTGTGTTCGGACTAAGTTCGGTGATCGTTCGGAGTTATTTGGTTTTTGTTCGTCCGAAGGTCTGGTTCGGAGAGAGTTCGACGTAGTGAAGTTAAGACCAAGTTCGGTGACAGTTCGGAGGAGGTTCGGACGAGGTTCGGAGTGAACAGTAACCAGTTTTTTCAAAAATGTCCGATTTTCAAGCGTTTGCGGCTATTCAAAATTCAGTTCAGGCAACGATGCAAACAATGATTAACTATGACAATGAAATTGGAACAAGTCAGAAAGTTCCAAAATTACTTAAATTGGAAGATTATCATAGTTGGGTGACATGATTTGAAGCGTTTGTTTCCGCAAATGATATCGATATGTGGTTGTCGTATTCTGAACAATATACATATCCTAAGGGTGAGGATGGGGAACCAATTCTTCAAAGGAAACTTTCTTGTGAACAAAAGAAAGCATATCAAGCTGAGAAAAAGGCTTATGGCACTTTAACAATGGCTTTGCCTACTGATTTACTACATCAATTTTCAAGTAACTATACCGCAAAGAGCTTGTGGGATGCTCTAGAAAAGAGATGTGAAGGCAATGACCAGTATAAGAAAAGTCGACAAAAAGTGTTGAAGAAAGAATTTGATAGCTTCAAGCATTATCAAAATGAATCTATTCCAAATCTGATTGCAAGATTTGCACATTTAATGAGTGAAATGAAGTTGGTGAATCTTACAAAAGATGAAGCTGGTAGAAAAGAAAAGATTATGGAAGCTCTACCAGAGAAGTGGGAAAATTATGTGATGATGATTACTAATGATAAGGATTATCCAAGGTTGTCGTTTAATGATTTGATTCAAAGAATCCAAGCTAGTGATATGGAGTTTAAAGTAAACAAGTCACTTCCTAAGCAAATTCGGAATCCTGCAGTGTATTATGGCAACAATGATTCAACTGTGAATGCTGGAAAGTCTAATATTCTTAGTTCTGCACCCCCTACAGCATTTCTGGCAGGTAAATCTGACACTCCAAGTTATTCATCTGCTGGTTGTACTGTGTCAATTCCTAGTTCTTCGACTCAAAGTGCATTGTCTGTTCAAACTGTCGATGATTATAATGCGTTGATGTCTGCATTGGTATCTTCATACTTTGGTGTAATCACTGGTGCTGTGAGTAATGCTGAGTTAGCAAATGAAGATTACGATCAGATTGATTATGATCATTTGGAGGAAATGGATCTGAATTGGCAATATGCTATGTTGGTTCGTAGAACGAAGAAATTTTTCAATAGAACTGGTAAGAAGAGACTAAATCAGGAAGGAAAGATTGGTTTGGACAAATCTAAGGTGAAATGTTATAAGTGTTCCGTTTATGGTCACTTTGCTCGAGAATGTCCAAGTTCTGCAGAAAGTAAATTGAAGACTGGTCAGCATGCACATTTAGTTTTTCATCCATTAGATAAAGCTGAAAAGATTGAGCAGAAATCTGCTACTCTTGCTCATGATTGGACTGATACATTTATGCATTCAGATGGGTTTGCCTGGAATGCAGATTCAGAAATTAAAAAGAATAATACTCCGATTTTAATTGCTTTAGCTGTTCAACATGCTGATGATGAAAGCTTTTTAACAGAATCTGATACTTCTTCAAGTATATCTTTGGTTCAAGAAGAATTACCTAAGATTTCTGAGAATTCAAAAGATGACGAATTTAAATGTTATAAATGTGAGAAGTTGCTCAAGGAAATTGCAAGGTTTGAACAACATAGTCAAATTTCAATTGAAGAAATTGTGGTGTTAAAGAAAGAGTTGGAAGATTTTCAAAAGAAATATTATGCGTTAGTTCATATTCATGAAGATGTTTTGAAGGAAAAGGCTCAATTGGCTGAAGAGTGTGAGAAAGCCAAAGCTGAAGCGTTAGATGCAGCTCAAGATTTTGAGAATCTGTTTGAGAAGAGTTATCTGGTTCAACAAAAATATGAAGAGGCTACTGCTCTTATTGCAAAAACTGTTGTTACCGTTGAGAAGCTTCAAAATAAGATCTCTATGCTTCAAGATGAAAATGTTCTTTACAGAGTCAAGATTGAAGTGTTAACAAAAGATGTTGAGATCTACAAGCAAAAGAGAGAAAATGTGCTTGAAGAATTATATGCTGAATGTGAGTTTAAGACGTTACAAACTTATGAGTATGATGATCTCAATGCAAAATGCATCAAGTCACAACAAGAATTGTTTGAAGGTCAACAGAAATGGACTTGAAATTGGAGATTTTGGAATTGAAAAGACAAGTTAAGAATTGCAATTTGTCTCCGACATTGCTCAATTTCTTATACAAGCAGGATCAGAGTTCCGAGAAGTCTAAGGAAGAAAATATTCACTTGGTACCTCAACCAGTGGATTTAATTGAAGTTACTGCTGCTCAGATTGATTCAAAAGCTGAAATACATGATTATTCCAAATTTGCCACTCCACCCAAGAAAAACAAGTCTAAGTCTAAAAAGAAGGAGAAGCCTTTTGGTGAAGCTCCCAAATTTGTGTCGAAGTCTGTATTGCTGGAAAATGAGAAAGTGTTTGATAAGGTTGCTTCGAGTTCTTCATCTGCAACTGAGGTAGAAAAAGTTTTGATTGAAAAGAACAAGCTGAAGGATATCAAAGCTAAATTCACTAGTGAAGCTAAGTTAAGAGAAGCTTCAGGTTCTTCTTCAAATTCTTCAAAGTCTCAAGGATCTAAACATAAAGGTTTAGGTTACAAAGTGTTGGAAGAATCTGTTCAAGCAAAGAAATCAGTGACGGTTGAGAAGGTTCCTAAAGCCAAAGTTACAAAGAAATCACCATCTCAGAAAGAATTTTCTTATTATTCTGGAAGATCTTCATCTTCAAGGAGTCCATCTCCTAGGTATGATTCTTCTGATGGTTTTTTTGATAATTTTCATTCTGAACATTCATCTGATTCTCAAAAATCAAAACAATTTTCTAACAATTTTAGAGAACGACTTTGTTATGTATGTCGTCAACCGGGACATCTTGCTGCTGATTGTCCGACGACTGCATATATCCACAAAACTGCAAAATATATGGATAACAAAGGTCAAATTTTTGATGAACCATGGTCCTTAAAGCTTAAGTCAACTCGTACATCGTCTTGGTCGAAATCAAGTTCTTCGGTTGGATCTGATTCAGGTTCCGATCAAAAATTAACAATTTTACAAATTTGGAAACCAATAGTTGTTTCCAAGGCCAACAAGGACTTTGTGGAAGACACCGGGCGACCCAAAGCTGTTGATTCGGGTCGATCCCAACGCGACTAATGTTTTATTTGGTGTCAAGCAGGTGTTTCAGAAAGACCTTTCGGTGATTGGAAAATTGCTGATTGTGAAATATCTGTTTCTAATTCAATTAAATTTTAAACTCAATTTTGTTTTTCAAAATGCTAAACTGTTAGTATTCGTGTTGGTTGATCAATTTTTCTTATTTTTCACTCCGTCTCATTCTGAGGGGGAGTTTGTTTTTGCAAAATTACAAAAATAGTATGTTGTTTTTCAACTGGTAAAAATGAAAATCTATAAATAGAGTTGTCATTTTTAGGGGGAGAAATTTGAAAAAGACAAAAACATTGAAAAATGTGAAATTGAAATGAGAAATTGTATCCGACATGATTGGGAAATGATGGTACATTGGCTGACATTGTCTGACTCATGGATAAAGTAGATGAAAAAGCCATAAGATCATTTGATCGGTGTGCAAGGTAGGCTCGGCAAATCAGAAAGTATACAAATGCAATATACACTAAATCTAATGCTTGACTTAGTGGACAACATCTTGATGCATATCTCATGATATATCAAGAAAAAGATATGTGAAAAATAAAATGAGAAGTCACTGTGTATACATGTGTTCATTTTTCAAAGATTTAAACTTGTTTGATTTTCTCTATTTTGTCAAACGATCGGACTTTCTCTGCGTGTCGAAAGACCGACCTGATTTTTGTTCGTTTGACGTTCTGCTTTCTTTTTTTGGTGTTTCGTATAACTCATCGGACTTTCTCTGCGTGTACGGAAGTACCGACCTGATTGTTGTTGAGTTATACAATTTCAACTTGTTTTATTTTCTTATTTTGTTAAATCCGAGGCCTTATCTGCGTATCGAAAGATCGACCTTAAGGTAGACGATTTAACGTTCTTATTTCTTTTTGCATGGAACACAGTTGACTATATCATGATTACAATCATTATGTGATTAAAATCACGAATGAGATCACAAAATGTGATAATCAAAAGCATATCTGAGTATGTCTGATAGTGTGGGGTACACTGGTCAATGCAAACTTAATTGATACATTAACATATCCAGATGTTATGAGTATGATTCTGCCAGAGTTTAATGTTGGACAAATTATATCTGCAATCGGCATGGCTTATGTGCTACAATAATTGAAATTGAAATGTAGTTCCGCTTGTTATGACCGATATGATCCCAAGTTGTGATCTTTCTCACAAAAGACGAAAATAGTGTCTAATTCGGTATTGTTTTACTTTTCTTATCAGAAAATGTCAAAAAGATTTTAGGTGTGTTTTAATATAAAGTTTCTAAAAGCCAAAAAGATTTTGTTTCTTATTTTTTTTCGATTGATCAACACGAAATACAAACTCAAATTTTCAAAATCAAACTATCTTGGAGTCTCGAAGACACATTTTGCACCAAGGTTATTTATGTTGGCAGGTTTCTAAGTGGGAAGAGAACATCACAACTTCAAGTCTTCTGAAGATTGTTGATAAAGAGATTACACGCGATGCAATATCAAGTATTCAAGATTGAACTCATCGTCAAGATCGAGGAAGAGTTTGATTGAAGATACAAGATACAAGTTTGAATAGAGAAGATGATACTGCACATGCCGAGGGGGAGTTTGTTGATACATGGTCCTTGGTCGTCATGTGAAGTATCGAATACAAGACGGATTCACACAAGGATGCTGAGGTCCCAACCTAGGCCGAACCTGGAGTTCGGACATGGCCGAACCTTGGGCCGAACCTGAGGTTCGGACCTGCGGGTTTGTCTAGTACAAATATGTGTTTCTGTGTTGTATTCGGAGAGAATAACAGTCTAAGCTTCCGTGTTATACATTTACTCTGTGTACTCTGTGGTCTCTGTGGTTAATACAAAGTTCATTTGTATTTACTCTTTGTGTTTCATCTCGTTTATATTGATTTCATTACGACTAAGTAGAAGATCCGCATGCTCACGCACTTTCAGGTCTGCCATAAGCATCGTTATACTTCTACTCCTTGAGTACTAAAGTATTCACCACTGGAGAATTAGTAAGCAAATCATCATTATCAAAGTTCAAGCTCTCATAGGGAGTGCTTGTTTGACTTGATCTCTCACTCTTTGTTGTTTTCCTCTCAACAATTTTTCTTTCACGGTATTCCCGGAATTTTTTATGTTTACTGGCCACTTTCTTTGGTAATTCATTTGATAAAGAGTGGACATGATTTACCAATTTAGTTCTTTCAAGTGACTGGGGAAACCTTTGAGAAAAGTTTTCAACCTGATGTGGAAAACAGTAATTTCCACTTGAACTACC
The DNA here is from genome assembly GCA_039602395.1 of Deinandra increscens subsp. villosa. Classification (NCBI taxonomy): domain Eukaryota; kingdom Viridiplantae; phylum Streptophyta; class Magnoliopsida; order Asterales; family Asteraceae; genus Deinandra; species Deinandra increscens. The sequence goes on from JBCNJP010000012.1 coordinate 45,325,710, forward strand.
CGAAAATAACGGTTGGCTAGTTTTCTTGCTTTTTGAAAAACTTTCCCTTGAGGTGGTCTTTCCTCTTGAGGGATTTCTCCTACCTTGACTTTCAAAAAGTTCAAACCCTTCAGCAAAGTGTACTTTCGGTCTCTACCTGGGAGCAGTAGCTGATCTGGGTTGATTTTTATTTTCCGGTTGAACTGAAGTTCGAGTGGAAGGTCGTTCTGGTTGAACTTTGACCGGAAAACGATTTTGCTTTAAAACAGAAAAACTTGCATTTCTTTCATTTCCCACCAAAATCCTATTAGACTCAAGTCCAAAATATTTCATTGTTTGGCTTTTCACACGTGAGATTCTTCCTGTGGGCTTTCTTTGGAAACCAGTTTTTGGTTTTTGAGTGAATTTTGGTTTTGGAAAATGTTGAACTTTACTCAGTGGGTTGAATAAACACACGGCAGCAAGGTGCCCCTTTTCACCACAGAAAACACATTCAAGACTTTTTGCTTCATAAAACTCATTTTTCCTGGGAGACTCAATGTTAGTAATTTGATTGTAATTTAATTGACCAAGTCTCTGAGTTTGACTTCCCATTTGTTGTTCAGGTTGTTTTCCTCCAACTTTTGACTCCTTAGATTCATAAATAGTTGGAGGTGGGACAACAATTGAAGGTTTCAAAATTTTTGATTGGTCAACAGATGCAGATGTGCTAGCATTGTTGACTTTAGGCTTCTTGGTTTCAACAGATTTTTTAGTGCTTGACTGAGATGAGGTATCATCAACAGTGAGACTAATTTTACATTCTATTGCCAGGGCTTTGATTGGTTCAATTGCGGGAGAATATTCAATTGGTGGCTCAACACTGTTTTAGCCAACACCAGTTTTCCCATACATCCCTCCCATCCACAGTTTCTTAGCTTTCTTGTTGGCAGTTTGGAATTTATCACAAGTGAACAAAGAATCTTTTAGCTTTATTTCAAGAACATCAACGTCAGCCTTAGCTTCTTTGATTTATTTTCTTGATTTTTAAAGTTTTAACAACAAATCATCCAGTTCTGTTTCAAGAATAGAGTTAGTTTGCTTCAATTGATCAAATTCTTTGTTTAAGTTGTCAATCTTAGTGATGTAAGATGACTTAGTTTTCTTAAAGCATTCCTTTAAGTCATTTAAGTTTGAAACTTCATCAATCAGATCTGAATTGTGATTTATGTACTTTTTCACTTGTTCAATGCAGGCAGGGCTGCATAAATTTTCTAGAACTTTTTCAGGAATTGGATTTACTTGATCAGAAGGAGAATCTTGCTTGGCCATCAAAGCATGGTTGATAGGCTCGAACTCAGCTACGAAGTCTCCCCATTGAACACATTCAGTTTGGTTTGCTACAGCAGCAACCACATTCTGATGGTTTTGACTTTCGGCTGGTTTTGGTTGGGTGGGTTGTTGTCCTGAACTATGAGCGGCATTGTTGCTTGAGTTGTCGTGGTTGTTTCCACCATGATTATTCATCTGAGTTTGACCCTGATTCTGTCCTTCCCTTCTTGGCTGGGAGCATTCTCTTGCAAAGTGACCCAGTTGGTAACAGTTATAGCATTTTACCTTGCTTTTATCTAGGCCAATGTGAGCACCTTTTGCTCCTTTATAAGATCTACCTATTCTTTTGAAAATCTTTAAGCTCTCACAGACACCATAGCAAGTTGGGTCAAAATATCAATTTCTTCTAAATCATCAGCAACTATACATTCTAAGTCTTCAGGAATGAAGCCTTTGTATGAGTCAGTTGCTACATAAGCATTGTGAGAGTTATCAAAGGAATTTGAAAAACTCTCTTGACACCTTGGTGTCTCAGGGAAACTGACTATAGGTGACTGATATGAAGAAGAGTTTGAAGATCTCTGGTTTTCAAAATCAATAGTTACTAGAGTAGTTGAAAACAGCTAAGTTGACTCAGAAGATGAGTTTTGCTTAAGATTTAGTTCCATTTCATAAGCACTGAGTATGCTATGAAGTTCACTAAGCCTCATCTTTTTCAAATTTTACATTCTCTGATGCTTACAGTGTAAACTGTCCACACAGAAGGCAGAGAACGTAAAAACTTTCTGTTTACAATAACCTGATCTAGTTTTACATCTACTTTTTGCATTTCATCAAGTAAAGAAACAAATCTCAAGTACTGGTTGGTCATAGATTCACTAGATTTTAGGTAAAGTTCTCATATTTCTGTTTTAAAACATCTTTCTTGTTTTCTTTAACCTCACCGGTTCCTTCATACATTTCACTTAAGACATTCCACAGGCTATATGCAGTTTTGTAACCCTTAAACCCACTTAAAATGGAGTTGGGAAGTGCAGCCTGTAGAGTCTAATATGCCTTATAGTCAAATTCGAGAGCAGCATAGTCAAAGTCAACATATTTATCTAAAGGTTTTGGTATCCTGACTTCAGCGTCATCAGCAGATGGAACAGTGGGTGAATATGGACCTTCAGTTAAATTCCATATATGGCGATCTAGGATCCTAACAAAACCTTCCATCCTCAGTTTCTAGGTACCAAAGTCATCAGGAGTGAACATTGGCGGTTTGTTAGCACTACCGTTTGAACATCCCAAACCAAGTTCATTCATTTTGAAAAACTTTTGAAAGACATAAACAACAAAGCTTGTAAAGTAAACATGTAGAGTATCAACTTTGAAGGACTAGAAGTCTTCAAAGTGAGAGCTAAAGCTCTGATACCACTTGTAGGATCGAAAATTAGTTAGACTTTAACTAAACAAGAACCCTGAACTTGTAAATATAACCCTGCGGAATTAAAGTTATATTTCACTTTACTGGAGCTGATTTTAGTTCTCTTGTATTAGGTAGTGTTTGATTTGCATAAGTATAGTAACAACGAAGTAAGAAATACTCGGCACTATTTGCATTGAATCAAAGTTACACTATTACAAGGTGATCAAGAACCGTGTGTAATAGAGGGATATCCGAATCTGAAATATCCGAAGTCAAAATATCCGAAAATTCGGATATCCGAATTTTCGGATATCCGAAATTCGGATATCCGAAATTTCGGATTCGGATTCGGATATTGATTTTGAACATTTTCGGATATTCGGATATCCGAAAAATATCCAAAATATATATTTTTTAAAATATTAAATTACATATATTATTTAGTTTACCATACTTTAACTTAAGAAACCTTAAATATAAAGTTCTAAACTTCGATGTTCACTCTCTTTGCCTCTTTGGATCCCGTCGTCCTTCAAATCTTGACCCTCGCTGGCTCATTGCCTTACATCGCCGATTTATAGTTTGCTATCAAGCTTGTTGCACACGGATTCGAGCTTCAAAATGAAGAAATTTTTTATTTTTTGTTGGTATTTGACTATTTAATGTACTTGTATTAGACTATTTGCGCATTTGGATGTTTATCACTAGTAATTTTAGAGATTGAATGTACTTTTTTTTTTACTTTTTTTTTGTTTTGAAAAATTCGGATATCCAATTCACTATCCGAATCCGTATCCGAAATTTTTGATATCCGAAATTCGGATATCCGAAATTTCGGATACGGATTCGGATAGTGAAAATCAACTATCCGAAATTTCGGATATCCGAAATTTCGGATATCCGAAATTCGGATATCCGTATTTTCGGATATCCAGTTTTGAACACCCCTACTATATATAGTGCAGATGAGATCATTGATAGCCATTGATCTAGAACGATTTAATCTAAACCGTTAACCACAAAGTCAAATACAAACTACCAAAAGAATAAACTTCGACAATCGGAATATCTTAAGTGTTAACAGCAACAACCTATTTTAGGAGAGCGGCTTTGATAGATTTGGAAGCAACCGAGAAGCTTTTGCAGGATTGGACTGCTGAAAAGACATCTCAGGAAAAGTCCGGTTGAACTCATTATCTGGTGGATAATCGAGTTCACCCGGAATATTCGCTATCAGACAAAAATGCTTCTTCCGCTTGAACTGCCGGTTCCACTTGAAGTTGAGACTTCCGCTTAAACTTCAACTTCAACCGGAAAACATCAAAACTGGCTTTCAGCCGGAAATCTCCAAAGCGATAATCCTTACAACCTTAGAAAAAATGTATCATTTCCTCGTAGAGATTCCATCCCTACGCTAGCTTCTCACAATGATGTGAGTTGAGAGTCCCAAGTTTGCACCAGTACTCCAATATATAGTAAGTTAAAATGCTCGAACTTTTCTGCTGAGGAAACCAGCTACAACACTGGCCTTGCCTGAATGATTACTAGGGCTAGTTTTTTTTTCTAACGCCCAGTACCGATTCCAAAGCATCATTAGTATTTATATATAGAGTGTACCGCAACTAACCCACCTTTGGTATTCCAGAAGTGTACTAGTCGCCTATAAGAACCGCCATTCCTCTTGTTAGTAAGTATACAAGGCTCATGGTAGTAGTTACACAATAGGGTTCTATCCCATGCCATTGTACCTGAGCATCCACGCTCACGTTATGCTCTCTGAAATCTTGTAATCTTAGCGGGCGTTGTGTTTCTTACCATACAGATAATGTCTCCAAACCTTCGATATGAACAACATTTCACCCAATCCCAAGTCATGGGTGGTGTAGTCCTGCTCGTGCATCTTTAGCTGACATGTGTCATAGATGATGACCTTCTCACGTTGTGTCATTGCACAACCAAGAACTTTTTTGCAGGCATCACAATATGCCATGAAATATTTAGTCTCCTTAGATAGGATAAAATCGGTGCATTGTGAAGCTCCTACTTTCGCATTTGAAAGAATCGTGGTGTGGTTGTTACCCCATCATATGCAGCACCTTTGTTATGCAGGGGGTAAGGGGTTGATAGTAATCAATCGAGATAAAGTTTACCCTCTTGGTTCACGAGATCTATGAATGTCGCGAGTGCATTAGTTAAACCCACTGGTTAAGACTAAAAGTTGTAATGGCCATACCGGTTGCTAAACATAGTTTCTGGGGCATCTTCCTCTTAGAATCTTTTAGCGGATGGTGACCTAATCTTAAATCAGTCTGAGGATAGTAAATCGATTCCTGTAGCTGGTCGAATAAATCATAAGTGAGAGGTAGGGAATAACGATTCTTGACGTTAGCCTTGTTCATTTCGTAAAAACCGTCGCACATTCATAAAGTCCTGTCCTTCTTAACAAAAGAACTGGAGCTCCCCACAACGATAAAAATCCACCTGCGGAGTATAACCGCAAGGCATGTGACAAACCAGGACCTGAGTCATTAGCCATACTACACCATGCAAGAAAAAAACTTTCAACACACGCGGAAGCGTAAATAAAGATAAGTAAACATATTGTGCAAAACACGCGCCCAGACCGTAATGGAGAAAAATAACCCAAAAAATGTATTAAATTGAATTTTAGACCCATATGAGATGCATGCGTCCTAATCATGCTCCGTAACTAGATACCTGAGAAAACAGGCTAAATTGTGTCAACACAAAGGTTGGTGAGTTCAACGGTTTAAACATAATGTACGTTCAAGAGTTTACAAAAATTTAATCACAGTTATATCGTTAGCTAGCTAGGCTATGTTTCAATACCACTATGCATTCACAACCGAAGCGTGACTGTTTGCATTTGTTGCCTTTCTGCCTTGTCTAACACGAATAAGGGCGTTAGTTAGGATAAATATTACACCCGTTTGACCTCCAGTCAAGTTAGTGCGACTAATGCGGGCGGGGTTTGTCAGACCCAGTAGTACTACTCAATAGCTCCTCACTATAATCCATATATTAACGGTCCGATATGTTAAGGACTTTTAAGTGTGTTATGTAAGCACATCAGTGGAAAGATAGTATAACTGAATTACTAGATCTCAATGTTCGTAAGCATGCTCGTAAGTATGTTTGTAAGCATGTTTTCTCCCCCAAAGGAGATACTTAAAAGCGGGGTAATGAACTCACCTTAGGGTGCTCGGCAAGAGTTTGATATGATGCAGATGATTATCCTACGAATCACCTATATGTATGTAACCATGTGAGACGACAAGAACTAAATATCGCTTAAGTAAAGTGAAGTATAACTTTAATTCCGCGTGGTTATATTTGCAAGTAAAGGGCTTTTGTTTTAGTTTAACTCTAACTAATAACGATCCTACAGTTGTGCATGTCTGAAGAGCTAAATAGACAAAGCTAGGATAATTTTTGACTTAGTGGTATAAAAGGTCAACACAATCTTCCTTAAACCGGACTAAAACATGATAATTGACATCACAGTGAAACTGCTGAAAATTGCCTAGCTTGAGTTTAAGTGGATTACAATACCGACAAATTGACTTAGGTTACTGAGTCTGTGAGGTAATTTGATTTGTAAGTGTCTATGTTCATGTAATTGACCGGTTTGATTCCTAACATAGTCCAACCATTACTGAGCAAAAATATGAAAAATTAAGTAAATAACTGGAAATTGCCAGAAAATAAGGCATTAACTATGCAGATGTAAGCACTAGGCTTTGATATAACCAAATTTGTTATAAAATATGAATTTGGGTGCTTTATGCTTAAAAACATCAAGTTTGTAAGAAAAAAGTCAAATTTTAGGTCCATCTGTAGTTTTAAGTCAAAATCAATCGTTTGGCAAGTTTGGGCCGGCCTAACTCAAGTTAATCTGATTCAATAAGGTTTTGGTCAAGTGTGTGAAATTTAAATTTTTTCTGAGTCAAAATGGTGTTTTTAACATGTTTATGCACTTAGAAAATGTTATATTTTCAAAAATGCCCTTGATAGCTGACTAAGCTCTTTGCAACTCACCGAGTTTACATCTAAGAATTTTCAGTGTTTTTGCTTCGAGTATTCTCATTTTGGCTGATATTTGCACCTAAATAAGAAAATTTCAAATAAATAACTTGATGGTCAAATTTTGTTGGAAAATTGGATTTTAATAATACAAGTTTTACCTAATTGGCGGATAATAATACGAGTTTTGAAATTTCCTCACAATAATACCAATTTTATAGGTGTTGGATTCTAATGATACTCCGTTAGTTTTTTACTAACGGTGTTAATCTCTTGCTGACGTGACATGCTATCTAGCCTTTTTAATTAAGTTATTAAACAACAGGGACTAGTTTGTAATTTCTTTAAAAATTTGGGTTAAAAATAAAACCAAAAAAAACCTCAAAAGCGTTCATCCCTTCCAACCTCAAACACCAATGCTTGAGCCAGAGACTTTAGGAGCTCCGGCGAGCTCCGGTGCCGTCTCGGGCGAGCTCCGACGCCGTCTTCGGCGACTCCATCACCCTCCTGCGAAGGGTCTCCTGTCGACCTACATGCTCTCCTCCTTCTTTCTTCCCTTATGTCGAGCTCAACCCCGTTTCTCAACGGCGGCGACTTCAAGAAACCCGATTAGGGTTCCGGTGAGTTAAACAGTGACGCACCAGATCAGCCATCTCTCCGCCGCATCCTTCCGTCCCTCTCCTTTTCACCGACACCACCGATCCGCCATCTCTCTGCCGCATGGCGTCCCAAGCGAACCTCCGAAGTCCAACCTCCCCTCGTCGGCTGCTCGTGAGCACTGAGCAGTGAGCTCGTCCTCGTCTCCTCCTCTGGCCGACAGCAGCAGCGACGTCGCCCTTGTGGGTCACGGATTTGACACCAGGAAATGGAGGAAGCTAAGAACCCTAGCTGCTGCCGGAAAAAACGAGGTTGCCGGAGGTCACCGGATGTTGCCGGTGAACGAAGTCAGAGGTGGTCGGAACCCTAGCTTGCTCTTTTCTATCTTTTTTCTTTTTTTTTATCTTTATAGAAAATTAAAAATAAAGTTTATAGTTATTACAAAATCAGTCCCTCTATTATAATTATTGTTAAAAAATTAAAAAACACATAGCATGCCACGTCTGCAAACCACTAACACCGTTAGTAAAAAACTAACGGTGTATCATTAGAATCCAACACCTATAAAATTGGTATTATTGTGAGGAAATTTCAGAACTCGTATTATTATCCGCCAATTAGGTAAAACCTGTATTATTAAAATCCAATTTTCCAATTTTGTTTAAGGTTTCCTTTTGCTGCTGGCGATCTTGAGCTCTATGAAACTTTCCTCTTGGCGATTTCATAAAACCAAGTTTGGTCTTGGGTGATTTCGCATAAAAGGCTTGGCACCTCGAGAATTTACCCTTGGCGATTCTTGCTTAAGGCAGATTTCTCCTTGGCGATCTTATAAGACCAAGACCTTGGTCTTGGCGATCTCGCCTAATAAGAAAACCTGTTGGCGATCTCGCTTAGATGGAAATAATGCTTGGCGATCTCTCCATATCTAGTCTTCCCCTTGGTGATCTTGGTGTTAATAGGATTTAGTCTTGGTGACTTCGCCTCTTTCCTGTTCTTTGGCGATCTCGTTTAACAGGAAACTAAAACCCTTTTCTTTTTTTTTAAGCTCGCTAACATAAAGAAAAGGGGAGGTCATTTTTGTTTTGTTTTCATTCCTCTCATTCAAACACAAACCCGCTCTCCCCCCACTCTCTTCGACCCGCCGTCGTACCACAACCATCCACCTCCGACCTCCGTTTTCTCCCCAAATCGAACACTGCAATCTGTTACTCTTGCAATTAGGGTTGGTGCGAACACCCTGTTTGCACTCACAGGTTAGTTTTTCGTATCTTGTTAGGTTAATTTGGAGGTTATGGTTTCGGTTGTAGTTTGAAGACCGGCGGCTCACAATGGTCAATTTTAGGGTTCTTATTTCGAATTTGGTTGTTGATTTTACAGATTAGGATCTAATCCTTTGCTCTTTTTCACTTCCAAACACCGATTTAAGGTAATTAACTCTATATATTGTTAGCTCTTGGTTGTTCTTGAACAGGGCCGTAAATTTTAATAAAATTTGGGAGTTAGGATGTGAATTTTGTGTGGTTTTGACAAAATCTGTTGAGAATGATAACAGTGATGCAAACTTGATGATTGATTGAAATCTATTGCTAAGTTATATGCTATTTAATTTGAAATTGATCTTGAAGCTTTGATGTCAATAACCCACTTTTAATCTCTCAGTTTATGAAAATTCTCAATTGTGAATGAGATGGTTTGATTTGTTGTTCCAAAACCTCCAAAGTGATGCATTTAAATGAGTCTAAATGCATTCCGGGTCTTAAGGGCTTCAATATTGGTAGCTAAACAAGAATATGTCTAATTTTGACCCGTTTGGAAATAAATTGGAATTTTGGAACATTTTTTGTCAAAACTCTACATTTTTGAAAAGAAACAAAAAACAATGATTTTAGTGGTCGGTTTAAGTCCTAAATGGGATAAAACTGGATTAGCATCTCATCTTTCGGCTCAAATAGTAAAATTTTGTTAAATCTGTCTATTTGACCAAATTGGACTTTAAGTGTGCTAAACTCATTCCAATAAGAGTCATTTGATTCAAATAACTTGATGAGGGGAATCATTGACATAAAGTGTTAACGTTTGTTGCTTTTTGTGTTATCTTAAGAATAAATATGACCAAATTGACAACTAGAAGGCCACTTTTGACCATTTTTGTTGGATTCCTTCTTTCAACTGAATTTCACTGGATATGCTGCATTAATGATAGAAATAAGTCAAGACCTGGACTTTAACCTGTCTAGCATAGATTTGAATATAATGTAGGTTAAATCTGCTATGGTTGACTAAGTTTAACTTGGTTTTTGACAATTGCATGCATAGTTGACTTTTTAAGTCAAATCTTGTGAAATACTCTCATGTTTAATGAATTTGACCCTATTTGGGCTGTGTGTGGCTGCCAATCAATTGCTTAACAAATTTTGCCTGATTTAATAACAGATTTCTGTCCAGAAACATTCCAAGACATTCTTGTCTCCTAAATTGATCTTAGCTCATAGTAGATAATCAAAGAGGATTAAGCTTTGAACCTGTTGATTTCTTGAAATATCTCAATTATATCTTAGCGAACTTTAGATCTTCTTCGAGATGGCTCCCAGACCGGAAAGAGCAGCCAATGCCCCTCTAGATTTCTCAAAATCACATAATCAATTTTGTGAAATTAACAGAAGCTGGACAGATGCGGGATTATATGAACAGGCCTTTAGAATTCTGGAAAACTCAAGTTGGATCACTGGTATAATAATGGAGCCTGTCAATTGCTCGGGTATAATAAATGCTTTTGGAACAATGCCAACACATTCATTGCTGAAAATGGTTCCAAATCCATAAGATCAAGGGTCCAAGATGTGTATGTTGAAATAAATAAGGAAAGGGTCCGAGAAGTGCTACAGTTAAAAGATGCACTATGCCTTGTTTCTTTCCCAAAAAACTGAATGGCAAGATACGATCCTCATGATGGGATATCAAGGAAGTCTTTCTGTGGAATTGAATGAGAAGATAAAGAAGACGTTGTTCCCTGAAAACTGGAAGTGCATCATCACTTTCTTCATTTATGCTTTTGCTCCAAGAAAGTCTGGGAATGACGACTTTGTGGAAGAAACAGCCTGGGCTCTACATGGTTTGGCATCCGGTGCTGGTTTAAATCTCCCCAAGCAAATAATCGAAAGGATGGACTACAACTTTCATCCCACTAGAAAATCAGAGAAGTTCTTGATGTATCCTAAATTCATACAAACCATCCTTGATCATTACTACCCGAACTTGCAGAAGACAGAACCATACTTGGTTCCTAGGAGGATGATATCTGGTTCTTACACGCGTTACCGGCTGGTCAGTATGATGGACCCGAAGTTCCATTTTTCCCGAACATGATTGAGGGAATTGATGTCGATGAAGACGTGGACGAAGTGTTTGGGTTACGACAGTGGCATTCGGGTCTCGGCAATAGCAAATTTTTTTTATTCGGAAATAAGTATTTACAATAAATAATTGTTTAATCAATTACTGAGTAAATTAAATTAGATTAAATTAACAATTAATTTAATTGGCAGCGGAAACGATTTAATTTACAAACATGAAAAGCAGTCATTTAACGTAAGCCAAAACAACAGGATTCGACAATCACCAAACGCGCAAACAACAAAAATGCATTTAAACAAAAACGCGATATAAACAAATAATTAAACAATTAAATCTAAACTAATAACGAGTTTAGATATACTTGAGCGGTGATTCAAACAAACGTTCGAGACACCGGAAGTCAACGGGTGACGCTAGGGTTTCGCAGATCGATTTGACGGGCAAATCGAGAATAACCTCGCAGTTATGGATTTCACTCGATGACACGGCACCGAAATCTCGTACGTTGGATAGGCGCGAAATTAGGGTTTTGCGGATGACGGCGGAACACGCGATAGGCGCGGTTCGCGACTAGGGTTTTGTCGGCGGTGAAACGGAGACGGCGAGGGGAGGTGGCGGCCGGCAGGGCGGCGGCGGCGTGCGACGGGGAGGGCGACGGTGGCGCGGAGACCGGCTGCGGCAGCGCTGCAGGTGGCGGCGGCTGGGTCGCGGCGGACGGACGGCAGCGGATGCGGAGCGGCGTACGGCGGTCGGTCAGCGGCGGCGGTCAACGGCGAAGTGGCGGCGGCGGGCTGCTGCGGCGGCACGGCTAAATGGTGATCATCGGATAAACGTTCTCGCGATCGGATGAGGCAATCACCGAAGAAACGAGGAGGACGGCGGCGGTGGAGGTCGACGGCGTTGATCGACAGAGAGGGAGAGGGAGGGGGGCCGAAAATTCTCTAATGGGGATTAGGGTTTGCGCCCCCTCCATTAGTCAGATATATATCTGACTAATTTTCCGTTAGGTCCCTCGTGTTTATTTTAATCCTCAATCGAACCATTTAATCTACACGACTAACATTTAACTGTTAAACGTTTGTCGTGTGCCGAGAGTTAACGAATATCAGTCAATGACTAATACGTTAATCGTCGTTTAAGACGTAATATTATTTATCGTCCTTTTGTCGCTAATTTAATAATCTAATCAATTATTTATTTATTAAACTATTTAATAAACAAACAATCAATTGTTCTGCGAATATGCCGGTTATAAAGTAAGCGGTCTTAAATACCCGTTGCCTCCGGTGTAACTCTTACGGGTCTTGACCGGGTCGGGTACTTGATTTATTCGGGTCTGGACACCTAAATCCAACAGTCTCCCACTTGGACTGAGCGCGACTATAAATCAAGAAACAGTCAGAGGTGCTCTAGCTACACATGGCTGTCCCAACCAGTCATGACTCTTCAAGTCAAAACAACCAAGGCATATCAATAAACTCGTGATATAGTTTAGACTTATGGTATTTGTAAAGTCATCAGATCCTTTCTGTATGAGACATCAATCGAACTAGAGGCATGGATTTATTCATTCTCTATTGTGTTCGATCATTGTATTTCTCGTTTTACTGTTCGAAGTGGTCCAATCAAACACACAGTAAGTTTGGGTAAGGCCTTACACTTAACACTTGGAACCGACGAGAGGGCCCACGATGTCAAACTGTTGCATTATTAATGCAAGAGTACAGAATCCCATATTGACTACATACAGCTCCCACTAAGCTTCAGATCCATTCCCAAAAGTAACCGCTATGGCTGGCAGTTACGCGACAGCGTTAAGCTACAATCAAAGAAAGTTCTTTAGCAGACGGGAGGTCGCTCATGTATCTCAGGTCGAAGGATACCGTTGAGTATACCATCAATCAGGATTTGTCTTATGATTAACTCCATGAAGACAATCTGATACGAGTTACGTCCTGACGTCATTCTCTAATGAGGCCTTGTGAGTCTGGAAGTCAACGCCTTGAGTCCAGAGTCAGAATAGTCTTGCTTCAGGCATTTCTCCCGCAATGTCTGATCGACTACGGACATTTAGAATATCAAGTGAATATTCATGAATGATAAAACGTATAAAATTCGAACGCGTTATGCAGAATTCAGACTTTCGTCTAACAACTTAGAGGAAGTCTAAGATTTGGTGCAAACGATGATGTTCGACATCCAACACTAAAATCAAACACAGATGTGATGCAGAATTCTTACACTACTCAGTAGTATTATTCCGCTGATCAAGCCTGATCATTGAAAGTATGAATTCGCTATCATGTTCTAGTGTTTCGTTTTAGGAATGCCTAATATAATTTGTTTCTTAAGATTCAGTGCTTGTCTTGAACAGTGAGTCTTCTTAATTGAATCGAACTTGTTATAATGCAGTGCCCTTGGTGAGCACATAAACGACTGTGTTATCACGCGAACATGTTTAACCGACTATTTACAGAGTCGAATTAATCCTTTGAATGTTTTAATGTCATCCTTAGTTCAGATTCAATTAAGGTGGCTATTAATGTTCAATGAGTACAATTTGTACCTTTTAATAAACATATTTGTTTTCATCAGTGTTTAGCAGTGATGTTGTGATTTTCCATCTATGGTTGTGACGTAACACCTTACGGCAACCTTCCATGCAATATCCTAGTATTGGATTTCCTTTCGTATCATATTTAGTATGATTCGAATTGTTTCAAGAGATTGATCGTGTCAATGGTTGCTCAGCCATATTATGATCAATGCTTGGTTTAATCTTGAAACTTAAGGCAGTTGAGGTATCATTGAAAACTTAACTCAGTAAATTTAAATGATCTTTAGATCGGCACTTGATTGTTATTCCGGTAAGGATCAGTGGCGATGCTCCCACTTGCTTTAGGCAGATTGACATTCCTATCATCGTTCTTCTTTCAGACATTTTGGATATAAATTTTGCACGAAGAAAACGTGGTAACTAAAGTACGTTTTAAAGAACGAAGCTATTTGTTTTCATAGCATAAGGTACGAAAATCAAAATTTTAATATCCAGATGTTATGACTCGTTCATAAGTTCAAAGACGACTGTCAAAGTCATTTCAGAGTTTGATAGCACAGATACGCTTTCGTCTATGATTGTTTGAAAGTATCTTGTGATGGTTGAGGCGATGATCTATTCTATCGGACTCTCGGGTCTGACATTAGAGGATGTTTCCCTTATACAGGTAAGATTAACATACAAACTCTAAATGGAATGTCAACATGTTTCGCTAAGCAACAATCCATTGTTGGCGAAACATTGCTCATCTGGCCCGTCTCGTTTAGATGCGAGAGTTGTTTTACATGGTCCAGTGACTTGCTAGAGTCACTTTTCTTTAGATATTTAGAGATCTAGCTTTGGACATGTAATTACTAAATTCCATTATCGCAAAATACTAATCTTGGGATTGGAGGTTAGTTATGCAAGTGATGTATGAAGGGGCGTTATGGTCATAAAGTGTCAAGGGCTATAGATGTGGCAAGTCATTTGTCTTGTGTTTATCTGTTTCATGATGAAACCATGAATCGCGGTGCTAAACACTTTAGTGCATGTCGAATTCAAACACATGTGAGTACAACAAGTGTAGTCTAAGACTTTCAAGATGTGAGTGGGTATGCACATGTATTTGTAATGGTAATATGCACCAGAATTGGTGTGACCATTTTACAGTGTTTTAATCATCAGGTGATTATTCCTGTAGTAGTTTAGCTGGTGAATCGAACTTGTATGAACAAATGTCTGCTTGAAGCAGAGAATTGATATGTTCATACGGTTGTAGATCGAAAGGGCGATCTTCAATCGGTTCGACTTGATTTAATATTCTTGACGTCGGATGGTTCAAAGTCATGGGACTTTATGAACTACTGCTACGTCATGTGTTGTCTCGTAACAATTATGATACACGCTTAAGGCATTATAGCTCTGATGGGATATAATAACTTAAAGGTTATCACGTCGCATTTAAGCTAGCCTTGATCAAATCAAGTGCACCAGGCAATAAGGTATGTTGTTGTGGGATTTTGAACTTAATCTAACAAATGGTTGAATCAAATTCAAAGTAGATTAAAACCAGTCATGCATGTTTTGAAAATCAACCATAGCCAAAACATGTCACGATCAAAATCCAAAAGAAAGCTATTTGTTCATCCTGAACGCAGTCAGGGAAACCAAACAAAAACAAGTTGTTCTAAAGTCACCAAGAATTGTTTTAAACCAAAAACTCAAGACACGAACTTTATTTAGGTGCGAAAATCGCAGGGTAGCTCAGTGTCGTCTTGGTTTGCTTTCTCTCAGCTTCATGCACCTACAAAATGTAAAGTATGTCAAACATATATTTTGTAGGAATAAGTGAAGCATCATACAACATGAACTTATGTGTATACCTGAGGAATTACCCGGCTGGGCTTTTCCGCTTTTCACCTTGGCAAGATACTCTGGGCAGTTCCTTTTCCAGTGCCTCATCTTGTGGCATTCAAAACACTCGCGCTGTTCAGGCAGCGGTGCCTTGGTTGCCTTAGACTTGCCCTTGTGGGAGCTTCCAGACGCTCTGGTGACAGCTGCCTTGCCTTTCTTCTTGTTCCCACGCCTACGCTTCTTTACCTCGGGCTTCTTGACGCCTCCTGATCGGATTGCGAGTACATCGGGTGCCTTGCCGTTAACAAAATTAACCTTCAGCGGTCTTAAGCATGCCGTGAAGTTCAGTCACTGTCTTTACCATGCTATGCATGTTAAAGTTTACCCGAAAAGGGGTGAAGGCACTGGACAGTGAGTGAAGAATCAGGTCAGTCGCCATTTCGGCGGGAATGACGTAATTCAGCTTTGCTAAACGGTCGATGTAACTCTTCATCTTCAGAACATGAGGGCTGACTGGAGCGCCTTCGGCCATGCGACAACTAATGAGTGTCACAACGGTGTCATAGCGCTCCTGTCGGGCCTGAGTTTCAAACATGCCCCTCAGATCACCGATCATCTGAAAAGCAGTCCTGTCAACCATGTTCTTCTGAATCTCAGAATCCATGGTGGCCAACATAAGACACGCGACATTTTTAGCATTTGTGCTCAGTGTGTTATGGGCGTTTAGCGCCGCGGCTGTTTCAGCTTCAGGTTCCTCAGGAACCTCAGCTTCCAGCACGTTTTCCATGTTAGCCATTTTCAGGACGATTTTCAGATTCCTTTCCCAATCAAGGAAGTTGGCGCCATTTAGTTTCTCCTTCTCAAGGAGAGACTTGAGATGGAATATCTCTTGGTTTGCGCGGTTAGCCATCTGAAACAATAGGCAAATGTTTTAGTGTTTCGATGTTTGATTCGTATTCAAGGATGGCAAGCTAATCTTGAATAGGAATTGGGAATTCAGTCAGTCAGACAATTTCTCCAGACAGCGTAAAGTGCTTTCAAAATCTCTAAGTAACTGAATGGACAACGATTGTCGCTTGTGAGTAACATCACAACTCCCGATATGGGGCTTTCGCGAACGGATCAACGAAATACGTTTAGCCCCATCTATGCCTATTCTGTTTACAAGCCGACCAAAGATACGGTGTTGAAATACTCCAATACCAAAGGTGCGTGTAAAGAAAATAGTAGTTGTCCTAAGCGGTCAGTGCGTGCGTACGGTGTTGAAATACTCCAATACGCACACCTTGGAAGATACCCTAAACACCACGTGCGGTGTTGAAATACTCCAACACGAATGCCTCGGTAAATATGTTCCAAGTTAGACTTGACTTAGGATGGCATAGACTACCAGTTTTAGGCTTACCAGATAGGATTATTATGTCATATTATAATATTTAACGTGACGATAATTTTATGAATCCTATCTCACTCGGGACGATCATTTTAAATAACCTAGGTATTAATGATCTACGTGTCGCGAGACGATAACCAATTATAGGCAGAATTCGATTACATTATCGAAAAATCCGAATTTAATGTCGAATTAAAATTGGTTAACAAATTTAATAAAGTCATAATTATTGAAAAATTAGTTTCATATTAGTAAAAACTAAGTTTGGATTTTAGTTGGCGCGTTAATCAAATTAAGACAAGCAACCAAAACTTGCAAACACACATGTACATATTCGGCCAAGCAGGGGATTCGATATTGTCAGAGCCTATGACAATATCGAGGAAGGTCAAGGGACGTAAAAGTAAATCAACCACGAGAAAAGAAAACTCCCTGGTCGACTTAGCTGCTCCCACTGGCTTCAACAAGCTCCTGCGCGTCATCAAGAAACGTCGGTCTCGTTTTGGGCTTTAGCCATTTTCGAAAATCCCATAAAGGGATAATCTCAAAAGTGTCCTTGTATCAAGCTCGTCTCGTTCGTCCAGGCGAAGGTGAGCGATTACAAATTTAAATAAAACTATTCTATTTTAAATGTATACAACTTTGAACCCAATAAAAGTGGGCCAATCCAAAACAAAACAACATGGGCCTTATGGGCCAAACCATAACGAATCCACGACAAAATCAAATGTGGTTGGGCCGAATATGTACTAAAGATAATTCAATCAATTAAAATTGAATCGGATTATGTTTAGTGGATCCAAATCGACTAGACATAGTTAAAAGGCGATTCATTCAATTTCGCGACTTTAGGGTTCAGAACCCCAGTTCGCGAAAGTATTTCGGTTTAATATAACCGATATGGGTTTGCGTGTGGTGATCAAGGCTCTGATACCACTGTTTGGGTTACGACAGTGGCATTCGGGTCTCGGCAATAGCAAATTTTTTTTATTCGGAAATAATTATTTACAATAAATAATTATTAATCAATTACTGAGTAAATTTAATTAGATTAAATTAACAATTAATTTAATTGGCAGCGGAAACGATTTAATTTACAAACACGAAAACCAGTTATTTAACGTAAGCCAAAACAACAGGATTCGACAATCACCAAACGCGCAAACAACAAAAATGCGTTTAAACAAAAACGCGATATAAACAAATAATTAAACAATTAAATCTAAACTAATAACGAGTTTAGATATACCTGAGCGGTGATTCAAACAAACGTTCGAGACACCGGAAGTCAACGGGTGACGCTAGGGTTTCGCAGATCGATTTGACGGGCAAATCGAGAATAACCTCGCAGTTACGGATTTCCCTCGATGACACGGCACCATAATCTCGTACGTTGGATAGGCGCGAAATTAGGGTTTCGCGGACGACGGCGGAACACGCGATAGGGGCGGTTCGCGACTAGGGTTTTGTCGACGGTGAAACGGCGACGGCGAGGGGAGGTGGCGGCCGGCAGGGCGGCGGCGGCGTGCGACGGGGAGGGCGACGGTGGCGCGGAGACCGGCTGCGGCAGCGCTGCAGGTGGCGGCGACTGGGTCGCGACGGACGGCGGACGGCGGCAGCGGATGCGGAGCGGCGTACGGCGGTCGGTCAGCGGCAGCGGTCAACGGCGAAGTGGCGGTGGCGGGCTGCTGCGGCGGCTCGGCTTGGGCTGCTGCGGCGGCACGGCTAAATGGTGATCGACGGATAAACGTTCTCGCGATCGGATGAGGCAATCACCGGAGAAACGAGGAGGACGGCGGCGGTGGAGGTCGACGGCGTCGATCGACAGAGAGGGAGAGGGAGGGGGGCCGAAAATTCTCTAATGGGGATTAGGGTTTGCGCCCCCTCCATTAGTCAGATATATATCTGACTAATTTTCCGTTAGGTCCCTTGTGTTTATTTTAATCCTCAATCGAACCATTTAATCTACACGACTAACATTTAACTGTTAAACGTTTGTCGTGTGCCGAGAGTTAACGAATATCAGTCAATGACTAATACGTTAATCGTCGTTTAAGACGTAATATTATTTATCGTCCTTTTGTCGCTAATTTAATAATCTAATCAATTATTTATTTATTAAACTATTTAATAAACAAACAATCAATTGTTCTGCGAATATGCCGGTTATAAAGTAAGCGGTCTTAAATACCCGTTGCCTCCGGTGTAACTCTTACGGGTCTTGAATAGGTCGGGTACTTGATTTAGTCGGGTCTGGACACCTAAATCCAACACGAAGATCAAGGAAATGATGATGTTGATGCTGAAATGGCAGATGACAATGCTGCTGATCCTGATAATAATGCAGCAAATCTCCAAGATGATCATCCAATCAACTCTCCCATTCATGATGACCCTATGCATTCAAAACCTGAAGACAAAGCTTCAACCAAAGATGCAACTGAATCAGACAAATCAGAAGATGAAGCTGAAGAGTCTGGTAATGAAGCTGATGAATCTGGCAATGATGTTGACAACAAATCAAATGAATCTGGATCTAAACCCGATTCTGGGTCAAGATTCCAACCTGGATCAGAATTAGGTTCTGACTCTACCAGTTTCTGATGCTAGGGGTCCAAAAAGAAAGAATCTGAAAACAAGAGAAAAAGCCAAAGTTAGTGAACAACATGAGGCTTCAAGACATAAGAAACAAAAGAAAATAAAGTCAAGGCAAACACAAGATGAAATCTAATTTGCTTCCTGAAAACCTGATTCACTTGAACCCGAATCAGCCTCTCTTGTATTTAAAGGTGGAACTGTTGTGCCTTTCTACAAAAGAGAGTCAAGATCAAAGTATGCTCAAGAGCGAAAGAAGCTTGAAATAAGAAGAGGGCCAGTCTCTAGATCTGGTGCTGCTGCTGCTGCCATACAATCAACTGTTCAGCCTGAACTAGATGATATTGTGCAACAAAGTGTTCAATCTCCTCCCATCACCTCTGCTGAGGCAACCATTCAAGACATTGATGCAACTTCTGACATTAAAATCACAAGCTTAGATCCGGTAATTCAACCAAAGTCTCAGCCTATGGCAACTACTTATACTCAAGTAATTGTACCTGGGGCAGATACCTCCTTGGTCCATCAAGAGTTGACATTGGAGCAAAATATTGATATCTCCAATACTCCTGCTGCTGATAAGCTTAAAGAAGCTACTGACAAGATCAAAGAACAGGATCAAGAGCTTCTCAAAGCTAAACGAAAATATAAAGGAGCAAGCTGAAGAAATTGAAAGACATAAGAGGTTATTGGCTGAAGCTCTGCAAAATAATCAAACTGCCAGAGCTAATGATGATGATGTGGCTGGCAGTGGAAATGGAAACCAAAGTGATGATCAGATGTTAGACCAGCCTCCCTCTGCTGAAAACATTCAACCAAATAAAGATCCAAGTCCAAGCCAAGCCGTCAAAGAATCTGGAGCTAAATCCTCTATCATTGTCACTAAGCAAGATGTAGATGATCAGATGTTAGACCAGCCTCCCTCTGCTGATTTTCCATCAGGTGATGATGAATCTACCGAATCTGACGTAGACATTTCTTATGGCGACACCTTTCTTAATGATGAACCAAATGATGAGGAGGAAGATGAGATATACCAATAAGTCATAAGCTTGGTGCCACCTCCTGAGAACCTCAAACTTCCGAGATTCTCAAGTGCTGCACTTGAAGCAAATCAATCATCTTCAGAACAGACTCTTGTTCTAACATTGGGTGAACCAGATGTACCTCCTGTCATGCCTGAGCTCTCATTACAACTTCAACTGGCTCCTCCAGTTCAACAACCAATAAGCATGGAAATGCCTGCAAATGCTATTTTTGATATTTCAGAACAACTAAAGCACATGCATATTGATCATGAATTTATAGACTTTGAAAGAAATGCATTTCGCGAGTATTATGCAAGCACCCTTGCTACTGACCCCAGCAGCCGAAGCGGTGTATTCGTTACTGAAGAGGACATTGAAGCCAGAGAACCCTTACAAGCTCAACCTCTTAGTATGATTCCAGATGAAATCTTCAATGGCATAAGTTTGGCTGAACGACTGAATAATCTTATTTATGACTTCAGCGCCACAAACTTTATAAATCTGGAATTCATAACTAATGACGAGTATGACGAGGAGATCATCTATAAGATCAAAGACGAACTGGTTGATATTGTGTCTCCAACTCCTCTGAGATCTGAGCGTGTGTTAAGTGAGCCTCAAATAGAAGATGATGTTAATATGTCATCAATCTCTTCACTAGTTCATCATTCTGAGGAAAGCGAAGCTGTTCAAGGAGTAGAGACTCAAAATTCTAAGCCAGTGCCAGAGTCTACTGAAACCACCACTGGTGTTGTTCCTGAAACTGTTCTGATTTAGCCAGTGACAACTACAAGTGGTGGTCAAGCTACAAATAATCCAGTTTCTACACAAGACGCTTGTAACACCTGTCTCCAACCCATTTACAAAACCCGACCCGAATTTGAACTTGTAACGCAAATCGGAGTTTTGATTTAACGATTACCGGAAGAATCTCAGAGTCTTTATCTCAAAATATATACTTTGGAACATTCTAAAATCATTTTATAACACTAAAAACCAATTGGTTAAATTTTAAATCAATTTTGTTATTTAAAATGCAAATAAATTAATTTACCATTTTTCGTGCAAATCCGTTAATAACCGGAAGTCACGTAAAACTCAAAAATCATATTTTAATGTTCCTTAATGTTTTATAAGGCTACTATAGGTTTCTCGTAAAATATTAGAGGCTAACGAGTTAAAACGAGGACGAACGGTTAAAAAGAAAATAAATATATATTAAATACACATTTTTAAACCTCGTTATACGTATCCCAAGACTTAGCAAACCATGAGAAATTATTCTAAAGTATTTTTGGACATAAAATGATAAGGTTGGAAAAGCCTAGGGGTTAAAATTTGCTAAAAACCAAAGTTCAGGGGTCAAACTGTAAATATAAATTACAGGGACTAAAACTATCATTAGGCCATAGTTGGCTCGCGTTACGCTCCGGAATCCTCCCCCTCCTGCGCGATACGTGACACTTTTGCAACCAGAATCTTGCCAGCTCTCGTTTTTCTTCGACTTGCAGCCCAAGTGTTGATACATGGTTCTTGATTGTCATGTGAAGTATCGAATACAAGACGGATTCACACAAGGATGCTGAGGTCCGAACCTAGGCCGAACCTGGAGTTCGGACATGGCCGAACCTTAGGCTGAACCTGAGGTTCGGACCAGCGGGTTTGTTTAGTATAAAGATGTGTATCTGTGTTGTATTCAGAGAGGATAATAGTCTAAGCTTCCGTGTTATACATTTACTCTGTGTACTCTGTGGTCTCAGTGGTTAATACAAAGCTCATTTGTATTTACTCTTTGTGTTTCATCTCGTATTACATTGATTTCATTACGACTAAGTAGAAGATCCGTACGCTCACACACTTTCACCAAGTTTTGACAAATTGACCACACTAACGTGTCGATTTCGAAGCTGAATCACCATAGAACGTGTTAGGGGTGTGGGATGCATCACATGGGTATAAATACCAGACCAAATCATCATCTAAAACTCGCCAATTCACTTAAACATCACCCAAAAATCCTCTAAACCCAGCAGAAACTTCGTCGGAGCAATTCTCTCAAACCGGAAGGAGTTAGGATCTGAATTTCTGCAGTCAAGCTTATCTAGGTATGATCTAAAATAAACTCTTTCATTTTTGGCTAAATCGATCTCTAAGTATGCTTTCTAAAACTATGCTAAAATTAGGGTTCTTGAGATTTTTTTGTGAAAATCGGGTGATTGGGTTGGTATAATTGTCTGAATTTTTGTAGGAAATCCTAAAATAATGTATTATAAGAAAGGGAAAACTTTGTAAAAAGGTAACCAACTTTACAAAGTGTTCCAATTTAGTCACCCATACTTTTTTTGTTCCATTTAAGTCACTCAAGTTTTGGTGGATGTTCTAAAACTAGGTTTTTTACCTTTTTAACAGGTTGTCATGATGACATGGCATTTTTTTTTTGTTTTTCTTTTATTAAATTGTTGATGTGGACTAAACTTATTTATTTACCTTTAAAAAATAATTTTAAACTATTTTTTTTCCTTTTCTTTAAATCACACTAAAAATCAAGTAATAATTACTTATTTTTTTCTCGTAAACCATACCAAAAATCACACTAAAATTCAATTTATGGCTAACGATTTTTTTCTTTAATTACAGTACCAAAACTAAATAAATCACACATTATAATGCAGTACCAAATCTAAACCAAAATTCTAAATGAACTGGAAAAAATTTAAAACCAACCAATGTTCATATTTTTAACAAAATTCTAAAACCAACGAAATAATATGAACCAAGTGACACTTAGCCCAACCTTCATATTCATGATTGACTTTTATAAATTAACTAATGAGATAGTCAAATATTATATACTCATCGATTGAATCAAGTATGAGATAAACATATATTAATAATATCCAATCAAGAGAAAAAAAACCCAGGAAAACAATAAAACTTAAATAAGAAGAAATCGAATCTTTAAACCTGTTATTCAAATAGTCGATGGTATCTCAACAAAAGGAACTTGGACAATCGTTGATGTCTCAGGAAACGAAGATGGTACTCAAAAACGAATATGAAGGTTCAAAGATGTCGATCTTTTTATTTAGGTTTTGGAGAAAGAATAGAATATGATCGGTCTTTGAGATTTAAATTAAGAAAACTAATTAAATAAAAGAAAAATAAAAAAAATGCCATGTCATCATGGCAACCTGTTAAAAAGGTAAAAAACCTAGTTTTAGAACATCCACCAAAACTTGAGTGACTTAAATGGAACAAAAAAAGTATGGGTGACTAAATTGGAACACTTTTTAAAGTTGGTTACCTTTTACAAAGTTTTCCCTTTCTTAAAAAGGTAAAAAACCTAGTTTTAGAACATCCACCAAAACTTGAGTGACTTAAATGGAACAAAAAAAGTATGGGTGACTAAATTGGAACACTTTTTAAAGTTGGTTACCTTTTTACAAAGTTTTCCCTATAAGAAGGCCCTAAGTTAATTTCAAGTTTTGGAAAAATTTGGTATTTTATCTTAAAGACGGTCAAAATTAAGGTTTTCATATAGTTGTTCTGCCTAAATTGAGTAAACTGTGTTGAATTAGGATTTACTATTTTAAGGATTATTATAATATATCATAATGAATAAAACCCTAAGTTTTTACAATTCTATAAAATGTTTTGATATTTATTTAATAAATACGTTGAATTTAGGGTTTTCACGACGTTACTTTGCCAAAATTGAACAAACGAGTTAAATCCAGGCTAATCTTTTACAATATATTGTAAAATAATATTTTAAGTAAAAGCCCTACTTTTATTTAATTTTATAATTTTACTATTTATTAGATAAGTTTCAAAATTAGGGGTTTGAATATGACTATTATATATCGAACAAACCAGAAAGTATTGAAACTTTATTTTTGGTATTAGAACATATTTATATATATAATAAGTATATATAAGTTCAAAAGTGTTAAATAAATAAAAATACTAAACAAATACTAAAACCCTAATTTATCAATAAAAGGTAAAATAGTCTTTTAATCAAATAAGACCTAACACTCCTCAAGTTCCTCGTGTCCTTAGAACTATTTCCTATATATATTCATTTAGCAGGTTCGTTTCATTAGGATAATCTCCAGATTGTTATCTCCCGCGATTGGTTCTATCTCCTATTTCCGATCTACTTATCAGGTGACTATTCACTAAACCCCCTCTTTAAATATTGTTGGTTATGACTATTCAATTCGTATTATCACTTCTAATGGTGATTCATTCGAATGATAATCCGAGTTGTGAGAAATCATACCTGCATTATCTTTTAACCCTTTTGGGGTGTAACATGTATCTCTATTCAAAATCATTTCTCTAAAACACAAACGCGATTATATGATGATTGGATACGTTCTATGTATGTTGAATATGTGTGGATTATTGTGATTGGTTTTTCACAGGCATTGTACTCTATCTCGAAGCATACTCATTAACACACCGAGTTGGGGTTACAGTAATAGATCTATTGGTTTGACATCCCACTTGGCATGCCTCGCGTGTGGCGCCTTGTGATTGGAAGCCTAGCTGTCTAGGGTTTGAAGCGCACACTTATTGGCTCTAACTCATTACTTGTTTAACTATATATATGAAAATATCTCGTTAAACATATATCGTTGTTATTGAAATTATATATATTA
This sequence comes from Deinandra increscens subsp. villosa, assembly GCA_039602395.1. Lineage (NCBI taxonomy): Eukaryota > Viridiplantae > Streptophyta > Magnoliopsida > Asterales > Asteraceae > Deinandra > Deinandra increscens. The sequence continues at coordinate 45,350,482 of JBCNJP010000012.1, forward strand.
TTCAAACATGTGTTTACTCACCAACTACTTTTGTAGTTGACACTTTATCTTATACATGTTGCAGGAACCTATACATGAGCTATGTTGTGATCACACTAGGATTGCTGGACCTAGATTAAAGACTTTAAATCAGTTTGATATGTATTTTGCATTGTTTAACTTTATTGTACAATATCTTTAATCGATTAATGAAAAATGGCATGTTTAAGTATTACAACTTAATTGTCATGTGCATCTGGACAATCATTGCGCCCCGACATATTCCGCCGTTGGTTGGGGTGTGACAACGCTGGCCCTTCTAGTAGACCTGACAAAGGTAAAATGAAATTGACTCCTGAAGAAGTTTATGAACAACAAATAGAAAAATAAAGGAAGAAGGATGAAGCTATAAGAGCTGCTAAAGAAGAAATAATGCTTGAAAGGACGCTGGATGAAATTGCTAAACAAGAGGCTATCAAATAAATGATAGAATCCAGCCGTCCTCAAACAAAAATTGGCCCTGGATCAGAACACTTTGAGCCAAATAATCCAAATAATGATGCATGAGAACCAAGAATAAGAATAATCACCAACCTTGCTGGTGACAATGTCAATCCGTCTGACATCTCAGAAATAGCAAAGTATGTCAGAGAGCTCATTCCTCGTGGGATTCCTCTATCCTACTTGATGACTCTTACGGATGCCCAGCTGGTTGAACTGTACACCGACGAGCAAGAAATGGATAATCACCTCTATAACTACAAGCTTGCTAAAAAGCTAACTGATCCTAGAGCAAATCCTTTTGTTGATACAGACAAGAAGTTTGAATACGTGCAATTAAATGAGAACCTGAGGAAAAGATCCATGAGATGCACACTCAGTATATGCCTCCTCCTGAAGGAATCTTTGATCATATTTCCCCTCCTCCTAGTCCCACTACAACTACGCTTGGAGTCAGCAGCATGACTAAGAAAGAAATGCAAGACTTTCTAGACGGGAAAGGTTATGCCCATAAAATCTACATCAGAAAGCAGCTTCCTGGTCTTCGAAAGATGATCAAAAATCACATAATTAAAGAAAATAAAAAGGTCAAGCGTCAGCTAGATGAACGGGAAGCAATAAGGGTTGAGGATCATTGACGGAAAGAAGCCCCTATCTTGGTTAATGGTTGGAAGGAAATAGCACTGTATCGAAAAGCCTTGGTGCAGTTCACTGCTAAGAAGCTCAAAGATATGCCTCCAAATGTCGAATCAGATGATGGGATGAAGATTCTTGGACGGAAATACGATCATGAGTTCAAGGCATTTATTGTCAAACGTAGAAACGGATTCGTGCAATTCTTTGCTAAAATAAGAGACCTTCCGAATCTATTCTCATGTTAGCTGAATCAACTCAGATGGAGAAAGCTGATCAACCACTCAAATGATCCAGTGGGTAGAGATGCTGAAGAAAAGATAAAATCCATCTATAATGTTAGGTAGTGTTTGATATGGGGTAATGAAGAAAGGAATGGAATAACCCATTCAAGGGTAATGAAAATATGGATTGTTTGGTTGGTGAATGGAATGGAATGAGGTATTACACATGGATTCCCATTCCCTCTAAATCCCCTAAAATTATTCCATCGCACCCCCGTGCTTTTTTTCATTCCATGCCCCTCATCCCACTAGTTCTCAATTTTGCCCTTAAGACTTGGCCTAATCACTTCCTTCAGTTTGTGATAGACTATCACTCATCTTTTCAGCAAACCATCTAAAGAATCTATTGATTTTGTGTTTATTCATGACCATCAACATCAATTACTAACGTTTCGTTTCATCTCTAATGTGAAATTATTTTCTTATGAAGTATATGGGTTATGTATTATGAAATCAGATTTAGGAGATGGCTACTGGAATTTAGGGTTAGCCAGAGGAAGATGACGACGCATCCTGATTTCTCCATATTTTTTTTATTATTATTTTATTTTTATTTTTCTTCTTCAACGATAAACTCAAAACACACAGATGACAGATGTATTTCAATTTTATTTTTTCATCCACTTTATTTTTGACAGGGTATTTTCGTCATATCTAATTTATGGTATCCGATTCTTGAGGGTTAACCAAACATGATAATGGAATGGTAATGATTCATTTTATTCCCTCATCCATTCCATTCCTCTATTCATTCCATTCCTCCATCCATTCCATTACCTCATACCAAACAAAACCTTAGTTCTACTCGCCCCCTCAAGACAGAGAAAAAGAAGTATAAAACATTCAGAAGACAAAGAGTTGTGGTCCCACATAAGGTTATGTACAAGAGCATCAGCAAGGATTTGAACACAAAGAAAATAACCGGTGATCAGTGTAGTAACCCAATAAGAAGTTGGTATTACAGTGGGGACACTCATGAGTTTGTTATTGAAAGGGAAGACGACGATACAATAAGACTCTTCACTGCAATTGAATTGAGATTGCTACATAGAAGTTACCTTAAGTGGTTATTCTACAGTCACCTGGACACCATCCCTCGAAGGCTTAGGCCATACGAGATAGTAGACGCAAACTATTTTGAACTGTTTCTAAGATGGTGGTGCTGGGAATGCATTGCTGCTAAGAAGATGACTACGGAGAGCCTGAGTACCTTGAAGAACTGGATTATGGGTAGTTGTGGGATCTGCTATCTCTCCCGTGGATCTGAAAGGGTGTTAGAGATGTGGCACTACTCTGACTTGAAGAAGTTCTCGCGAGAAGACCTTTGGATACTGTACGATGCACATATCGTCTGCTTAGATGATCGATACAGGAATCTTGCTCGGAAATACTGGTGGTTTTTGCTTAAGTTACTTGGTTAGCTCAAATAGTTTTTAGCATTTCATGTTTGTAATGCCACCAAAGGGGGAATTTGTAAGATCTTTCTAGGGTTGGTGGCAACTCAAACATAGCATCCTTAGTGATTGTGCTCAAATTGTAAATCTTTCATTTCACTTGTATTTTGTACTTGGACAATTCTGTTGATGTTTATCATTCAAGTATTTGATGTTTTGTATTTAATATGTAATGTCTTAACTTGTGTTGATCATTGATATAAGATAATTTCCCTTGTTCATTTCTATTGTGATGTGAAAGCCTGGACCATACTCCGTGTCATTTCATGATATTTTAGTTGGCTTATGATAATCATTGAATGGGTCTTCATAATAACAACCCTTAGTGGTTCCATAATGATTATTGACGTTTTATGAGTGTACTTGGTGATTTCTAACTTGTCTTGGCGATTTGGACTTTACACTTAGTGACCTCACCAAGCTTGGCGACCTCACCAAGAACTACAAGTGTTCTTGGCGACTTGGGATTGCACTTGGCGACCTGGTCTGCCTTCTTGGCGACCTCGCCAAGCCTTGGCGACCTCACTAAGTCTTGGGGACCTCACCAAGGCTTGGCGACCTCACCAAGTGTTCTTGGCGATCTCACTTTTTTTCTTGGCGATCTCGTCAGTCTGATGTCATAATTTTCTCTAACTTCAATAACATGGATGCACAATTCCAAATCAATATGCATAAATACAAAGCTTAAAAGTCAAACACAAAACACACATTTGGTGACATGCATAATTTGCTCCACACTTGGAGTTAGCCTCTCAAATTTTATAGGCATAAACTTCATAATATTATTAACTTGTTACATAAAGAATCATCTTAAAAGGTTAAGTATTGAGTGAGTTCTGCATGTCTGAATTTGGCTAAAAATCAGCTTTGTTGTCATTATCACACCATTTGTAGATACGCGTACTTTGCTCCAAACATGGAGTTAGCTTCTCAAATTTTACAGGCATAAACTTCCCAATATTATGGACATGTTGCAAAAAGACTCAACCCAAAATATTAAGTATTGAGAAAGTTATGCACATTAGAAGTTGGCAAAATTTCAGCTTTTGAGCTGTTTTGTAAAACAAGAAAATTGGTCTTATATTTTGCATAACTCGGTCAAAACTTGAGGCTTGCTTACCAACACCTCCAGATCTTAATATCAATATATAAACATCATTTTCATATAAAAATACCTTCATTAATACCCAAGAATCATGTTCAACAAAATTGCAAAAATTGACAAAGAGGTTAATTTTTAACAGCCCTGCACCCTGAACTTGCAGCAGGTTTTTGGGTGACCAACCAGAGGTCTTAGAATGTGTATCAGTAGCCAAATTAAATCTAAGACATATAAGTTTACTACGGAAAAAGAATCACTTGTTTTTTTTCAATCAAAATTGAGCAAGTTATGGCATGCGCAAGACGACCCAAAATTCTAGACAGAATCTGTCCAAAACGGGTCGTTTGACTAAAATGCATTCTAACGGTTTTGGCTAATCTTTTGATCCTCAAACTTCATGTAAAGGCTTGTAACAACTCAAACAATGTTTTATCATGGATTTGTAGTTGTCATAACAATAATACAATGATCATAGCAAATATCTAGTATGGCACTTACATATAAGCAATTTCACCTAAAATCCATGTTCATGGACACAATCAAACTTCAAGAACACTACATAGGAGTTTTTCCACCAAAATTACAGCCATCATATTGACATAATTTCAGTCCCAAATCATCACTTTACTTATCCTAACATAAAACACATTTCATAAACATGATTACACATCAATTTGCACAAAAACACAAGATTAACACATGTATTTAACAAATTTCATGTTAGGAGATTTCAGGGCTTACAAGAGATGGGGGAGGAGTGGCGGATGATGATGATGGGACGAGATGGAAGCTTTCCCTAGCTTACTTGAAGGTTGAATGAGCTCCCAAACTTGATTTCTTGCTTGATTAGTGGAAGATTTCAAGAAATTCGACGGTGTGTGTGCGTGTGTAAACCGTGAGGAAGAGAGGGAGGAGAACAGAAGGCGTGCAAATGGGGGAGGAGGGAGGACTTAGGGGCAGATTTGTAGTTTAGAAAAATTACCCATTTAGTCCCTCTAGTCCCATTTCATATACAAATGACCAAAACAAGTAATAAGTGGGGTTTAACCCCAAAAGTTGGTAAATAAAAGACTAGGAACATTTCCAAGTGTTCATAATTTATTTAACATGTAATATTTAGTCGGGAAAAGTCTCATTATCGTGTACGCACATAAAACTTAAATCTCGTACGAAAAACATGATTTATCAAGAAGTGCTTATTTCAATAACCCGTGAGGTCATGAAATAAGTTACTAAAATTAATTAGTAATTAAATATATATTATTTTGTAAACGTTCAAATGACACCTCGTGACACATAATAAATTAATATAATTTATTTATGCTTTGATTATTTATTTCAGATAATGCAATAAATCAAATAGTGGTCGGGGCCCAGCTCGATCACGTAAGCACGTGACTCTAACATGACACGAAAAGTATAACCGGGTTGTTAACGAGACTAACGGAAATAGTTAATGGTGTTAACATGGTAATTTGGCAGTTGTCACAATGGTGATACCTTTAACATCACCATATCCCCCTTTTCGAAATTCAAGGCCTTCCGACGTCTGTCCGCATAGCTTTTCTGCCTATCCTAGGTAACCTTAAGCCTTTCTTGAATTTGCATAATCCTTTGGGTCGTCTTTATGCTCGAGTGGTGTGCGACATTTTCGACCATACAATGCCTCGAATGGTGCCGCTTTTATGCTCGAGTGGTAACTGTTATTATAGGAAAACTCCATCAAAGGTAAGTGTTTATCCCAGCTACCACCGAATTCAATAAGACATGCCCGCAACATATCCTCCAATGTTTGAATTGTCCTTTCACTTTGTCCGTCCGTTTAGGGATGGTAAGCTGTACTCAAATTTAGCTTTGTTCATATAGCTTGCTGAAAGCTTGTCCAAAAGTGAGACATGAACCTACTGTCTCGGTCTGACACGATCGATAGTGGCACCCCATGCAGGGAAATAATTTTGTCCACATATAGTTATGCCAATTTATCCGTTGACTAAGTTTCCTTTATTGGCAGGAAGTGAACTGACTTAGTCAAACGATCCACGATAACCCATATAACATCCTTGTCAATATTGTTTTTGGGTAATTTGGTTATAAAATCCATTATGATCAATTCCCATTTCCACATAGGTAGTTCCAGTTTTTGCAAGTATCTAGACGGTTTTTAATACTCGGCTTTTACCTACAAACAAGTGGAACACCTTGCCACAAATTCAGCTATTGACTTTTTCATAACCGACCACCAATAATTTGCTCTCAAGTGATGATACATTTTGTCACCTCTAGGGTGCATCATATACTTCGACTTGTGAGCCTCCTTGAGAATTACATCCTGTATTCCTCTTTCCTTGGGTATCCATATTCGATTTCCTAATCATAATATCTCATTAGGCCTCTCAATCAGAATCTTTTCGACCATGCTTCTTTCTCCCCTTTCCAATTCTTGATTCGCCAATTGATCCTTCTGGGCTTTTAGAATGTCACTGATCAAGTCTACGTGTACATCCAGTCTCATGGGACGTACTTAGAGTTGATTAATTCTTTCTTCTCTACTAAGGGCATTAGCCACTACGTTGGCTTTCCCCGGGTGGTATCTGATTTCACAGTCATAATCACTTAGTGTCTCCATCTAATGCCTCTGTCTCATTTTTAACTCCTTTTGATTGAACAAATGTTGAAGACTTTTATGATGTGAATAAACCATAAACTTGGTGCCGTACAGAAAATGACGCCAAATCTTAAGGGCAAAGATTACTGCTCCTAATTCCAAGGCATGTGTGGTGTAGTTCTTTTCGTGAGATTTTAGTTGTCTAGATGCATAGGCAATGACATTCTCTCCTTGCATAAACACACAACCTAATCCATTGATGGACGCATCACAATAGATAACGAAATATTCAGATCCATTCGGCAACGAGAGGATAGGCACGAAACTTAATTTTTGTTTCAATAGCTCAAAATCATCTATATGCCTCTGTTTCCATTCAATTTTTGCTTTCTTCTGAGTCAAGGCAGTTAAAGGTGTAGCAATCTTAGAGAAGTATTGAATAAATCTTCTATATTAGCCAATTAACCCAAGAAATCATCTAATCTCAGTTGGTGAATTGGGTTGTTACCATTTCATTACCGCCTCCACTTTAGCTGGGTCAACCTGAACGCCAGATTTACTCTCTACGTGACCTATGAATTGAATGCTACCCAGCCAGAAGTGATACTTTGTAAATTTTGCATACAAGTTTTCCTTGCGAAGCAACTCCAACACCTTCCTCAAATGAATACGATTACGAACTTATCCATGTAGGGTTTACATATTCTGTTCATGAGATCCATAAACACTGCTGGTGCATTTGTTAATCCAAATGGCATAACTGTAAACTCATAGGGCCCATATCTTGTTTGGAATGCAGTTTTTAGAATATCTTCTTCCTTTACTCTCACTTGATGATATCTAGATCTCTGGTCTATTTTAGAGAAATAGCTTGCTCCTTGAAGCTGATCAAACAAGTCATCTATTCGCATTAGTGGATACTTGTTCTTGATAGTTACCTAGTTGAGATCTCGGTAATCAATACACATTCTCATCGATCCGTCTTTCTTCTTTACGAATAACACTAGTGCTTCCCATGGTGATGCGCTTGGTCTTATAAGTCCTTTGTTAAGCTACTCCTGAAGTTGACTTCTTAATTCTTGCATTTCCGATGGCGAGAGTCGGTAAGGTACCCTAGCAATCGACGCAGTTCTGGGCACTAGCTCGATCGAAAACTCAACTTGTCGTTCTAGTGGCAGTCCAGGCAGATCCTCTAGAAATACATCAGCGTATTCCGAAACCACTGGTACATCCTCCAACCTCTTCTATTTGGTGATATCCATAAGGCTTACTAGGAACGCTTGACATCCTTACTTTAGCCATTTTTCTGCTTTAAGCATAGATATAATCTTCACAGGTGATGCAGGTCGATCTCCTACCAGAGTATAACCCCTTCCTTCGGGTGTTTCAATCACCATCGTTTTCTCCTTACACATTATTCTTGCCTGATGCTTAGTTAACCGGTCCATTCCTAGGACTATATCAAATCCACTTAAAGTCATGGGTAACAATTCCAACACAAATAAGGCGTTTTCGATTCTTACCAGTCAATTCCAAGTTATCTAAGGGATAGTAATTACCTGCCCACTAGCAGTCTCTATGGTGTACGACCTACTTAACTTAATTAAGGTACATCTTATTGTAGGAATACATGTAGTGTAAAACCATGGAGCGATGGATCGTTTGCTAATCACGTGATAATGAGATGAAGACAAGATCAAACAAGTAAATACAAATGGAATTTGTATTAATAAGCCTTGAGAGCACACACACAGAAACACACACAGAAGTGTAGAATATATCAAGAGTTCTCTATCAGTGTTTAACTCTCTACACATACTACCTATTTATAGGTAACTTAAACTGGCCGGCGTATCACCCAGCGTATCAACTGATACGCTGCACCAACTGGTCCGGCGGACCATGTGATACGCCCAGCAGCCTAACTAGACTCACACAATTGCTCTCATTACATAGATACAATACACGAGACACATCGTGGCATAGGAATATGCTCTAACAAACTCCCCCTTAACGTGTAGTGTATCTAGTCTAACAAAATCTCTAGTCTTCAATCTTCAACATTGCTGCATCAGATCTTCAACTTGAAATCTTGTCAGAAACAGAGCTTGCATGGCTGGATCTCTACTTGAAACATCTTTGATCATCAAGATCCACTTGAGAATGATATAACAAACTCCCTCTTTACACCATGCTCGAGTCTTGACCCACAGAACCTGCGACTTTAGAAGACAAAAGCGCAGAATTTTCTTTGAATTTCCAAAATTAATTTAATCTTGGTGCAAAACTTCTCTTTGAGAATCCAAGATATTGATTTTGAAATTTTGATTTTGTATCAAGTGTTGGTCAATCGAAAACAACTAAGAAACAAAATCTTTTTGGCTTTTAGAAACTTTAGATCAAAACACACCTAAAATCTTTTTGATTTTTCAAAGTTATGCTAAGACTCACTAAAAATCTTTTTGAATTTTACTAAAATGGAAATATAAATGCAATACAAAATTACACTCTATTTTTGGTATTTTACGAGAAAGATCACGACACGAGATCATATCAGACATAACGCATCTAGCACATTTCAATTTCGGCCTTAATCAGCATGCAAGCCAAGATAATCGCAAATACAACATTTATGTTTATTTCAGCATGCACCAATCATTTTTTATCGTTTTCAGATATGCTTAAGGTAATTTTATCATGCACTGATAACTCGGCCTCCACTCTATCAGAAATACTGGTAAATCATCATATTTATCATATAAATCCAACTTTCTTAGAGATTTAATCATCCTTGATGAGTCATGCAAAAATAAAGCAGAACCCTAAACAAACAACAATCAGGTCGGCTGGTGAGCACGCAGAGAAAGTCCGATTGTTTAGGAAAATAAAAAATATAAAAATAAAGCAGAAATTGTATAATCCAACAACAATCAGGTCGGTACTCCCGTACACGCAGAGAAAGTCCGATGGATTATACGAAACACCAAAGAAAATAAAGCAGAACGTCAAACGAACACCAATCAGGTCGATCTTTCGATACGCAGAGAAAGGCCGATCGTTTGACAAAATAAAGAAAATCAAACAAGTTGAAATTTTTGCAAAATGAAAACATGCATTCATCAGGATATCTCTTTATTCTATTTTGGAATCATCACACAGCATCCATCAAGAAGCAAATAACCAAAGATCATCAGGCAAGCTTTATGTTTATATCTTACTTGCAGATATCAGATTAGTCATGCACATTCACAGATTATGCAAGTACCTACAGCCTTTAGACTTAATCTATCCATGGCAGATAACATATATGCTGATGTACCATCATTTCTCGCTTTTGTCGGATCAAATTCTCAATTTTCCATTTTTTTTATATTTTTCCAATTTCTCCCCCTAAAATTCAAACAAACACTATTTTTTGAATTTTCAATTTTCTCCCCCTAAAAATATGTACAACTACAAAATGTAAACATATGAATCAAGAAAGAAAATTGATCGACCAACACTGACACTTTGCAGTTTTAGATTTGGAAAAATCGGGTGAAAAACATTTGAAAATGATATTTCATTGAAACTTTAAATTAAGCAAGTTCTTCACTATCAGCAACACACGCATGATAGGTCTTCTTGAAGAAACCTGCAGACACCAGATAAAACATTAGTGGTTTTGGGATCGGCCCGAGTCAACAGCCTCGGGTCGCCCGGTGTCTTCAACATGGTCTTTGTTTGCCAAGGAAACAACTCGTGGTTTCCATATCTTGGGCGATTGAAAATTTTTCAATGAATCCACAAAATTATCAACTTGCGTCTTTGCCCAAGACGGCTTACTAGCTGATTGGGACATTGAATGATTGTGGTTCATCAAAAATATGACCATTTAAATCCACATACTTAGCAGTTTTGTTCACATAAGCATCAGTGCTCGCATTCGTAGGACATTGTGCAGCAAGATGCCCTGGTCTACGACATGCATAACACTTCCTTTGAAAAACATTAAGGGAACTGCTACCCAGATTTGATTCAAAAATTTGGTTTTTATCAACAAAATTCTTTAAATTTCTCTTGTCCTGTTTAAACACATCATGATAACCAAAAATATTTTCTGAACCAAAGAAATCAAAGAAATCGTCTGAAGAATCATACCTTGGAGGTGGACTTCGTGAAGAATTACCAGAACTATAAGAAGATCCTCCAGAATAGTAATCAGCATTCTTTGATTTGAACACCTTTTGTGTCCTTTGCTTTGACAGATTCTTGTGACCTGAAACTTTCTCTTTAGCCTTCCCCTTTGGCTGCTTCTGTGGTAGTGTTGAAACTGGTTCTTCGTTAACAATATAACCCAAGCCTTTTTGTTTATACCCTGGAATTTTTGAAGAACTTGAAGAAGAATCTGGAACTTTTCGTTCTTTAGCCTCGCTATTGAACTTAGCTTTAATATCTTTCAAGTTGTTACTTTGAAGCAAAACTTTTTCTTCTTCATTAGCAAATGAAGGAACATAATCAACTTTCTCACAAATCTTTTGCTCTTCCAAAACTTTGGAACTTGAAACAAACTTTGGAGCTTCACCCAATTTCTTCTCCCTTTTCTCAGATTTGTTTTTCTTCTTCTTTGCTGGAGTTGCAAATTTAGAATAATCTTGCAATTCAGCTCTTGGATCAAGTGACACAGATGGAGGATTTAAGATAACCACCGGAGCTGGAACAGAATGCAACTCCTCTTCTTTCACACTGTCATCACTCTTTTCCTGATTGTAAATGTAATTCAGAAATGTAGAAGACATAGATGAATTCTTTACTTGCTTTTGAAGAGCGAGAATCTCAACTTTTAACTCAGATATTTTGACTTGAGCAGCCAACAAATCTTTCTGAGTACCAATAAAGTCATCTGATAATTCATTGTATTCAGCCTTCAGTTGCCTTTTGGTATCACATAACTCCATTAGCTCAGCATGAACCTTCTCCCACTTCTTAGTAAAATAAGCAACATCTTTTGTTAAAATGCCATTCTTTTCTCGTATCTGAACATTGTCATCTCGAAGCTTTGAAAGTTCTTCTTGAAGCTCTAAAACTTTATCTGCAGCTTCAACAGCAATTGCATTTGCTTTTTCATACCTTTGTTGAACAGGATAACTCTTTTCAAATAGATTCTCAAAATCTTGAACTGCATCAAGATGAGCAGCCTTTTCTTCCTCAAAATCAGCAATCCATTTATCCCTTTCTTTTACCAACTCTGAATTAACTTTTTCTAAATCAGCACACCGTTGTTTTGAACATTCTAATTCAGCTTTAACAGCTTTGAGTTCTTCAGAGATCAAACCATTCTCTGCTAACAAAGATTCATATTTTTCTTGAAACTCTTTTGTCACTTCTACGGTACCATCTTCCACAACTGTTTCATATGAACTTGTGTCTGAATCTGAATCATGTAATTCGTGACAATCAACTTCGGCAAGAAGTGCAGATTCATCAGGATACAATTTAACATATTGTTTTAGATCAGCGTTATACACCATGGCAGGTGATGTCTTGTAGATAAAATCTGTAGAACTATCTGCATTGAGAGTTGCAGTTAATGCTATCTGATTCTGTCTCTCTTCAATTATTGCTATATCTCTGTCCCAATCATATCCTTCAGCCGTGTATGAAGTCAAAGCTTGTGATTTAGAATTGTTTGTTGAAGACGAAGATGCAGAAACTTTTGAATTGTTACATTCACGAGCAAAATGTCCAACTTGTGAACATTTGAAACACTTAACTTTGGATTTATCCAATCCAAGTTTTCCTCCTGGAATAAAAGATTGTTTACCATGCTTCTTCATGTATCTCCTACCTCGTTCAACAATCATAGCAAATTGCCAATGTAAATCTAACTCGTTCAAATGATCATCATTTAACTCACCTAAGTCATTTGCAACCAAATCAACTTCTCCAAGTTTCCCAAAAATTGAACCATTTGACGATGATATAAATGCAGATAACAATGAAGCGAGATCCTCAGATGCCTTATCAGGAATTGTAGACTTTGATGATCGGTTTGGACTTGTAAAAGTACAACCTGGAGAATCACCATAACTCTCAGTTTTTCCAGCTAGAAATGCAGTACTAGGACCTTCACTGTAAATGTTTGCCTTTTTAGCATTTATGGTAGAATCATTTTCACCACGATATGCAGCTGGATTCTGTACTTGTGCAGGCATGGATTTGTTGACACTCAACTCCATATCTCTTGCTTGTATCTGCTCAATTAAATTGATGAATGACAATTCTGAAAATTCTTTATCATGAGTAATCATCATTACATAATTTTCCCATTTTTCAGGTAATGCCTCTAGTATCTTCTCTTTCAGATCAGCTTCTTCCTTTTTAATGCCAACCAAAGCCATTTCACTTAACAAATGTGAAAACCTAGTGATAAGCTTTGAAATATTCTCATCTGGATAATGCTTGAAATTGTCGAACTCTTTTCTTAGAACCTTTTGTTTGCTTTTCTTGAATTGATCATTACCCTCACATCGTTTTTGAATTGCATCCCACAATTCTTTTGCAGAAGTATACGCAGAAAACTGATGTAATAAGTCGGAAGGTAATGCCATCGTTAAAGCACCATAAGCTTTTTGTTCTGCTTGATATGCCTTCTTTTGCTCACCAGTAAGACTTTGTTGCAAAACTGGCCTTCCATTTTGTCCTGTTGGATACTCATATAGATTATTGTAAGATATCCAAAAATCAACATCATTTGCACCAACATATGCATTGAATCGCTTCACCCAACTATGATAATCTTCCAATCTGAGTAATTTTGGAACTTTCTGACTTGTTCCTATTTCATTATCATAGTTCATGATAGCTTGCATCGTATTTTGAATCGCGGAAAATGCTTGAAAATCCGACATATTTTCTGAAATATAACACCTCAAAACTTCGAACTCAAAAACGAAGGCTTTCCAAGCGGATTTAAGGGCTCAAAATTAGACGTACTGGCCGTAGGCAGGTACACGTCCTAGATCTCGTCGATACGAACGTTTTGGCTGGTATTGGGTTCCGTAACTCCTTAACGGTTTTCAAGTTATGGCAGTTTTAGTGATGACCACTTTTCTGCCAGCGGACCAAACCAAAAACAGCGGACCAGAATTGTATTTGCGGACCAAAAGCGGACCAGATCAATCTCAGCGGACCAGATTATACCTGCGGATCAAATTTATAACCAGCGGACCAAAATTGTACTAGCGGATCAGATTTGATCCGGCGGACCAAAATTGATACGGCGGACCAAATTTTTCCAGCGGATCACACTGATACGCTATAACTGCCACGGACCAGCTGATGAAGATTGCCTAGCGGACCAGTCGGCGGACCAGATTTTTCATCCGGCGGATCAGTCGTTTTTCATGCAGATTTCGACTGATTTCGCAAATTTCGACAAATTGAACTGAAATTTGCTTCACACAGATGCGAAAACCTACCAGGAATGCTCGAAAATCATTTTTAACCTTGGAAACACCCGGAATTGGAAGAATTTGATGAAAAATACTTCAAAACCCACTTTTTCTCTCTAAAAATCTCCAAAATCACAGAATATAATCAGCAAATGTAACCAGATAGCTCTGATACCACTTGTAAAACCATGGAGCGATGGATCGTTTGCTAATCACGTGATAATGAGATGAAGACAAGATCAAACAAGTAAATACAAATGGAATTTGTATTAATAAGCCTTGAGAGCACACACACAGAAACACACACAGAAGTGTAGAATATATCAAGAGTTCTCTATCAGTGTTTAACTCTCTACACATACTACCTATTTATAGGTAACTTAAACTGGCCGGCGTATCACCCAGCGTATCAACTGATACGCTGCACCAACTGGTCCGGCGGACCATGTGATACGCCCAGCAGCCTAACTAGACTCACACAATTGCTCTCATTACATAGATACAATACACGAGACACATCGTGGCATAGGAATATGCTCTAACATGTAGAGGATATAAAACTCTTATTACCTCCTGAATCAAATAATATACTAACATATTGATCACTAAAAGAGAATATACCGGAGACAACCTGATCATTATTTTGTGCTTCATCTGCGTTCATAATATAAGTTCGAACATTACCTTTAGTAGGAGCTTTGTTCTTCTCCTTGTCTTTGTTGCCATCTTTCAGTTTGGGATAGTTTGGCCTTTTGTGCTCCTCTTCGTTACACTTAAAACAAATAATCGGCTTCATGTAATCTTCAGCAACATGATCTGTGACAACCGTCAAACTTCCAGGTCATTCTCGCTCTCCATATATAAAATAAGCATACACTACATATTTCATGAACTTACTTTGCATGAGTTAACAAGTTGCATGACATAGCACATCCTTCATGCATCAGTAGTTTAGTGAATTACCGGGTCACACGCGCGGTCTAACCGGCACCCACGAACGTTGGTGACGTTACCCATAAGAGGTGAAATAATTATTTCGATACATACTAAGTGCCTATTAATATATTTTAATGATTAAAATATATTTACGTTTCATGTTGTTGTAAAACCGTATACGGATCGTTTCCAGATCATAGAATGATAGAGACGGAAGTTTGTCATTCAATTATAGTCAAATGATTACAATACCGAGAGAGTATACATCAATTAAGCTCTGGAGGAGGTTTGGACAGAACCTCCTCTCTCTCACACAGACCACACAGAATTAAATGAACAAACTTAGAGATGATCAACATACCAGTCCTATTTATAGGAAACCAGCTGGCGTACCATATGGTCCGCCGGACCAGTTGGTCCGGCGTACCAACTGGTACGCTGGTTGATATGTTGACATCACCATATACAATAAACCCTATACATTCAATCTATTCTATTCGTACAGTAACGACCACACACAGAAACTTGTCCTAACAGTTGTTTTTAACGCGAATGCTTCGCGCATTACTATTATTTGGTCGGGTCTAAACGAACACAACTATCACCGATGAACCATTTAATGTCAAACACTATTTTTTTTTATATATCAAGTGGTTTTTATAAAAAGAATATTTTTGTTTCTTTTCTTTTATACCTACTATACTCAAAATATGTCCGGTTCTCACCAAAACGACTAGATAAATACCCACTTATTAAATGTTTACACTTTACCAACCTATTCAACTATCACAAGTTGACTTCTCTCCCACTTTTGAATCCATAACCGAGATTTTGGGTTAAAAATGACTAGTCTACAAATGCCTTTTTCATCCCTCTTCTTTGCTTGACACATAAAAGGGTGTATCTTATGTCATGCCTACCAAGACATCCTACATTTCTTTCTACCATCACAGCCATCACTTAGGTCAAACTAATACCCCATAGGTGATTAAAGCAAACTTGTAAGCATAAAACACTTATGATGCTTACCTCAAATAAATGCTTACACATAAACTCCACCATCCTTGAACAAGTCTCGATTCCAAGACCCCATCCATGCACTGATTTTGGACATAAAAGAAAGACCAATAGGAGACTCTACTTACAACCCAATCTACTCTCACTCCCTCTCTATTTTTCGTTCCCCATTCCACAACCCAACTACATATGAATTCTTGACACAACAAACAATTCAAATTGATTTTCACACTCACTGTGATGTGAATGTGGTTGAAAATCACACGTATTCTTACCATAGAACCCACAAGAAACTCATATATAATGCCCCTCTAAACTCACGGTCTCAAACCCAACACCAAACCCATCTAGCATCTCGAAAGGCTCATGAGAAAAACCCACACTTTTGGTTCCATACTTTGAACTAAACCCAGCAGCAAACAGTCGGTTTGTTTCGGTTCAAATCTCAGCCCCATATCACCTTCAACTCGGGTATATAACTCGCCTCTCGACCCTCTTTCGTTTCGCTTACGAAATAGTTCCGGAATCATCTTCGTCCGAACCCGTTTCGACTCCGAAAACTCACCTATTTTCTGTTTTCTGCACTATTTTCACGCAGCAGCTTATATCCATCATTGGATCCTATTTCGAGAGATTCATAGAAGGCCATTTCGAGTTCTTCAAGTGTCATTCACTAGCCATTAGTTCTCCTACCAGCCTTGTCATCGTTTACCTGAGAATACTCGTCCTTCTTTCATGATTTCGTCATATTTTAAACTTCACTATCTATGCTTCTTATAGAGGTTTTGGGTAAATCTTGCACTAACAAGACTTATGGTTGCTAAAACAAAACGATTTTGTTATAAAAATGTTGTTTTAAACAAAGTTGATAACTGCTCTAACAAATGGTTCATATGGTTTGACTTAGGTAGATAGTTGGTGATTATTTTTATGTTAGTCTAAATATAAAAGTTGACATAAATGTTACTAGTTAAACTCATACATATAAGAAAAGTTGGTAAGAACTAAAAAAATGATCGGTTTGACTTTTGTTCACTTTGTTGGCTTTGACTTAACTTGGTTGTTTATATAAATAAAACGAAATGTGTTTAATATATATATTTTTTTAAAAACAGTGAATATGAAAAAATAAAATAAAAGGAAACACTCAAACAAAACTTCAAACCAAGGTTATGATAGTATGATATCAGTGGCGGCGTGAGCTGCTTCTAAAGACTTTTTTTTTAATTTACTTTAAAACTGAATATGAGCACTTCATAATGATTACTTTCAAATCCTAATTTATTATTATGTTTTTTTCATCGTTCGTAAACTTTTATTTAAGAAGAAGTTTCATGATGAATTGGTGTAGTGTGACTAATGGTTACAAGTTGTTAGTAACTCAGACAATACAAGATACTGTAGTAATTATTTATAAAAACAAAGTATTGGTCTTTAGAAGAAAAAAAACCTATTTTTAACTTAAAATTACACTATTGGGCCAAACGGGTCCAAGTTGGCCCATTACGAGCCCAAAAGGTATTATATAACGTTTTTATAACTTGTCGGGTTAAGTAATGCTAACCGACTCAAAGATAAAATTTGGTTTCTAAAACCGACACCAAACAAGAAAATTGTGTTTTTAGAGTATAACATTCAAATGTGTTATTTTTGGGTATTTGACTAACTCTTGGAAACTACATATTAACAAATATATTAAATATATTTATTTCAATACACAACGGTATACGAGTCAAGCCGAGTCAGGTCAACGTGTCATTTGACCCGAAATCTGATACCGATCAACATTAGGATAACAAAATGTTCACAAACGTTTGTACATAGGAAATATATTTTATATTTCTCGATTTTCTTAAATATATTTATATTTTAGTACACATATATACAAATCACCAACGTGTCACCACCAAACGCTTTACAATCACAAGCAACCAGGGTAGTGTTGGGTGAAAGGTTACATCACCTACTTACTCATATTCACATACTAAGACCATAGGTGTCTAAAAACTGTTTTAGGGCACGCTAGGTCGGCATACATTTCATTGCTTCATACAGTTCATAACACGCATTCTCAGGTGAGTTTCACGGCCCCTTTTCATCGTTTACCTTGGGGGAGAATTACATGCATTTCAAATTACATTTACATCTGGACACAATATACTTAAATGATACATACCAATTATCTGAGACAGTTTACATATCACATTAAGTCCCTTCATAACTGGACCGTTAATCGTTATTATAGCGAGGTGGTGATGGATAGTACTATCGGGTTTGACAAACCCTACCCGCGTTAGTCGCGCTAGCTTTGGTTGTAGGCCAAAACGGGTATATTATTGGCCTAATTTTCATGCTCATGTCAAGTGATAACATGTTGCACGGGGGCATTCATTCAGTCGAGCGTCGGTTCCAGTGACTCATGGTAGTGGTCATTGTGTAGGCCAACACATGTCATGTAAAGTATTGATTATGGTCCATTATAAATTGTTTACTCTTACATTTACATTACAAACCTGTGAACTCACCAACATTATTGTTGACCATTTAAGCATGTATTTCTCAGGTAACTAAGCAGCAGCATACATCAACATGCATTCAGGAGTCACCATGCTAGGGTGCATATTTTGGGACATTCATTATCATGTTATGTCATTTTCTGGAAAACCATTTTCATTCCACTTAGCTTCCGCAATTATTAAGACTATTTAAATGTAATCGTTTTGCAGAACTTTTATTTAAGTATGTCTTTCAAAACTCATATAGAGTCATTCAATATAACTTGTGTGTTGATGATCCATGAAGTCATGACCTCGCGGGAAGGCCGCTGTGAATGGGGTGTGACAGATTGGTATCAGAGCCACAGTTATAGCGAACTAGGTTGCATTAGTGGGCCTAGACTATAACTTATAGCTCATCATTGCATTTCATATCCAATCACATGCATACTTACAATATCATATGTATATATATTATTGTTATCTTGTTGCAGAGATGGCCGACAACGATAACTTGCTGCCCAACGTATCGGACGATGATACTGACTTC
Source organism: Deinandra increscens subsp. villosa (assembly GCA_039602395.1). NCBI lineage: Eukaryota > Viridiplantae > Streptophyta > Magnoliopsida > Asterales > Asteraceae > Deinandra > Deinandra increscens. The sequence goes on from JBCNJP010000012.1 coordinate 45,369,471, forward strand.
GAGGAAGAACCAATGGAGGATTCAGAAGCTGACGTGGCGGATCCGAACGCTGCTGCAGAAGACGTCAGCGAGGGCTGGATAGAGTCTGCTCCGAAGACGATCGTTTGCGGGGATACTTCTTAGGAGGAGAGCGAACCTATGTCCCCTCAATTCGGGAGGTTTCCCCCCGGCTTAAGGAAGCGACCAGCGGAGACGTCTGTTGAGGACCCACGTACTGCTCGACGCAGGCGTCTATCAGGTTTTGGAACTTGCTGTACTCCGGTTCCGGGTGCCGGCTGGGTTGACGCTGACCCAGATGATGCGGAGCCCGGAGAGTCATCTCGTGCAGCAGCTGCCCGTCTAGCTCTTGTTCTAGCTGTTCAGACTTTACCATTACCCGTTCCTACTCCTCCAGCAGCCACTAGATTGGGCTACATCTCTGACCAGTTGGCTGAGCTACGGGCGACGTTGATTGATTTCGACGACGTGACATCCCGAAGCTCACCGTGCGCATAGCCGCTATTGAGGAGGCTCGCCGCGAGGATGACTTAGCCTTCCTGACTATGCGTGACCGATTGCACCAGGCCGAGGGGCGTGCTGTTGAGGCAGAAGAGCGGGCCGCTATGGAGCATGAGCGCTCCGAGGCGGTAGTGGCACTGTTTGGTGCCAGTGCCGTACTAGCAGCCGCTGTCATGTTCATCGGTACCTTTGGACTTAGTTTTATCTGATTTGACCTAGGCTTTGCGGGCTGTGCACCACTATTTACATTATGAACTTGTTTGTAAGGGGTTATACCCCAGGGGTATTTGGTATTTTGTGCAACTTATTTCTACAAGTTATGACTTTTGTATTATTTGTGGTTGTTATGGTTGTTATGGTTATTATGGTTGTGGTTGTTCATTTTGTGCACATGTGTTGACTTTATATTTCATATTGTCTTATCTTGTTTATCGTTTCGATTTCAAGAATCATGGCGCTAAGGAGAAATGTTGCACGCAACAGGGAGAACACCCCCATGACTTCAGCTGATATCGAGCAACTGATTGCACAACGCGTGGCCGACGCCATTGCTGATTACGAGGCCAACCGGAGCACTGGTGGAAGTCCTGGAAGCGGTGCGGCGGGAGGTAATATAGTTATCCACCGAGCTACTTAGCCCTTCGCTTCAAGATTATTAATCATACTTAATTTTCTTTATTAACCGTTACAGCGCCAGTGACCAATGGCACGAGGTGCTCCTATAAGTCATTCCTCAAGTGCAAGCCCCCACCTTTCAGTGGACTTGAGGGCACCACCGGCCTCGTTAAATGGATTGAGAAAGTCGAATCTGTGTTTAGTATGTGCAACTGCCCTGAGGACTATCGGGTGAAATATGCAGCGGGTACTTTTGAGGGACAGGCGTTGACTTGGTGGAATGCCCAAGTCCAAGCTATAACTCTTGAGCTTGCAAACTCCACTCCATGGGAAGAATTTACCGAGATGTTGCGGGCAGAGTATTGTTCCCACAGTGAACTCCAAAAACTTGATCAAGAGTTCTGGAGCCTGACAGTGAAGGATGCTGAAATCGTGGGCTATACCAATCGTTTCTACGAGTTGTGTCGGTTATGCCCGACAATGGTTAAACCCGAATACAAAAATATTGAAAGGTATATTTGGGGATTGGCCCGTCAGATTCAGAGCATGGTCACATCATCTGTTCCAAAAACAATTCAGGATGCCGTCCGACTGGCACATCACTTGACCGATCAGAGAGTGCGTCAAGGAACTATGGGCAAGAAAACAGCAGTGGGAAAATAAGAGGCCACTTCCAATTACAACTCTGGGGGAAATCAAAAGGGGAAGTGGAATAACAAGCGGGGGAGAAACCAGTCTGACCAGAAAGCGCCTGAAACGGTTAAGGCTTTTGTTGCAGCACCTGTTGATCCATCGAAGAAGCCAAGGGCCGTCTACTCTGGCCCCTTACCCAAATGCAACAAGTGCAGTTTCCATCACAATGGCACATGTGAAAGTGCTCGGTGCCAGAACTGCAAAAGGATCGGCCACAATGCCTAAGGTTGTCGTTTCAATGTCGCCACCCCACCTGCAACTGCCACACCTACCGCCACCAACACCGACATTACTCGCACATGCTATGGGTTTGGAGAAGCGGGGCATTTCCGCAGAAACTGCCCGAAGAACAAAGCTAATAGTGGAAATGCTCATGGGAGGGCCTTTGTGATAGGGAAGTGCTCAGGACCCGAACATCGTGACGGGTACGTTCCTCTTGAATAATTACTATGCTACTATTTTGTTCGATACGGGTGCCGATAAAAGTTTTGTGTCTAGCGACTTTAGTGCCTTACTCGGTGTTAGACCAACTGCTTTAACCTGTAATTACAATATAGAGTTAGCTGACGGTAAGCTAATTGAAACTGATAAGGTATATCAAGGGTGTGCACTAAACCTAGTGGATCATCCCTATAGCATCGACTTATTATTGGTAACAGTTGGAAGCTTTGATGTAGTGGTTGGAATGGATTGGTTATCAAAGAATCAAGCAGAGATTGTTTGTGGTGAGAAAGTTGTTCGTATACCACTCCTGAGCGGTGAGACGCTCTCGATTCAAGGAGAAAAGAGTGGGTCAAAACTAAGAATCATTTCAAGCATGAAGACTCGGAAGTGCTTACGAAAAGCGTATCATGCAATTTTGGCCCACGTGACAGAAAAGAAGAGTGAGGAGAAGAAGTTAGAAGATATACCGATTGTCGGAGACTATCCGGAGGTCTTTCCCGAAGACTTTCATGGACTTCCACCGTCGAGACAAGTCGAGTTTCGGATTGACCTAGTTCCTGGAGCGGCACCAGTTGTGATGTCGCCATACCGACTCGCACCGTCGGAAATGCAAGAGTTGTCTAGCCAATTGCAAGAACTGCTAGACAAGGGTTTCATCCGACCGAGTTCCTCACCATGGGGAGCCCCGGTCCTATTTGTCAAAAAGAAGGATGGATCGTTCCGTATGTGCATCGACTACCGAGAGTTGAACAAACTTACTATCAAGAACCGGTATCCCCTACCCAGAATTGATGACTTGTTCGACCAGCTGCAAGGGTCCAGTTATTACTCGAAGATTGACTTGCGTTCGGGATAGCATCAGCTACGGATTCATGAGGATGATGTTCCTAAGACCGCCTTCCGGACTCGTTACGGTCATTATGAGTTCATGGCCATGCCATTCGGGTTAACCAACGCACCAGCCATCTTCATGGACCTCGTGAACCGGGTGTGTAAGCCTTACCTCGACAAATTCGTAATTGTTTTCATTGATGATATTTTAATCTACTCACGCAGTCAAGAGGAACATACTCATCATCTGAAGTTAATCTTGGAGTTGTTAAAGAATGAGAAGCTGTATGCTAAGCTTTCCAAGTGCGAATTCTGGATTCGCGAAGTACAGTTTCTGGGTCACGTGGTCAATGAGAAAGGCATTCACGTCGACCCATCCAAGATTGAAGCAATCAAGAACTGGGAAGCACCTAGCACTCCTACAGAGGTTCGACAGTTTCTAGGGTTAGCTGGTTATTATAGAAGGTTTATTGAGAACTTTTCAAAGATAGCTCAACCACTAACAGCTCTGACCCAAAAGGATAAGAAGTTTGATTGGGGAGACAAACAAGAATCAGCATTCTAGCTACTGAATCAGAAGTTATGTAGTGCACCCATTCTATCCCTACCTGAAGGGACAGATGGATTCGTGGTGTATTGTGATGCATCCCACCAAGGACTTGGGTGTGTATTGATGCAACACACCAAAGTCATCACATATGCAAAACGACAGTTAAAAGTGCACGAGAAGAACTACACCACCCATGACTTAGAGTTGGGAGCTGTAGTTTTTGCGCTCAAAATCTGGAGGCACTACCTATATGGTACCAAGTGTACTATTTTCACTGATCACAAGAGTCTCCAGCACATCTTTGATCAGAAGGAGCTCAACATGAGGCAACACAGATGGGTCGAACTTCTTAACCATTACGACTGCGAAATCAGATATCATCCTGGTAAGGCAAACGTAGTGGCAGATGCCTTGAGCAGGAAGGAGAGAACTAAGACTCTAAGAGTTCGAGTGCTGGGAATGACCATCTAGACGAACCTTACAAGCCACATTTGACAGGCTCAACTGGAAGCACTCAAGGAACCTAACCTGAAAAATGAATCGTTACGAGGTATGGACAAACAGTTTGAGGTTAAATCCGATGATACCCGCTACTTCATGAATCAGATTTGGGTGCCGAGCTTTGGGAATCTAAGAGATTTAGTAATGGACGAAGCACATAAGTCCAGGTACTCGATTCACCCAGGCTCAGACAAGATGTATCACGATCTCAAGGAGCACTATTGGTGGCCGAATATGAAGGCTGACATTGCCACCTATGTTAGCAAGTGTCTGACGTGCTCAAAGGTTAAGGCTGAATATCAGAAGCCGCCGGGATTGTTGCAACAGCCTGAGATCCCGCAGTGGAAGTAGGAAGAAATCTCTATGGATTTTATAACAAAGTTGCTAAAGACGTTAAGTAAATGTGACACCATTTGGGTAATTATTGACTGGCTGACAAAGTCGGCACACTTTTTGCCGATTAACGAAAAAGACAAGATGGACAAGTTGACCAAAATCTACCTTAAGGAGGTTGTTTCGAAGCATGGGGTACCACACTCTATCATCTCGGATCGGGACAGCCGATTCACTTCCCGATTCTGGCAATCATTGCAAAAGGCGCTTGGTACACGCTTGGATATGAGTACAGCCTATCGCCCACAGACGGATGGCCGGAGCGAGAGGACCATTCAGACACTCGAGGATATGCTAAGAGCATGTGTAATCGATTTTGGTAGTCGTTGGGACGAACACCTACCACTGGCCGAATTTTCATACAATAACATCTATCACACGAGCATAAAGGCTGCACCATTCGAGGCACTTTATGGAAGGAAGTGTCGGTCACCGATTTGCTGGGCAGAGGTTGGCGACAACCAACTCACCGGTCCGGAAATCATCCATGAAACCACTGAAAGGATTGTCCAAATAAGGAATAGACTAAAGGCTGTGCGTGATCGCCCAGAAGAGTTATGCTGACGTGAGACAGAGACCATTGGAGTTTAAGGTGGGAGACAAGGTCATGCTTAAGGTCTCTCCCTGGAAAGGGGTTATCTGTTTTGGTAAAAGGGGTAAGCTAAACCCGAGGTACATAGGACCTTTTAAGATCCTGTCTAGGATCGGTCCTGTAGCTTATCGACTTCGGTTACCACAAGAACTCAGTGGTGTACATGATGTCTTCCATGTTTCAAATTTAAAGAGGTGTCTGTCAGATGAGACACAAATCATACCACTCGAGGAGATTCAGATCGACGCCTAGCTTCACTTCATCGAGGAATCAGTCGAGATCATGGACCGCGAGGTCAAACGAATGAAACAGAGTCGCATTCCCATAGTGAAGGTACGGTGGAACTCGAGGCGAGGACCAGAGTTTACTTGGGAACGCGAGGATCAAATGCAACGCAAATATCCGCATCTATTTGAGGATGCACCAGCAGCGGTTGGCGCGGATTAAATTTCGGGACGAAATTCTTTTTAACGGGGGGGGGGGGGGGGGTATGTGACAACCGTCAAACTTCCAGCTCATTCTCGCTCTCCATATATCAAATAAGCATACACTACATATTTCATGAACTTACTTTGCATGAGTTAACAAGTTGCATGACATAGCACATCCATTACATTAATATCATGCATCGGTAGTTTAGTGAATTACCGGGTCACACGCGCGGTCTAACCGGCACACACGAACGTTGGTGACGTTACCCATAAGAGGTGAAATAATTATTTCGATACATACTAAGTGCCTATTAATATATTTTAATGATTAAAATATTTTTACGTTTCATGTTGTTTTTAATGCGAATGCTTCACGCATTACTATTATTTGGTCGGGTCTAAACGAACACAACTATCACCGATGAACCATTTAATGTCAAAAACAATTTTTTTATATATCAAGTGGTTTTTATAAAAAGAATATTTTTGTTTCTTTTCTTTTATACCCACTTTACTCAAAATATGTCCGGTTCTCACCAAAACGATTAGATAAATACCCACTTATTAAATGTTTACACTTTACCAACCTATTCAACTATCACAAGTTGACTTCTCTCCTACTTTTGAATCCATAACCGAGATTTTGGGTTAAAAATGACTAGTCTACAAATGCCTT
>JBCNJP010000012.1:45376194-45399327 GCA_039602395.1 Deinandra increscens subsp. villosa
ATTGTAAGCCTCAATCTTACAAGTGTTAGTCAAATTCTTACACTCAATTGGGAATAAACAAGCCTTTGGTGGGTTGGCAAGCTATTTTTATAAACTTGTTTTAAGGTGTGTCTAAGGACTTTATAAAAACCCATTTTATTGAAATTTTATTACTGATTTTCTTAACCAAACGTGCTCTTCGTATCACAGACCATTTGGGGAGTCGAAATCCCAAAGGCCGAACTTGTGACACCCGGTCGGGGGATGATGCATGATCCGAAAGGTGACTTGCGCCCCATGTTAAATGATACGATCTAGTTCCTTATGTCTATGTAAGAAAAATTGGATGACCACGCAGGTGCAGGCTGAAAGTAATTGGTTGGGAATGAGGGTTGGTAATATTTTATCACTCCAGGAAGCCGAGATGGTACGTGTTTGTGAACTTGGTTCTGGTTACGTGGGACGTACACATACGGAGAGCTAGGTGCGAATGAAACGGACCAGAGTCCCTTAAAAAGGTCATTATTATAATAAAATAATCTGGCACGCAGGGTTGTTCCCCTGCTCGTTCATGACGGCGTGTCAAGTACGGTAAGTTGCTGGTTTGAGGGACCCCGTAAGTAAGTGGCATTATACCACTTTGTTTGTTTATTAGCGGCACCTTCCCACAGCGTTCATACTCCTCGTAGACGATTGATTATGGAGATGGTGAATCATCCTAAGATTCCGAAAGGTGGTTGATCTTCCCTGGTAAACAATCTTAAAACAAGGTTATAATAACGGGGTACCAGCTTCACCAGTGACAAGTCTCCCAAATGAAACTATCTGCGACTGGGTATACCAAAACATGCCTTTTTAGTGTAATTTAGTTTAGTTTAATTATTTTACTTTTTACTTACCTCTTCAATTGAAGATTGTTTAGGTTAGACGTCAATAACTATGAAGTATCAACAGCCCTCCTTTTCCTTTGTGTCTTTGATCGACCCCGATTCAACTTACCACTTCTATACTGCCCACGATCGGGTGCACTTGCCCATGAATGTGGTGAAATAGTAGTTGTCAGTAAATAAGGTTTTATAAATGTAAAAGCTTTAAATGCTAAAAAGGTGTCACATATTAACGCTATATTTTATATATATACACCACAGCACGTCGAGGTTATCATCATGGTATTCGGAAGAAGTAAATCTTCCTCCAAATCTGGGAGTAGGAACAACAAGGAAAGTAAGAACAAGAAGGACGAGGTGGGACCTAGCCAGCATGTGCCACCATCCAGCCCTGACTTATCAGGATACGTTGTTTCTGCGTCTACCTTCATTAAAAAGAACCCTTCACCAGAAGCTTCCACCACTAAGTACCAAAGGACAAAGAAGAAGGGAAGGAAACCAAGGATGTCGATGCGACCACCGCCACCTTCTCTTTAGATCACTAAGACTGAGCGTGAGGTTGCTTTCGAGGCTACTCAAGCGCTAGATGATAATGATGATGATGAGCATACTGAGACACAGGGGGACGAGTGATCTACACAACCGCATTCCAGTATGTGGATAGTCATTGCGGTACTAGCTAGGCATTCTGTTAGTTACCACACGGAGATGACTGAGCGTCGCGAGCGCCATGTTTACACTTACTTAGTCTATGTTTCGGCAAACTATGTGGCAGACGATGATGGCCCCGACGAGTCGGTGCCGATGGAGCAGGATCTTGTCAACTCTAAGAAACCCCTAGTGGACCTCAGATCACTCTCCGAGTGTGACGCAATAAGAAATCCTAAGAATCGAATACGCACACTGATTAGTTAAGTCACCTCCCGGATTGTTCCTAACGAATGTTCTAGTACCCGAACGAACAGGTCACCTTCTGGATTGTTCCTGTCCCAAATACCTAAAAGATGAAAGGAGTACTCGCTAACCTACTGAAATAACATGGAATAATAAGCAAGCTAAAGCTACTAGGGAAATCCCTCTCCCGAGGCAATTTGACCTAAAACCCTAACAAACTCAATTACCTAATAGATTTATCACCTCCCGGATTGTCTAAATCTAGCAGAACGCTGAACTCAAATTATCAATCAAAAGCAATTCCTATGGCATGGGATAAATCCTAAACCACCTATCAACTACAGACACATAGGTAAGCAGCATGCAACCCTACTTTGAAAGACATTCAGAGAGCAACATGAGAAACATACAATCAATTCATAATCCAAAATCCGTACTCATATGCATTAAAATAGAAAACTACCAACCTTTTACTAAAACATCAATCCATACATTAAAATCCATAAACCGAGCAAAATCATAAATTTCCAATATTCATCATATTGGTCTAAGTAGCACAAAGATTTACTTATTCATACTATCCAAGAATACAAAATCAATAGTAAATGAGTCCATAAAAATTGTATAAATAGATAAGAACTCAAACTATCGAGATTAATATTCAAGAATAATACTAATCCAAACCAAATTACTTCCGCGACTTGCTTATGTTCTCTTGGCGTCCACCTTTCATTGCGAGTTCAACCAGAAAAATGGATAGGGTTTTCTATCGTCGAACTCTCCAAATAAAATAATAAATGTAAAGCCCCCTTTAAATTGCGGTCGAATTTTCCTCCCTCTTTTTTTTCCAAATTGTTTTTTTTCTTTTAATCGCTGCCATGCATTAGGTCGGTTTTCACCTACTTCTTTCCTCTTCACTTTCCAAGTTCACAAGTAAAATAGTATGAATTTTTCACATTTTTACAAATCAGTCCCTGACTTTTATTAATTCAACACCGGTCCCTCAACCTTCATAATTAACTCTTTATACCCTTCATCTTTAATATAATATGATACCATCACCCTTGAACTCGTACGTCAACCTACAACCATATATAATTAAACAATTTTAAGAACATTGAAATGATTAAATTCACAACTAAGATAATTATCTAAACTCACACCAAAATATACAAAAAATGACTCGAAACATAATTGAAACTCAAGTAACTATTTATGAACTAAAAACCCAATAAAACGACACAATACTAGCTCAAATTATATACAAATTACAGGAGAAATAGATGTGTTTATCACGCATCAAGCATCCCCACGCTTAATCTTTTTTCGTCCTTGAAAAATACCGCAAATAGAATCATAACCAAGGACTAAATCTCTAACTTAACAAATTACCAACTTCAGTTTCAATTTAATAGTTACATAGCATAACTTGATTATTGGTATTTTAATCCGATTAAACCCAACCACCGGCCCTTAGCCCCAAATGCATCATTTAGTATTATTTATGTATTATATAGCCTCAATCAACCTAACGGGCCCCACTCTCAAAAATCACAACTTTACCCTAATCTCGTCTCAAGATATCAAGGCCTAGGTTAATCCGTATAGGTTCTCCTACCATAGTATTTAAGTATATATAGGTCTAAAAAATAATGGATGAATGCATGAATAAATACATTTTTTCTCTTTCTTTTTCCATTTCATTTAAGCAATTTTTCTAATTTAAGAGTGTCCGTTCATGGGTGCACCAACTGAGTAGCGATCCTAATGGGTAGCACGTAAATCTAAACTCAATTACCTAACAAAGAGGTGTATCCTTCAAGTCGCTATCCCAAAGGGAAACACATAGGCTTTAGCACATTTATAACAAAAAGCTAAACGAAATATATTAATGGAACATGGAATTACAAGCGCCACCAATATCGAATTTACTTTCGTAAAAAGATAAGGATGTACTATATTTAAGAGACATAAACATATGAATATACTAAGGTGCCTATCTTCTACTTTTGATAGTTTCAGTTACATTGATCAAATCAAGGCGGGAACCCACTAAAAGCATTCTGATATATTAACTATTCAATTTTACCCACAATCAACACATAAGAATATGTACGATATAAAACTAGCCAATCAAGCAACAATTATTAAAACATAACAGACAATGACGAAAGCATAAGTTAGCAAAACAACAGCTAATGAGTCAAGGATCATAACTCGTCAGAAGGCTCGGACAATCAGAATGATGAAGATGAGTTGTCAACTCCTATTGAGAAAAGAGAGTCTCCGACGTCACCGGAACTGCGACAAAGAGCAGAGAATGAAAGGCTACAAAATCTAATAGATAAAGGTAATTCAAAAGCTTTTCCTAATTTATTGGGCCAATAGAAAGAGTTGTCTAAGAAACCCATTAATGTGGAAGAAGAGGGTTGATCGAGTTACAATAAGACTGAAAGGAGTCGAACAAGTAGGAGTGGACCGCGAAGAGAAAAATCATCAAGGAGTGAGTCAACTTCTAGTTCGCCACATCAAAAAAGACACAGAGGACGAAGGAACCGAAGTCATAATAGATGACACAAGTATGAATATTTGAGTTCAAGTGAGACTGGATCCAAAAAACATGGAAGAAAGAATTAAGAAGAAGGGATGTTCTTATAAGAGGTATATGTCTTGCAAGACCAATGTGTTCAAAGGAGATAAGGGTCCAACGGAAGCCCTTAATTGGCTAGATGAAGCCGAAGTTGTGCTAGATATCAGTGATTGTGCAGAAAGGGACAAGGTGAAATTTGCATCCCGTTCATTTAAAACTCATGTACTAACTTGGTGAAAAACTATCATGGCTAGCAAGGGTAGGGAAAGAGCGTACCGATTCGGATGGAGAAAGTTTACGGAGGTTGTGATGAGGAAGTTTATTCCAAAAAATGAGCTCGAGAAGTTGGAAAACGAGTTCCTCAATATTTAGATGAAGGGTGCAAAATATCAGACTTACATTAACCAGTATAATGAGTTACTTATTCTAGTGCCTCACATGGCAGATACGGAATCAAAGAGGGTCCGTAACTTCATCTGGGGATTGAGTTCGAGATGAGATGTCACACTCCGGTCAACGGGTTGGGTGTGAGCGAGATGGAATCATATTCGTGGATACATAGAACAACTAAATATATTCAAACGTTATAAAAAAACATCACATCATTTAGATTGCAGCGGAAAAGTGGTGAAAATGATAATGTCTTACATTTGAAAATAAGAAGTCTTAATTTATTTATAAAAGCATAAGATAGTTTATTTGGGATAGGTCGGGACTATGACTCTGGCGAAGCAGGTCCGATAGTTTGAGTTAAGCCCCATTTGCATGTCTTCGGTGATTGCCTAGTTACCTGAGAAATCATGAGTTTAAAACAGGTCAACATAATGTTGGTGAGATTCACAGGTTTATGACTCTACCTTTAATATTTGTAAAACAGTTTTGGCATACTTAAATATTACGTTGGTTTACCGTTGTGGTTGTATGATCTCACCCACCCATAGTATCTCGCCCGAGAGATACTGAACAAAGCAGAATAACTGACGTGTACCCCCAGACAATCTGGAGTCAGAACAAAAGCTACCAGTTAGGGTAGGGTTGTCAACCCAAATAGATCTATTCACTAGCTATCGTTTCGTACAGAACTAATTGAAATCAATTAATGGTGGGATACAGTTGTACAAACGTTTATAACGATAATGTACCATAATTGGGCAATCAGTAAGAGAACAAGCAGTCATACGGCTAACAGATAAACCATAATATTAAGTAAAAAGCATTTATCAGTTTTCATGTTTTCTCCCCCAAAGTATAAAACAGTTTATAAAGAAAAGGGGCCGTGAAACTCACATTGATCAGCGAATGATGTACTAAACCGGATGATAATGATAGCAAGCAACGTCCTAATTTAATAATAAGACAATTGCATAAGGTTTATAATCAACTGAGTAACAATTGTCACCCAAGTGATACCTGTCAAGTCTTGACGTATAATTCCGTTTGTATTCGTTTGGAAACCCGTTAGTTAGTATTTATTAAATAAATACTTTCGTGATGATTTATATTTATGTTCAATAAATATAAATAATAGGATGATTATTTATTCAATCAAGTCTTGAACATTGTGTTAAAAATAATAATTTTTATCATTTAATGAGTTCGATTGATTAATCATACAAGTTATAATTATTTTAAATTAAATAATTATGATTAACAATTCTTGGTGAATTTTAAATAAAACATAGTTTAAAACTTTTATAAATAATTATGACTCATAGAATAATTAGAGTAAATCACATAAAACGTCCTTTATAAAATATATGGATTTCAATTTACGTCATTTAACTTAAAATATATCATTAAACGTCCTTAATGTTCGTTTAATTATTCACCGTTCGTCCAAAGGCCAAACTGCCGTCAATTTTTGGGGTTAACCCAAACCACGTGCATTTCATGTGAGGGCAATTCTGTCATTTTAATGAAACCCCCGTTAATCCTCTTTAATAAAAACCAGAGAGCCAACGTTCAAAAATCTTCACCAGATTAAACCTAGGGTTCGATCTCTTCATCGTCCCCCTTCAAGCAACATCATCCGTCGTTCCTCATCTAGGGTTTTCTGCAAAATGGTGTACTGTTGGTGTGGGAAGCAAGCTATTATTTTGACATCGAAGACACCTAGAAACCCAGGTCGTCGTTTCTATGCTTGTCCAATCCAGGTAAGTAATCCGCCCTAAATAAATCATTATCTCCCCCAATTCTTCCCCTAAAATCTGAATATGATATGTTAGGGGTCAACTTGCCGATTCATTGGATGGTTTGATCCTCCAGTATGCGAAAGGTGTGATTCAAGAAAGATTCTAGAGGAGAAGCTTGAAACGAGCAAAGCTAAAATTGAAGCAAGTGAGGCCAATGCAAGAATGTGGAAGAATCTACTGATCATTACTGTTGTAGCTTTCACAATTCTGTTTTGTGGTTTTAAAGTCTAGTAATTTAGTCATGGTTGAAGTGTGGGTTTGTTTTGTGCTTTTGTAAGGTGTTTTGGCAATGGTGACTGTCTTTTGGCCACAATGGTAGTGTAATAGTGATGGTTTAGTTGTAATTGACTAATGGCAATGTAATAGTTTAGGTGTTGTAATGAAAATCTTACTTTTGGCATACAAAACCTCCATGATGCTGTCTCTTTTACAAGCATACATTTCATACATGGAAATGTGACAATCTAAATCAAGCAGGCTGCAAATTGGAAATGCAAAGAATATAATTCAAGCAGACTAGACATGCAAATTGGAAATGTACCCAACTAAATAACCATTTCATTCAAACAGTGGTGATTAATACATAGCAAAAGCAACCACATAGCCATTGAAGTTACCAAAACAGCGGTGATTGGTACATACTACAAACCAAGTAGTTTACTACATAACATAATAAAGATACTAGTTCAAAAGACAAACAAACTGATCAAGTTCAAAACACATAACAATCAAAATACCATGCCCTATCCCTATGGCCCTTGCCCTTTGCATGTCCTGCTGTTGTGTCCCTTATTCTTGCACTTAACACAGGTGACTGTGGTATTTTTCTTTGATAACCTCCCACCCTTAGTGATGTCCTCCATCTCCACAGCTGATCTTTTCCTGGCTTTCTTGGGTCTACCAACCTGTTTGTGATGTGTGGGTGGTGTTAGGGTGGTTGGAACCTGCACTTTGGACCACAATGCCTTGCCATTTATAGGATTGAGCCTGAAACTGTAAACATGTTTCCAAGCATCCATCTTGTATAGAGGATGAAACCAACTCTCCAAAGGACCCACATCACCTCCATTATCACCTTTATTCCATATTGCCTGCACAGCATGTCTGCATGGCATTCCAGTTATCTCCCAACTCCTACAAGAACACACCTTCTTTTCCAAATCAACCACTCTCATATTTCCCCTTGGTCCACTCACTTGATATTTATCACCACCATTCCAACTGGCAACATACCTTGAAGCATCTTTCCTGGCCTTCTCACACATTTTAGTGGCAGTTGGTGTTAGAATACCTTCACTCTTTTCAATCACCTTTAATACAGTCACAATCCTCCTCATGAGATACTCCCTTATATACTCTAGTGCTGATATTATGGGCTTGTCTCTGCCTTCAACAATCTTACCATTAAACACTTCACACATGTTGTTAAGCAGGACATCAGAAACTGCCCTTCCTGTTAAGCAAATCAGTTATAAGGACTTGTTTAAGACAGTCATACAGTTGTATGAAAACTAGTTTTTTACCTGAGAAGTGTGACCTGGACCAATGCTGTGGTGGAATCTGTGACAACCAGTTGTATGCTTCTTCATTAAACTTCCTCAGTTCATTCATTTCTGTTGTAAACTGTACAGGTGTAGTGGTAGTGGCCAGCTTCCAAAGAAAATCTTTATACATTTTGCCTTTGAATGAGCCCTTCATATTCTCATGGATGTGTCTAAGGCAGTACCTGTGTTCAGCACAAGGGAATAGCTTTGCAATGGCAGGCAAGATACCCTGTTTAACCCACAAAAAACCAACTATTAATCAAAACATAAAGAAAGAAATTCAGTTAGGATATTAGAATATGTACCTTTTGTCTATCACTCACAAATGTGAAGTTTGAATATGTTCCTAATTCTAGATCATCTCCAAGACACTCAAGGAACCAACTCCATGAACTCAAGTTTTCAGCCTCAACTATTGCAATGGCAACAGGATAGATACCATTGTTATTATCTATACCTACAGCACTTAGTATCTGACCTGGGAAAGGGCCCTTCATAAAAGCACCATCCAGACCAAGCAAGTCCCTTCCAATTGACTTGAATCCATTTTTTAAAGCTGCAACATCTCTGGTTGGATTGCATTTATGCTCTGATAGGTATGTCTTCACCATCCATGTTTCAGAATCTTTTTCTTTTGATAGTAACAAGACCCAAGGGCATTGAATGATGTGTGGATTTGTTTTATGTCCCCTACCACCCACATTTTTAGTGGGCCCCTTACCTTCCTTTTCCTGAACTGGTCCCTTACCTTTGTTATTTTCCTGATTTGGTCCCTTACCTTTCTTATTTTCCTGATCTGGCCCCTTGCTTTTCACCTTCTTTTGCTGTCTAATTTTTCTAACTTGAGACCCACTTTGACCAGTACCACAGTTAGGTAGGTCACCTTTACACACTGCCCTTACCCTTTTTTTGTCATCTTTCTCAAATCTGATTTGTCTTCTAGTCTCAACAGCATGTGCAAGGATGAGGTCCTTACCTTCCTTTTTGCTTCCAAATATTTGACCAAGGTAGAAATTTGCCTTATTTTCATTTGTTTTCCTCAGATATTTCAAAGTTTGTTTTCTTATGCTACTTGCATTCTCATCACTTTCATTACCACTCTCGAATTCATCATTATCCAACACCTCATCATCCATACCTCCTTCAGGGGCATCACTCCTGATGTTGTCTTCTACATCCAAGTCAACAAACATCTCATAATCTCTCATGTCTACTTCAGATTCAGCCATGTAGTTACTGTCATCAACAATGAAATCACTATCATCTGACTCATCTTCACTTGTTTCCTTTGTTTCATCAGCAATCCCAACATCATCATGTCCTGTTTCAACATTCCCAGTTCCAGCAACTCCAGCCACATTCATAGGCTCATCATCTGACTCATCTTCACTTGTTTCCTTTGTTTCATCAGCAATCCCAACATCATCATGTCCTGTTTCAACATTCCCAGTTCCAGCAACTCCAACCACATTCATAGGCTCATCAACTATTGAGGCATTCCCATTCTCAAAATCTTCAAAACAAATATCATCCAAACTCATACATTTAGCATTTACCACTTCCTCATTTTGTAGCTCATGCTGTTCATCATGTTGTTCTTCAGTTTGGGATGGTACATGGGCTGGTACATGGGCTGGTACATCATCAGTTACCTCTTCAAAAATATGTTGTGATGAGAAATAAATAACATTTGTTGACCCATGTTCAGTATACACATGTATTATCTTGTTATCAGCTACAAAATTACTGAGGTGGTTGATATCTGAGTCATTACTTAGTGTATGAAGGCCATTGTTCAAATCCTTACCAGGTTCCTTGAAATGATAAAAGATTGGAACACCAGCTTCTGTATAATCTAACCTTAACATAACATCATCAAGCTCATGCAGGGAGAACAAGTCGATGTCTATCAGGTCAATATAATCGACCTTTCCTTTCACATACTTGCGGTTGGGAAGCTTAGTAAATCTTCCTCCATGGTGAAGTTTAATTGAAAAACGGTCAGGAAAATCCTCTGTGTTTTTACAAAATAAGCAAATATTAAAAATCGATTCTTGAAAAAATAAGATTACGGGCAGATTAGCGAAGAACACAAAGCACACAAATGTGGATTAAGGGTTTGATTCTTACTGTAAATCTTGAAAACTTCAGCATTATCCATCGCTTTTCGTATAAACATTCCTTCGTCGTCCGCCATTGTTGATGCTTCAAGCTTTGGATGATCGATCGAGGGTTTCAATGAATGTGGGAAGCTTAGTAGAGAGAGGGGAAAGATAAAGGATAAAGTTTGAACGGGGGTTTCATTAAAATGACAGAATTGCCCTCACATGAAACGCACGTGGTTTGGGTTAACCCCAAAAATTGACGGCAGTTTGGCCTTTGGACGAACGGTGAATAATTAAACGAACATTAAGGACGTTTAATGATATATTTTAAGTTAAAGGACGTAAATTGAAATCCATATATTTTATAAAGGACGTTTTATGTAATTTACTCTAATAACTCGAATAATTATTTAAAGTTTATTTCATCTTAAAACATGAATGATTTTAAAATTACGTTTTAAGTTACAACATTTAATACTTTCGAAATCATTTAATATTTCATTCGTATGAAATATTCATTTCTTTTAAAACGTTGTTTTCAAATATTACATGACGGCAGTTCGATTTATAAAAGTTTATTTATTATAAACCTTTAAATTGTCTTAATAAAACATGATAAGTAATTTTGGTTTATAATTTCTAAGCATTTACGTTCTGGCGTATATCGACGTATGGGTCCTGGTTCTATTACTACGCAACGCATTTTTATTTTGATCACTTTGATTCATCAAAGTAACAATTAAAAAGTTATAGAAATATTTAAAAGTCAATGCTTGACTTTTGATTATTTCTATAAAAATATTTTTATAAAACATATCCATTTAACTAATGTATTTTTTTAATAGAAACTTTATCCCCTTATAAAGCATGTCTTTATATAGTTAAAACTTGTAATGAATCCAAGTATTTATGTCAAATAAATCATTTGACATAAATGTTATTTTTACTAAAATAAGTAATTCTCATGTATTTTATTTAACCAATCTTGTTCATTCCCATGTTCTGTTAATCCATCCATTTTTTTACTAGTTATGTCCAAATGTAACAACATATTCATGTATATCTACTAACACTTATAGTGTTAGGACCAAATAACATTATTAACATGAGATATAAATAAATCAACTAACACTTAGTGTGTTAGGACAAACTAAGCATATGATCATAAATTTAACACCCATTCTATATTTCCATTTCATTTGTTAGTCATTTTATACATTAGGTTAAATCTACTAACACTCTTAAGTGTTAGGACCAAATAAATCAAATAACATAGATAAAATGAAATTGCAAGAATACAAGAATCCTTGGTGCACACTAAGACTTTCCTTAGATTTCTTAGTGTGTTTCACCATATTTCTTGGCTATTTTAAGCCTTAAGGCACCAAAGAAATGTTTGGATCTTGAAGGGTGAGATAGAGAAGAGAGATTGTTAGATGATTAAATCAAAATGTAATTAATTTAAAGGTTTTGTTGTCAAGACTTTGTGGTAATTTGGGTGTTAGAATAAATATAGGAGAAAAGAGGACTCACAAGGGTTGTGAGTAGTGAGTCGAGAGGAGGGAGGAAGGTGGCACCGACGGTGGTTGGGGGTAGTCCGGCGGCGGTCTCGTGGTGGCTGAAGGGTGGCGGCCGGCGGAGGAAGGGAGGGGCGGCTCCTTCTTTGGCCGAAATTTAGAGAGGTAGTGGAAAGGGAGAGTGAGGTGTGGTGGAAATGGGAAGTAAGGGGGTGTATTTATAGGTGGATTAGGAGATTAATGTCCAAGAGATTTTGGTGTTGTCATGAGGTTTATAAAGATAATGGATGACAACTAAGACTAAGATTAATAGGCATGTGTCTAAATTTGGTAGAGTGGAGATGTGTCATTTTAAGAGCCATGTTAATTCACTAACTAGAAGTAGGTGATTTTATGTAATACTATGCCTTGTTTTTATAAAATGTTAGGTAGTAGGAGCTTTTTATAAAATACAATGATGGTGATGGATCCAAGTAATCCAAGTTTTTATAAAAACTAGTTGACGTTTCCCTTGTACAAAAGAATAATACAAAGGTGGCAAGGTTTTATAAAAATAAATATGATGGGCTTGATTTTTATAAAACTAGTGGGTTTTTCTCTTGAGCCTTTCGAGATGCTAGATGGGTTTGGTGTTGGGTTTGAGACCGTGAGTTTAGAGGGGAATTATATATGAGTTTCTTGTGGGTTCTATGGTAAGAATACGTGTGATTTTCAACCACACAATTTTCTTGTTTGGTGTCGATTTTAGAAACCAAATTTTATCTTTGAGTCGGTTGGCTTACTTAACCCGACAAGTTATAAAAACGTTATATAATACCTTTTGGGCTCGTAATGGGCCAACTTGGACCCGTTTGGCCCAATAGTGTAATTTTAAGTCAAAAATAGGTTTCTTTTTCTTTTAAAGGCCAATACTTTGTTTTTATAAATAATTACTACAGTATCTTGTATTGTCTGAGTTACTAACAACTTGTAACCATCAGCCACACTACACCAATTCATCATGAAACTTCTTCCTAAATAAAAGTTTACGAACGATGAAAAAAAACATAATAATAAATTAGCATTTGAAAGTAATCATTATGAAGTGCTCATATTCAGTTTTAAAGTAAATTAAAAAAAATAGACTTTAGAAGTAGCTCACGCCGCCACTGATATCATACTACCATAACCTTGGTTTTAAGTTTTGTTTCAATGTTTCTTTTTATTTTATTTTTTTTCATATTCACTGTTTTTTAAAAAATATATATATATATATATATTAAACACATTTCGTTTTTTTTGTATAAACAACCAAGCTAAGTCAAAGCCAACAAAGTGAACAAAAGTCAAACCGATCATTTTTTAGTTCTTACCAACTTTTCATATATGTATGAGTTTAACTAGTAACATTTATGTCAACTTTTATATTTAGACTAACATAAAAATAATCACCAACTATCTACCTAAGTCAAACCATATGAACCATTTGTTAGAGCGGTTATCAACTTTGTTTAAAACAACATTTTTATAACAAAATCGTTTTATTTTAGCAACCACAAGTCTTGTTAGTGCAAGATTTACCCAAAACCTCTATAAAAAGCATAGATAGTGAAGTTGAAAATATGACGAAATCATGAAAGAAGGACGAGTATTCTCACGTAAACGATGACAAGGCTGGTAGGAGAACTAACGGCTAGTAAACGACACTTGAAGAACTCGAAATGGCCTTCTATGAACCCCTCGAAACATGCTCCAATTATGGATATAAGCTGTTTTGTGAAAATAGTGCAGAAAACAGAAAATAGGTGAGTTTTCGGAGTCGAAACGGGTTCGGACACAGATGAATCCGGAGCTGTTTCGT
Source organism: Deinandra increscens subsp. villosa (assembly GCA_039602395.1). NCBI lineage: Eukaryota > Viridiplantae > Streptophyta > Magnoliopsida > Asterales > Asteraceae > Deinandra > Deinandra increscens. Next base: position 45,389,743 of record JBCNJP010000012.1, read on the forward strand.
AAGCGAAACGAAAAAGGGTCGAGAGGCGAGTTATATACCTGAGTTGAAGGTGATATGGGGCTGAGATTTGAACCGAAACAAACCGACCATTTGCTGTTGGGTTTAGTTCGAAGTATGGAACCAAAAGTGTGGGTTTTTCTCTTGAGCCTTTCAAGATGCTAGATGGGTTTGGTGTTGGGTTTGAGACCGTGAGTTTAGAGGGGAATTATATATGAGTTTCTTGTGGGTTCTATGGTAAGAATACATGTGATTTTCAACCACATTCACATAATACTAAGTGTGAAAATCAATTTGAATTGTTTGTTGTGTCAAGAATTCATATGTAGTTGGGTTGTGGAATGGGGAACGAAAAATAGAGAGGAAGTTAGAGTATATTGGTTTGTAAGTAGAGTCTCCTATTGGTCTTTCTTTTATGTTAAAAATCAGTGCATGGATGGGGTCTTGGAATCGAGACTTGCTCAAGGTTGGTGGAGTTTATGCTTTAATCACCTATGGGGTATTAGTTTGACCTAAGTGATGGCAGTGATGGTAGAAAGAAATGTAGGATGTCTTGGTTGTCATGACATAAGATACACCCTTTTATATGTCAAGCAAAGAAGAGGGCACTACTACAAAAAGGGCCTTCCTTGACACGCGAACGATGACACTCGGATTTTCTTGACGTGCAAAAATGAGTAGTCATAAAAAAACTGTCAAGAATCAATAAATTCTAAGTCTAGATGACGCGCATTTTTGCGCGTCATAAATTTATGTCATAATTTGTAAAAAAAAAAACACGGAGGACACTTCATATACGCACGTCAAGAAAAGGCCGTCGTTTTTTATTTTTTTGGCTCCAAAAATTTTCCCCCAAATTTGACCAAAATCACTTCCCGCTCACAAAAACTCTCCTCTCCCCTATTACTCCCTCCGCTCTCCTCTCCTTTACTCCGTTGCCCTAATTTTCCATCGTCCAAATCCGTTGCTCTCCTCTCCGCGCATCCGGCGACTCTGCCACCGTTCCCTCCTCTCCTCTCGTTCTCTAACCCGAACACCGCTCATCCCCACCGCTCTTTTCCCCAAAATTTGCCCTAATTTTCCATCGTTCCCTTCCTCCCTCCGTTTTCTCTCTCTAGATCTCTCCGTTTTCCCCAAAATTTGCCCTAATCTCCGGTTGGCTGAAAGTTCTCTCCCGGCGGCGACTTAATCGAACCAAATCCCTAGTTTCAATCTCTGTCGCCAGTCACCATGGCGGCCGCTAACGCACCCATAACGATGAAAGAAGCACTTACGGTACACTCCTCTCTCTTCATAAAGCCTAGTATTCGTCTTATGTAAACAAATTGATAGATTCGCACTCCTAATGTTAGCAATCGTGCACCGTTTACACAATTTCGTCATTTCTGTAGCCTCGTGGACTTCGACACGGTGAATTGAAATAGCGTTATCAGTTTTTGAGCTTCTTTGCTCTCCTATTATGTAGATTTGGTAGATTAGCAGATATACATTACTTCCACTGTATTTCTCTAAAGCCTACTTCTGAAATCAGGATCGCACATCGATCAATTGGGTTTATTAGGGTTAATTTCTCTCTAAATACTTTTTTAGGCTGGATTTTCCATCATCGTATTGTTTTGATTCGGAGAGAATGGAGTATCCGTGTGCTATATTTTTCAGATCTGAGGATTTAAGTGATCCATATGTTTGTGAAAGAGTGGTCTATAGTGATGTACTTTTGCTCATGATTTTTTATTTGACTTTGAATCATATTATGTTGTTGTAGTTGTCGAGCATAGGGATCAACCCGCAGTTCATTACATTTACCAATGTAACTATGGAGTCGGAAAAGTTTATATGCGTTCGTGAAACATCACCTCAAAATAGCGTGGTGATCATTGACATGAGCATGCCAATGCAGCCACTAAGGAGACCAATTACGGCTGACTCAGCTCTTATGAACCCAATTTCCAAGATTCTGGCGTTAAAAGGTACCCTTTTTTCCTTTTATTAGGTCATAAGTTTGAATAAATTGGTTTGTATATACCTGTTTTTTTCTATTACTGGCTCGTGTTCTGATAAATTTGAATCCCCAGACCCAAAATTGGTTTGTACAACACCTGTTTGACTTGTGAACAACAGTTCTACATTTGACTTGTGATAAGATTTGCCAATGGGTCTCGCTTTTATGTAGGTCGTATTTCAATGGGTCTAGACTCTAGTTGTAGGCGTAGATGCTAGATTCTCTCAACGTTGGCCTCTAGTCTTAGGCGGGTCTTTATCTTAATGGAGCTTTTAGTCCCATCTACCTTGCACCTAGGGACTTGTATGGAAATAATTCTGAATATGTGGGACATCAGAGCGACATGCTTTTATGTGATGCAACGGTATTATGCTTATGTTTATCTCTTCTTTTTGACAGCAAGAGATACTGAGGGCAAAGAAAGAGCTCGACGGAAAGGTAGTTCTTTCATTTCCGTATCTTTAAGTTCATTAGGCATTTTAAAAATTTCAGCATCTTCTATGTAAAAGTTAAGCTTGAATTGAGTCAAATACGATTTTGAATTTTGACCTATAAATCTTACATGCTTCTTATTACTGTCAACCAAATATATATATTTTTTATATCTTGATATTGATGCCTTGTTAAGCTGTTATGTAATATCTACTAAAAAGACTTTAAAAGTAATTTCCCATCTTTTAATTCATTGCAGAATATAGATTATGAGGCTACCATGACTACAAAGCTTTCAATTTCCAAAAAGATATTTGATTTGGAGAAGGATTTGATACTAAATTCAGATTCCTTCAAGAATTTCTTGTCTAAAAATGAGGTATGTGTTGAAAGCTTACTAAATGTTTACTTCTTTTGCTGACTTTATGTTGTTATCTGTATATGTTGCATGATACAGGAATGGCTGAAACCGTATGTAGCTTTTTGTTTCTTACGAGATTTCTTTGAAACTTCAGACCACAGCCAATGGGGCACATTTAGTCAATTTTCAAAAGATAGGGTGGTCATGAGATTAGTATTATTATTTCAAATGATACTATACAATTAAGCTGGTGTCCAAAGACAGCATCCATTATGACATCATATGTTTCCACCATTATATACAGTACCATTTGCACTTACAAGTAAGTTATTATTTGCCTAATATGCTTTTCTGCGATGTCGCATAACATAAACTAACTTGATATTATTACTTTTCTTGGGATCATTAGTTGTCAGAAGCAACATGATATGCAAAAGAAAAAGGAGTGGTATTAAAAGGAGATCTCCCAATAGGTGTTGATAGAAATAGTGTAGATACTTGGGTATATCCAACTTTGTTCCGCATGACCACCGCTACAGGGGCCCCACCAGATTATTTTGATAAAAATGGTCAAAATTGGGGATTTCCTACGTACAATTGGGAGGAAATGTCTAAAGACAATTATGCTTGGTGGCGTGCTCGTTTATCACAGGTTTTTTCACTTCATATGGGATGTTATTTATTTATTATTACATATAGTTTTGTTGCCTGTTTGCTAATTAAATCTTTGTTGAACAAATGTTTTGGATGAAAGATGGCGAATTATTTCACGGCCTACAGAATAGATCATATATTGGGTTTCTTTAGAATTTGGGAGCTTCCGGAACATGCAATGACAGGTCTAGTTGGTAAATTCAGACCATCTATCCCACTCAGTCAGGTAAATTTTAAGATGCGTTTTGCTTTTCGTCATATGTAAAATGATGTTGGTGCTATTTTGATATGAATAAGAGATATTTTTTATTACAGGAAGAGCTTGAAAAGGAGGGAATTTGGGACTTCGATCGATTGAGCAAACCTTACATTCTGCAAGAGTTCTTACAGGTTTCTTTATTTGCGAATTCAGATTATTTGATTGTATTTATTGAATTCTGATTATTTGATTGTATTTATTGAAGTTTCTTTATTTTTATTGCAGGAAAAATTTGGACCTTTATGGACAATCATAGCCTCTTATTTCATGAATGAGATTCAGAAAAATCGTTATGAGGTTATTATAACGTCCTTGCACCCGTGCTTTACTTTCCTTACTAGAAGTGGAAATTTCGACCCATTTACTTATGAGTGGGTCGTTTCGGATTATTTTTTTTATCTTGGGTCAAACAGGTTGTAAATCTCCAAAGGTGTATTTTCAATGCATTTAACCTCCTAAATCATGTTATTTAAATACATTTTTATTATTGAAAATTAAGATGCTATGTTTTCTAATCATATTCGACATACTAAATTACTAATTATATATATAAGTTTCATGTTTTTAGACAAAAAAATGTTTTGGGCCAACCCTACCGAACTGACCCGTTTCGACCCAATATCATAAGTGAAGACCCGGACATTTTTCACCGTTTAAAACCACTAAATCCTGATAGCGTAGCTAGTGTTGTGCAATATGGGAAATCATCTTCTTTTTTAACACAAAAGGCAAGGGTTACTCTCTCATTTACAACCAGCTTTACCCATTTAAAGGCCTCCAAAACTACACTTCTGGTATCATCCACCATGTTCAACTTACAGGTTGGTTAGTTAGTTACTTAGATCCCAACATTATTAATTTTCTTGTTTTTTTCTGTTTGTTGGAATTAAGAGAAATCTATCTTGATTATTGGTGTCTGTATGTATATATAGGTTTGGCTCCGGATACTGTTTATTATTACAGATGCGGAGATCCTTCGATTCAAGCAGCTGCCAAGACATAGTTGTGCTGTTCTTATGCTTCAGGTACGGTTTTGTTACCCCAAGTGCTGTTCTTGTGCTTTAGGTACGATTTTGTTACCCCAAGTGCTGTTCTTTACCCCAAGAAATCTATCTTGATTATTGGTGTCTGTATGTATATATAAGTCGACTTAGTGTAGGTTGTTGGAACCCGAAGTGGCAGCTGTGGGTTTTGGTTATTGTGAGGCACATAAAAGTGATGAAGAAGAAGATTACTTGCAAGTATTATTGGAATGTATATCAGAATAGGATTTCTAGTGTTGAGTCCACATGTATATTTTCATCTTGTTCAATTACTTGTAAGCATTGATGTAAACTCATGTAAACTTTGTAATATTTGCTATATATATGAAATGTAGTATTTTTGCTATAAGTGTATTTTTATTTTGCATTTTTAGGTTAATTATCATTTAATGTAGAAATTAGTGATTCTATAGAAATATATTTTTTTATATATTTTTTTTACATTCTTGACGCGCAAAAATGCGTGTCATCGCCGTTTATGACGGGGGCTTCCTTGACGCGCATTTTATGACACGCAATGCACGTCATAAAATGCGCGTCATTGTTCGCGCGTCAAGAACTTCTTGACACGCATTTTGCGCGTCAAGAAGCTTCTTGACCCCGGCTTCCTTGACACGCATTTGCGTGTCAAGAAGGCCCTTTCTTGACGCGCAATGCACGTCAAGAAAGGCAGTTTTTGTAGTAGTGGGGATGAAAAAGGCATTTGTAGACTAGTCATTTTTAACCCAAAATCTCGGTTATGGATTCAAAAGTAGGAGAGAAGTCAACTTGTGATAGTTGAATAGGTTGGTAAAGTGTAAACATTTAATAAGTGGGTATTTATCTAATCGTTTTGGTGAGAACCGGACATATTTTGAGTAAAGTGGGTATAAAAGAAAAGAAACAAAAATATTATTTTTATAAAAACCACTTGATATATAAAAAAATTGTTTTTGACATTAAATGGTTCATCGGTGATAGTTGTGTTCGTTTAGACCCGACCAAATAATAGTAATGCGTGAAGCATTCGCATTAAAAACAACATGAAACGTAAAAATATTTTAATCATTAAAATATATTAATAGGCACTTAGTATGTATCGAAATAATTATTTCACCTCTTATGGGTAACGTCACCAACGTTCGTGTGTGCCGGTTAGACCGCGCGTGTGACCCGGTAATTCACTAAACTACCGATGCATGATATTAATGTAATGGATGTGCTATGTCATGCAACTTGTTAACTCATGCAAAGTAAGTTCATGAAATATGTAGTGTATGCTTATTTGATATATGGAGAGCGAGAATGAGCTGGAAGTTTGACGGTTGTCACATACCCCCCCCCCCCCCCCGTTAAAAAGAATTTCGTCCCGAAATTTAATCCGCGCCAACCGCTGCTGGTGCATCCTCAAATAGATGCGGATATTTGCGTTGCATTTGATCCTCGCGTTCCCAAGTAAACTCTGGTCCTCGCCTCGAGTTCCACCGTACCTTCACTATGGGAATGCGACTCTGTTTCATTCTTTTGACCTCGCGATCCATGATCTCGACTGATTCCTCGATGAAGTGAAGCTAGGCGTCGATCTGAATCTCCTCGAGTGGTATGATTTGTGTCTCATCTGACAGACACCTCTTTAAATTTGAAACATGGAAGACATCATGTACACCACTGAGTTCTTGTGGTAACCGAAGTCGATAAGCTACAGGACCGATCCTAGACAGGATCTTAAAAGGTCCTATGTACCTCGGGTTTAGCTTACCCCTTTTACCAAAACAGATAACCCCTTTCCAGGGAGAGACCTTAAGCATGACCTTGTCTCCCACCTTAAACTCCAATGGTCTCTGTCTCACGTCAGCATAACTCTTCTGGGCGATCACGCACAACCTTTAGTCTATTCCTTATTTGGACAATCCTTTCAGTGGTTTCATGGATGATTTCCGGACCGGTGAGTTGGTTGTCGCCAACCTCTGCCCAGCAAATCGGTGACCGACACTTCCTTCCATAAAGTGCCTCGAATGGTGCAGCCTTTATGCTCGTGTGATAGATGTTATTGTATGAAAATTCGGCCAGTGGTAGGTGTTCGTCCCAACGACTACCAAAATCGATTACACATGCTCTTAGCATATCCTCGAGTGTCTGAATGGTCCTCTCGCTCCGGCCATCCGTCTGTAGGCGATAGGCTGTACTCATATCCAAGCGTGTACCAAGCGCCTTTTGCAATGATTGCCAGAATCGGGAAGTGAATCGGCTGTCCCGATCCGAGATGATAGAGTGTGGTACCCCATGCTTCGAAACAACCTCCTTAAGGTAGATTTTGGTCAACTTGTCCATCTTGTCTTTTTCGTTAATCGGCAAAAAGTGTGCCGACTTTGTCAGCCAGTCAATAATTACCCAAATGGTGTCACATTTACTTAACGTCTTTAGCAACTTTGTTATAAAATCCATAGAGATTTCTTCCTACTTCCACTGCGGGATCTCAGGCTGTTGCAACAATCCCGGCGGCTTCTGATATTCAGCCTTAACCTTTGAGCACGTCAGACACTTGCTAACATAGGTGGCAATGTCAGCCTTCATATTCGGCCACCAATAGTGCTCCTTGAGATCGTGATACATCTTGTCTGAGCCTGGGTGAATCGAGTACCTGGACTTATGTGCTTCGTCCATTACTAAATCTCTTAGATTCCCAAAGCTCGGCACCCAAATCTGATTCATGAAGTAGCGGGTATCATCGGATTAAACCTCAAACTGTTTGTCCATACCTCGTAACGATTCATTTTTCAGGTTAGGTTCCTTGAGTGCTTCCAGTTGAGCCTGTCAAATGTGGCTTGTAAGGTTCGTCTAGATGGTCATTCCCAGCACTCGAACTCTTAGAGTCTTAGTTCTCTCCTTCCTGCTCAAGGCATCTGCCACTACGTTTGCCTTACCAGGATGATATCTGATTTCGCAGTCGTAATGGTTAAGAAGTTCGACCCATCTGTGTTGCCTCATGTTGAGCTCCTTCTGATCAAAGATGTGCTGGAGACTCTTGTGATCAGTGAAAATAGTACACTTGGTACCATATAGGTAGTGCCTCTAGATTTTGAGCGCAAAAACTACAGCTCCCAACTCTAAGTCATGGGTGGTGTAGTTCTTCTCGTGCACTTTTAACTGTCGTTTTGCATATGTGATGACTTTGGTGTGTTGCATCAATACACACCCAAGTCCTTGGTGGGATGCATCACAATACACCACGAATCCATCTGTCCCTTCAGGTAGGGATAGAATGGGTGCACTACATAACTTCTAATTCAGTAGCTAGAATGCTGATTCTTGTTTGTCTCCCCAATCAAACTTCTTATCCTTTTGGGTCAGAGCTGTTAGTGGTTGAGCTATCTTTGAAAAGTTCTCAATAAACCTTCTATAATAACCAGCTAACCCTAGAAACTGTCGAACCTCTGTAGGAGTGCTAGGTGCTTCCCAGTTCTTGATTGCTTCAATCTTGGATGGGTCGACGTGAATGCCTTTCTCATTGACCACGTGACCCAGAAACTGTACTTCGCGAATCCAGAATTCGCACTTGGAAAGCTTAGCATACAGCTTCTCATTCTTTAACAACTCCAAGATTAACTTCAGATGATGAGTATGTTCCTCTTGACTGCGTGAGTAGATTAAAATATCATCAATGAAAACAATTACGAATTTGTCGAGGTAAGGCTTACACACCCGGTTCACGAGGTCCATGAAGATGGCTGGTGCGTTGGTTAACCCGAATGGCATGGCCATGAACTCATAATGACCGTAACGAGTCCGGAAGGCGGTCTTAGGAACATCATCCTCATGAATCCGTAGCTGATGCTATCCCGAACGCAAGTCAATCTTCGAGTAATAACTGGACCCTTGCAGCTGGTCGAACAAGTCATCAATTCTGGGTAGGGGATACCGGTTCTTGATAGTAAGTTTGTTCAACTCTCGGTAGTCGATGCACATACGGAACGATCCATCCTTCTTTTTGACAAATAGGACCGGGGCTCCCCATGGTGAGGAACTCGGTCGGATGAAACCCTTGTCTAGCAGTTCTTGCAATTGGCTAGACAACTCTTGCATTTCCGACGGTGCGAGTCGGTATGGCGACATCACAACTGGTGCCGCTCCAGGAACTAGGTCAATCCGAAACTCGACTTGTCTCGACGGTGGAAGTCCATGAAAGTCTTCGGGAAAGACCTCCGGATAGTCTCCGATAATCGGTATATCTTCTAACTTCTTCTCCTCACTCTTCTTTTCTGTCACGTGGGCCAAAATTGCATGATACGCTTTTCGTAAGCACTTCCGAGTCTTCATGCTTGAAATGATTCTTAGTTTTGACCCACTCTTTTCTCCTTGAATCGAGAACGTCTCACCGCTCAGGAGTGGTATACGAACAACTTTCTCACCACAAACAATCTCTGCTTGATTCTTTGATAAACAATCCATTCGAACCACTACATCAAAGCTTCCAACTGTTACCAATAATAAGTCGATGCTATAGGGATGATCCACTAGGTTTAGTGCACACCCTTGATATACCTTATCAGTTTCAATTAGCTTACCGTCAGCTAACTCTATATTGTAATTACAGGTTAAAGCAGTTGGTCTAACACCGAGTAAGGCACTAAAGTCGCTAGACACAAAACTTTTATCGGCACCCGTATCGAACACAATAGTAGCATAGTAATTATTCAAGAGGAACGTACCCGTCACGATGTTCGGGTCCTGAGCATTCCCTATCACAAAGGCCCTCCCATGAGCATTTCCACTATTAGCTTTGTTCTTCGGGCAGTTTCTGCGGAAATGCCCCGCTTCTCCAAACCCATAGCATGTGCGAGTAATGTCGGTGTTGGTG
>JBCNJP010000012.1:45399827-45516282 GCA_039602395.1 Deinandra increscens subsp. villosa
CGTGAATAGTGTATGGTTTAATTACTAGGAGATTAGTAGTGGATTAAGATAAATGAGGTAGATTACTACTAATGCTAGTTGTAAGTTGTCGGGTGCCGGGTTTTGATCGTGAAAGATAATAGGATCAAAGGTGACACGGGACTTGATCATGCATGCATTGGATATGCATGGTGACTAATTGTAACAACGCTGGTTATTTTGCCATTTCATTAACGGATATTTAACGTGAAAAGTGGTCCCAGAAAATTTCGTTCGAATATAACGGTTTGTAACATCAACACTTGTATAGAAACCATATACAAAACCAAGTGAGTGCTGAATACAAGTTAATACTAGTTCAATTATTTTCAAAAGATGGCTACGACAAGCCATGATCATCAAAAGAGTCGGCAATTCAAGTGTTCGGTTCGTCTTGAGCTCGAGAAGATTCACGTCTACATGGCACCTTTACCAGCGTGCAATTACACCACATTAGTATGTAACATTAATGCAAGTTGGAACGACATTTAGGCATTAAAACGGAGGCGAAATTTCAAAATTTGGCAGCACCACCGTAAGCTACGCTAGCCACCGTAGCTTACGGTGGCTCCAGCTAGCTTACGGTGGCTTTAAACTGAGCTACGGTTGGTGTCAAGGCTGCAGGGCCACCGTAGCTTACGGTGGCCACCGTAAGCTATGGTGGTACCTGTAGTTTTGGTACCCCGTTTCAGTTCTTTTTCCGCTTATTCAATCCAGATTCGATTCCCACCATTTATTAAGTTAACAACACATAATTTGAGTTCTAAAAACTTGTTAGAACTCTAAAATTTAGACACGAACCAAATACCCGTCGTTACCTTGCCTTTACTTACCCGGTTGACCCGTTAAGAGCTAACCCATGCCACCAATCGTCCGAGATTACAAATGAACCCAACATTGGACATTCAATAATTGACCTGATCACAATATACCAGATTACAACATGACTCCTACCCTTAATACCACATGAATTTTAATAATCCCTAAGGAGCATTCCAATTATAACAGATTCATTTCACCTATGTAAGAATTCTAGAACGTAATTAGAATTGGACATCTTACATTTGTGTATAGTCATCCTTGCCATCCACCAAGGACCCAATTAGCCCTTGAGGCATCTTCGGATCAATTATCCGATGGCTAAAGCATGCGGAGTGTAGGCAAATCAACCCAATTTGGTTGACTAAGCCACTTCCTCTTCCCCTCTATGGGGGAATCCATTTATTCCCTCATGAGGTGAAGACTTATCCTTTTCTACCCACTATGGTCCATAACCAAATGTAAGATGTCTATAATTAGTACTTACTAGTATAACGAACAAGATGTACGTTACCTCGATTGCTTGACGATCCACTACCGCTAGCGTGTGCTTGATTGCCTCCTTCAAACCCTTGATTGCCTATAAGGTCATTAGCTAGTCAAGACGCATTTTCATGATGTCAAGCAATTACATATTCATTCCCTAGTTGGCATACTATCAAGTTTCATTTAACAAGATTCCATATGCACAACACGATAATTATTTAGGAAGTTCATCAATCTAATCACTATTCTTTCACCTTTCAACCCCTAAACGGGTCAAACAATTCACATTGTCACACATGCTTAGGATTATCAAAATTCAGTAATTACACTTACTATGATCATTCAAACACCAATTCATGTCCAATTAATCATCATGCCATGAGAATTTGTCACCTAGACATTTCATCAAACACATGGTGTGCATCCATTGATGCACACACCCAACCCATTCCCATGGTTTACCCATTTGGCCAATTTGAAGTGTTTTGGGGGATTCCACCCCAAATCCATCATAAATTATCGTATATCAACATAATCAACCAACAATTTAGCTAGGCTTACATGATTTAATTCAATTTCATGTTCATCCTAAGTTGCTAGTCACCATGGGGGTTCAAGTAAATCAATTTGAGTGACTACTTCATCAATATCAGATTAATTGGTTATCTAGGCTACATGCAACCCTCCTAACACCTTAGGATTCAGAATCAACATCGAATTCACAGATTTGAGGATCCCATTTTCGACCCAAACGCATGCAACTAAGAAACGGCTTACCTACTAGCTTCAATTAAGTGTAGGAGACTTGAAAATCCCTCCAATACTTGGAAAAGATGATCAATTTCGCAGCCTGGCCCCTTATTCTTGAGGATTTTCGTGATTAAGAGTTTGGGAGGGGTTGGGTTCCTCTCCATATCGTAACCTGCGATCCCCTCCCCAATTCTCCCAGTTTTGTTTAGGCATGAATCCCATATTTACATTCCTGGCCCCTCTAGTTTAGGTTTTGGTTAAATCTCTAATTAAACCTTAACATTTCACATTTAACCCCCAAGTTTCTATAATATGGCAAGTACTATAACATATAAGGAACAATTTAGTCACATAGCAAGACTCGGTTAAATGTTAACGGAAATTTTCATATATTAAATCTCGGGATGTTACAACTCCACCCCCCTTAAGGGAGTTTCGTCCCCGAAACGAAATCACGTACCGAATAAGTGGGGATAGTAGGGTTGCATTTCTTCCTCAGATTCCCAAGTTAGATCCGATCCTTTCCTACGCTCCTATTGAACCTTCACTTGGTTCACTTCTTTATTTCTCAACCGTTTAACCTTACGATCGAGGATCGCAATAGGTCTCACAACGTAGTTAGGTTTATCGTCAATCACTAGGTCATCGAGTGGCACATAGGAGCTCTCGTCGGCAAGACATTTCCTCAAATAGGACACGTGGAACGTATTATGAATGCCACTTAGCTCCTCCGGCAACTCCAGTTGGTAAGCCACCTTGCCAACCCGCGCAAGGATTTTAAATGGTCCAATGAACCGAGGACTTAGCTTGCCTCGCTTCCTAAACCGAATTACACCTCTCCACGGGGAGACCTTCAACATGACATAGTCTCCCTCTTGAAACTCTATTGGTCTCCTTCTCTTGTCCGCATAAGATTTTTGTCTAACTTAGGCTGCTTTTAATCGTGCCCTTACGATGTCAATGTTGGCCGACGTTGCCTGAACCACATCGCGGCTACTTAGCTCGCGTTGGCCCACTTCACCCCAACATACGGGTGTTTTGCACTTTCTACCATACAACATCTCGAACGGAGGCATCCCAATACTTGAGTGATAGCTATTATTATAGGCAAATTCTACAAGTGGCAAGTGTCGGTCCCAATTCCCCCCAAAATCAATAACACATGCCCTAAGCATGTCTTCCAACGTTTGGATGGTCCTCTCGCTTTGGCCGTCGGTTTGGGGGTGATATGCTGTACTGAGGTGTAATCTCGACCCCATTTCCTCTTGGAACCCTTGCCAAAATTCCGATGTGAACCGGGTGTCCCGGTCCGATACTATGGAAACCGGTACCTCGTGCCGAGACACAATTTCGTCAATGTATATATCGGCCAATTTCTCTGATGAGTACTTCTCCCGAATAGGGAGAAAGTGTGCACTTTTGGTTAGCCGGTCCACAATCACCCAAATAGCGTCATGGTTTCTGGCCGTTCTTGGCAGCTTAGTTACCAAACCATAGTCACATGTTCCCATTTCCACACGGGAATCTCCAAGGGTTGTAACTTCCCGTATGGTCTTTGATGCTCAGCCTTGACTTGTAGACAAGTCAAGCATCTCTCGACGTACTTAACTATATCGCGTTTCATCCCGGGCCACCAATAATTGGCCTTTAAATCGTTATACATCTTTGTGGCCCCCGGGTGTACGGTGTACCGGGACTTATGGGCCTCGTCTAATAACATATTCTTCACATCGCACGAGTTGGGAACCCAAACTCGCCCAAAGCGAGTCTTTATTCCACTTTCTTCATCTACTAGATCTTTCACTTGGCCCACAATTCGCTCCTTTTTCAAGTTTTCTTCTTTGACTGCTTCTATTTGGGCCTCCTTGATTCGTGCTATCAAGTTAGAGGTCACCACAAGTTGCATAGATCTCACTCTAATGGGCGCATAGTCCCCCTTTCGGCTTAGCGCATCGGCTACCACATTGGCCTTGCCCGGGTGATAGTGGATCTCGCAGTCGTAGTCCTTGATCGTCTCAAGCCATCTTCGTTGCCTCATGTTCAAGTCCCTTTGGTCGAAGAAGTACTTGAGGCTTTTGTGATCGGTGAAGATTGTGCATTTGGCCCCATATAAATAATGTCGCCAAATCTTCAAGGCAAACACTACCGCCGCCAACTCTAGGTCATGCGTAGGGTAGTTTTGCTCGTGCACCTTTAGTTTCCGAGATGCATACGCGATCACCTTGCCTCGTTGCATCAATACACATCCGAGGCCAACTTGTGACGCGTCCGAGTAAACCACCATGTCCTCGTTGCCCTCGGGCAGAGTTAAACCGGGGCTTGAGTAAGCTTTTGTTTGAGGATTCGAAATGCCTCCTCTTGATCGGTACCCCATACAAACTTGGTTTCTTTCTTAGTCTGCTTCGTTAAGGGTAAGGCTATTTTCGAGAAATCTTGGATAAATCTCCGATAGTAGCCTGCTAGCCCGAGGAAACTCCTAACCTCGGTGGGAGTCTTAGGAGCTTCCCATAAGGTTACCGCTTTAACTTTAGTCGGGTCCACCTTAATCCCTTCGGAACCAATTACATGGCCCAAAAATTGCACTTCTCTTAGCCAAAATGCACATTTAGAGAACTTGGCATACAACTTCTCAACTCTTAGTCTCTCAAGTAACTCTCGTAAATGCTTGGCATGCTCGGCCTCGCTTCGAGAGTAGATCAAAATATCGTCAATGAAGACTATCACCGATTTGTCTAGCATGGGTTTGCACACACGGTTCATTAAATCCATGAAGGCCGCCGGTGCATTTGTCAACCCAAAGGACATCACACAGAATTCGTAGTGACCGTAGCGAGTTCTAAAGGCAATCTTAGGGATGTCCTCTTCTTTCACCTTAAGCTGATGGTACCCCGACCGCAAATCGATCTTGGAGAACCACTTAGCCCCTTGTAACTGATCGAATAGGTCGTCAATCCGGGGCAATGGATATCGATTTTGCACCGTGAGTTTGTTTAACTCCCGTTAATCGATGCACATCCGCATACTTCCATCTTTCTTCTTTACGAATAGAACCAGGGCCCCCCATGGTGAGATACTCGGCCTAATAAACCCCTTGTCCAGCAACTCTTGGATTTGGGTATTAAGTTCTTGCAACTCTGGGGGGGGGGGGGGGGCTAACCGATATGGTGCCCATGCTACCGGCTTGGCATTCGGAAATAGGTCAATTCTGAATTCCACATCTCTATCCGGAGGCATACCCGGCAAGTCTTCCGGGAACACATCTTTGAATTCTTGGACTACCGGTAACTCATCTATTACCGGTCCTTGTGCTCTTGTGTCGGTCACCGTAGCTACAAAAGCTCGGCATCCCTTTTGTATATACTTTCTCGCTTTGTGCATAGAGCATATTATGGGAATTCTGCTTTTGTCACCCAGTATGATGACTTTGTCTCCCTTGGGTGACGTGAGTTCAATTGTCTTGTGATCACATATCACTCTCGCATGGTGGCGGGATAGCCAATCCATTCCTACCACCACCTCGAACTCTCTCATAGCCATAGGGATGAGATCAATGGAGTATTCCTCCCCGTTGATGGTGATCGTGCATCCTCGACATACATCATAAACAAGTATAGATTTATCGTTAGCAACTTCTACTTCTAAGGGTACATGTAACTTTTCAATCACAAATGAAAGGTGCTTAACAAAATCAAATGAGACAAATGACCTATTAGCACCCGTATCAAATAACACACGTGCAGGCAACGAATTAATCAGAAAAGTACCTGACACGACGTTGGGGTCAAACTTGGCCTCGTCGGCCGTTAGTTGGAATGCCCTTACGGTGGCCCGCGGGATTTCAGTTTTTCCCCCACTCCTTGACCCTTCACCCATCAATTTTGGTCAGTTCGGCTTCTTATGACCCGTCTGATAGCAGTTGAAGCATCTAACTACTTCAGAGGGGCAATTGGAGACAAGGTGGCCCTTTTTGCCACAATTCAAACATGGTCGATCTTTGAAGAGGCACTCGCCCGAATGCCCCCTCCCACAAATATTACACTTGGAGCTTCCCCCTTTAAACTCTTTCTTCTTGGGGAATTCTCCCTTCTTCTGCTTTTTTGAAGGGCTCGACTGCGCCTCAACAGGCCCTCTTCTTTCACGGACTTCCTCTTGTCGAATGACATTAAGTTCTCGAGCCCTCGCAGCGTTAATCATTTCTTCCACCGTATTGAAGCTCGTTAGGGGCACGAAGTCCTTAATCTTGGGCTTTAGCATGTTCCTATAGAAGAACATCCTTGCCCCTTCGGTAGGCAACACATCTGCATAGAACCTGACCCGATCAAGGTAGATCCCCGTGATTTGATCTACCGTGTGGTCATCGGTCTGCTCCAATTTGAGAAACTCCTGCTTGAGTTTGTTCACCATTGCCTTCGGGTAATGATGTTTAGTAAAGATTTCTTTGAATTCGGGCCATGTCAGTGCATTAATCGCAACGTCCCCTTTTTCTTGGGCCTTTGCGTCCCACCAATCTTTCGCCCGGTCCCGAAGTAGACCCGTGGCATAACTCACTTGATCATCTTCTTCACAATGGGTCCGGCGGAATACACCCTCCACGTTGGTGATCCACCGATGGCAAGCAATAGGATCCACCTCACCCGAATAGTGAGGGGATTTGCAAGCCATGAACTTGTTAAAAGAACAACGTTTCTTCGCCTTTTCCGGTTCCCTTCGATTTAGAAGAACCCCCTTTAACTCATCAAACTTTTCATTCATGGTTTTAAGAAGATCCTCTTGGATCTTGTGCACATATTCCGGGAGGGCGGCATCAATAGCTTTCCTGACTTCTTTAGCAATTCGGGCCCTAAGGGCCTCCTCTCTCTGCTCCTCGGTCATGCCATCCCCAGTTTGGTTCGTCATGCCACTACAGAGTTTAATTCAACAAGTTAGTTCACATATCAATTTCCCCTTGCCTAGAGCAGGGTTGTTGTGGACTTCCCATGGCCATTTCCAAGGGTTTCACCCATAAAGGTCACGGGTTTATGGCAAATTCCATAACCCCTTTTTAAACTATTCTTGCATCTTACGCATTTTCGGTTCCGGTTCAATTCACCATCCCCTTTGACAATCTGAAATTACCAAGTTGTGCATCAATTATGCACCCTTAGTTACCTTCCATAACACACACACTAGAACTATAATCATACATCCATTTAGAAATTTAACACGTACCCGAATCTCCACGAAAGCTCGAACCGAACACTTGGCCATTATCTCGAGCAAGGGTTTGAGTTAAAGAGTCAATTACACTTGAATCCCTCAAACCTCGGCTCTGATAGCAACTTGTAACAACGCTGGTTATTTTGCCATTTCGTTAACGGATATTTAACGTGAAAAGTGGTCCCAGAAAAGATCGTTCGAATATAACGGTTTGTAACATCAACACTTGTATAGAAACCATATACAAAACCAAGTGAGTGTTGAATACAAGTTAATACTAGTTCAATTATTTTCAAAAGATGGCTACGACAAGCCATGATCATCAAAAGAGTCGGAAATTCGAGTGTTCGGTTCGTCTTGAGCTCGAGAAGATTCGCGTCTACATGGCACCTTTACCTGCGTGCAATTACACCACATTAGTATGTAACATTAATACAAGTTGGAACGACATTTAGGTATTAAAACGGAGGCGAAATTTCAAAAATTAGGCAGCACCACCGTAAGCTACGCTGGCCACCGTAGCTTACGGTGGCTCCAGCTAGCTTACGGTGGCTTTAAACTGAGCTACGGTTGGTGTCAAGGCTGCAGGGCCACCGTAGCTTACGGTGGCCACCGTAAGCTATGGTGGTACCTGTAGTTTTGGTACCCCGTTTCGGTTCTTTTTCCGCTTATTCAATCCAGATTCGATTCCCACCATTTATTAAGTTAACAACACATAATTTGAGTTCTAAAAACTTGTTAGAACTCTAAAATTTAGACACGAACCAAATACCCGTCGT
This sequence comes from Deinandra increscens subsp. villosa, assembly GCA_039602395.1. Taxonomy (NCBI): domain Eukaryota; kingdom Viridiplantae; phylum Streptophyta; class Magnoliopsida; order Asterales; family Asteraceae; genus Deinandra; species Deinandra increscens. The sequence continues at coordinate 45,407,876 of JBCNJP010000012.1, forward strand.
TACCTTGCCTTTACTTACCCGATTGACCCGTTAAGAGCTAACCCATGCCACCAATCGTCCGAGATTACAAATGAACCCAACATTGGACATTCAATAATTGACATGATCACAATATACCAGATTGCAACATGACTCCTACCCTTAATACCACATGAATTTCAATAATCCCTTAGGAGCATTCCAATTATAACAGATTCATGTCACCTATGTAAGAATTCTAGAACGTAATTAGAATTGGACATCTTACATTTGTGTATAGTCATCCTTGCCATCCACTAAGGACCCAATTAGCCCTTGAGGCATCTTCGGATCAATTATCCGATGGCTAAAGCATGCGGAGTGTAGGTAAATCAACCCAATTTGGTTGACTAAGCCACTTCCTCTTCCCCTCTATGGGAGAATCCGTTTATTCCCTCATGAGGTGAGGACTTATCCTTTTCTACCAACTATGGTCCATAACCAAATGTAAGATGTCTATAATTAGTACTTACTAGTATAACGAACAAGATGTACGTTACCTCGATTGCTTGACGATCCACTACCGCTAGCGTGTGCTTGATTGCCTCCTTCAAACCCTTGATTGCCTATAAGGTCATTAGCTAGTCAAGACCCATTTTCATGATGTCAAGCAATTACATATTCATTCCCTAGTTGGCATACTATCAAGTTTCATTTAACAAGATTCCATATGCACAACACGATAATTATTTAGGAAGTTCATCAATCTAATCACTATTCTTTCACCTTTCAACCCCTAAACGGGTCAAACAATTCACATTGTCACACATGCTTAGGATTATCAAAATTCAGTAATTACACTTACTATGATCATTCAAACACCAATTCATGTCCAATTAATCATCATGCCATGAGAATTTGTCACCTAGACATTTCATCAAACACATGGTGTGCATCCATTGATGCACACACCCAACCCATTCCCATGGTTTACCCATTTGGCCAATTTGAAGTGTTTTGGGGGATTCCACCCCAAATCCATCATAAATTATCGTATATCAACATAATCAACCAACAATTTAGCTAGGCTTACATGATTTAATTCAATTTCATGTTCATCCTAAGTTGCTAGTCACCATGGGGGTTCAAGTAAATCAATTTGAGTGACTACTTCATCAATTATCAGATTAATTGGTTATCTAGGCTACATACAACCCTCCTAACACCTTAGGATTCAGAATCAACATCGAATTCACAGATTTGAGGATCCCATTTTCGACCCAAACTCATGCAACTAAGAAAGGGCTTACCTACTAGCTTTAATTAAGTGTAGGAGACTTGAAAATCCCTCCAATACTTGGAAAAGATGATCAATTTCGCAGCCTGGCCCCTTATTCTTGAGGATTTTCGTGATTAAGAGTTTGGGAGGGGTTGGGTTCCTCTCCAGATCGTAACCTGCGATCCCCTCCACAATTCTCCCTATTTTGTTTAGGCATGAATCCCATATTTACATTCCTGGCCCCTCTAGTTTAGGTTTTGGTTAAATCTCTAATTAAACCTTAACATTTCACATTTAACCCCCAAGTTTTTATAATATGGCAAGTACTATAACATATAAGGAACAATTTAGTCACATAACAAGACTCGGTTAAATGTTCAAGAAAATTTTCATATATTAAAACTCGGGATGTTACACTAATAAATCAAGGTTGAGGAAAAAAAATAAATAATACAAGTCTTGTTTAAATATAAATGGCATCGAATGGTGAAAAACGTTGACGTTAAATGTTTATATAAAAACCAAATGGTTTTTCCTTATAAAAACACTAAACATTTAAAGGGTTTATTATTTGACGTAGTTGATAAATAAATAAATAAACTCAAGCGTTCATTGGATATTTTTACATCGAAGTAACGCTACGAACTTTGCATGTAATTAGAATACTACAAAAGTGACAAGTTAATAAAAAAATTCTTTTTATATTAAACCACATATGTTGTGGTGAAATTTCTTGTTATTGAAATTCCATCGGATATATATATAATATCATTGTTTTTAAGGTCGAGCGTCGAAATGTTAATTTAGGGATACGCCAAGACTAACGGATAGTTGCATAAGACGTTATCTACGTTAACTAAAACACAGATTTAGGCACATAGAAACAGTTACTAATACATATTATTATATGATTTGACTTAGGAAACTTACGAGTTGTCGCATGGAGAATGTGTGGGTTTAGGTAGTTATATAATTGATTTGTGCAAGAGAAAATTCAAATTTTTTGCATTGGTCAGGCGGCATGGGGCGTGCTCTGGTGTCTGACTTAATTGCTGATTCTCGTGACCTTGACTTTTGTTTATGCAGGCTACACGGGGCGTGCCTTGTTCAACACAGGTCGTGCTCTAGGAACACGGGGCGTGCCTGATTTAACACGGGGCGTGCTAACCGTTTTTATGTGTTTCCTTGACTTTCGACTCTTTGTTACGTTTCTAAACTAAGGATCGGTGACCTATATTTATTTTCGGGTCCTAGGCCGGACCCGATGATACACTATACGTATCACTTGCTATAAAGATGTTTTCTTCGGTGTCATCGAAGATTCCCTCATAGATTTTGAGACGATAACTATTGACTTTGAGTTCTAATCCATCTTTGTCGATTATTTCGACAACACCATATGGGTAAACACGTGTCACTTGATATGGTCCGTTCCATCTGGATCTTAGGTTGCCAGGGTATAGTCATAAATGAGAATTGTACAGAAGAACCTTATCTCCTTCTTGTATCTTCCTCAGCTTCTTTAGTCGTAAATCGTGGTATTTCTTAGTTCGTTCCTTATAGATGCTTGAGTTTGCATAGGCTTGGCCTCGTAGTTCCTCGAGCTCAGTTAGTTGACCGAGTCAGTTTTTTCCTTATTTTTGCAGGTCCATGTTTAAAGTGCGAAGAGCCCAATACGTCTTATGTTCGAGTTCAATAGGGAGATGACATGTTTTGCCATACACCATTCGGTAGGGGTAGTACCAATCGGGTTTTTATAAGCTGTTCGAAATGCCCAAAGCGCATCTTCGAGCTTATCTGACCAATCCTTCCGATGATTACCCACTGCTTTTTCCAGAATTCGTTTTATGCCTCGGTTACTTTCTTCAGCTTGTCCATTTGTCTAGGTATGGTAACTTGTTGAGACTTTGTAGGTTACTCCGTACCGAGCCAGGATTCTTTCCATCTGAGAGTTACAGAAGTGGGTACCTCTGTCGCTGATTAGCGCTCGTGGAGTCCCGAATCTGGAAAATAACTTCTTAAGAAATTTAACAACTACTCGGCCGTCGTTAGTGAGAAAATGCTTCGTCTTCGACCCATTTGGAAATGTAGTCAACGACTACAAGGATATAGTTGTTTCGTCTCGAAGTTGGGAATAGTCCCATAAAGTCGATTCCCATATATCGAAGACTTCACAGATCTAGATGTAGTTCTGAGGCATCGCATTGCGCGAGGAGATGTTCTCGGTTCTTTGACATGCGTCGCAAGTTTGCACTAGTTTGTGAGCGTCTCGAGAAAACTACGGATGTCGCGAATGGAAGATGGTAGCGGTAGATGGGAGATGGTGTCTATTTTGGCTTTTTCCACCTCTAACCCGGCTTGGGAAACTTTATGACCAAGAACTATGCTTTCTTGGACCATAAAATGACATTATCCCAATTTAGGGCCAGATTGGTTTCTTCACATCGGGCGAGCATTTTCTCGAGGTTTTGCAAACACTGGTCAAATGAGTTACCAAAAACCGAGAAGTCATCCATGAACACGTCCATGGACCTTTCGATCATATCGTGGAAAATGGCAATCATGCAACGCTGGAAGGTGGCGGGGGCATTACATAAGCCAAAAGGCATGCGTCTATAGGCAAAAGTGCCATATGGGCATGTGAAGGTTGTTTTCTCTGGGTCCTCTAGGTCTATGGGGATTTGAAAGTATCCGGAGAAACCATCGAGAAAGCAATAGTACATGTATAATGATAAACGCTCTAGCATCTGGTCTATGAATGGCAGAGGAAAGTGGTCCTTTCGGGTAGCGTCATTTAGCCTTCTATAGTCTATGCAGACTCTCTAGCCAGTGATTGTGCGGGTAGGGATGAGTTCATCTTTGTCGTTTGTAATGACAGTCATTCCTCCTTTCTTGGGTACTACCTGGACAGGACTAACCCATGGGCTGTCTGATATAGGGTATATAAGACCGGCTTCCAGAAGTTTAACAACTTTCTTTTTCACCACATCTTGTACGTTAGGGTTTACCCTACGTTGTGGTTGGACGACCGGTTTATATACGTCTTCCATTAAGATCTTATGGGTGCAAAGCGATGGGTTGATTCCTTCGATATTCAATAGTCTCCATGCTATGGTTTTTTTGTGCTTCCGCAAGATGGCTAGTAATGCCTCCTTTGATTGTGAGTTTAAGCGTGCAGAAATGATCATGGGGAGATTGCAATCGTCATCCAGAAAGGCATACTCCAGGTGTTCTGGGAGTTCCTTTAGTTCCAGAGTTGGTTGTTCCGCAGCTGTCGGCTTGTAGTTAGGATCTTCGTCTTCAGGGTTGGCGTGAATAGCATGGATCGACTATGTCCCTCGTGATTAGGAGATGGGATTGTCTCCTTTTCCAGGACTTCCTGGGTAAGTTCTTCTTCTTCTTCTACATCTTGCAACCAAGGAGGGTCACCAAACACAGGGTATCCAATGGATCGCTCAATCTTGACGGATAACCTTTGGTCACCCAGCTATAGCTTCAGTTCTTCCTTGTCCGGATTGATCATGGATCTCCAAGTCTCAAGGAGGGGTCTTCCGAGAATTAAAGGGATATCATCAAGGATGCTGAAATCAGAGGGGATGTTGACGTTGTCGACACAGATTAAGACATCTTTGATTACTCCTTTGGAAAGTCGGTGAGAACAATCAGAGAGAATGAACAGTGGACAGAAAAGGGTTCATTTCTCCTAGCTCTAGTTTATCAAGCAAGTAAGTATGAATTGTATTTACAAGAAAACTATCATCAATTGTGGCAATTTGTATCTTCTTTTTTATAAAGCATGGCCCATAATTATTATCTTAAATTTGTTTAAAGTACGATGATTGTTCTTTTGTAAGTATTACCTGCTGTAATTCTTCTAGCTTAGGCGAAGTAAATAATTCCTTGAAAAATCTTGCATTTGTTGGCACATTAGAAATACTTTCAAGAGAAGGTGAAAATATTTACATGGGTTGGAAGGAGTTTCCTCTTACCATTATTTGTAGCTTCATTCGGCCTTGGCATTTCTTTTGCTTTCTGTACTGGTTCATCTACTGTAGGGTTTTGAACGGGTTTATCAAAGTCATATTAACCACTTAATATGTAAAACTCAGCGGAATACATTTTCGTTCGTGAAGTTATGTTATGTTAAAACCGATTTTAACATGCAAGATAAAACCCGGACAAAAGGAGGATCCAAATATAAAGTGTATGCTATCAAACTAAAACACAACCATAGTGGGTTTTAGGTATACCTTTCTTCAAGCAAGTGAACAAGAAGAGGATGAGGAAGTTGAATGACGAGCTCCAAAAACCAAAGCCTCAAGCTTGTATACCCACGAGCTTCCAACACACACCTTGGTTTCTAGGATTTTTCTTGAAGGTTCTTGCTTTCCCCTTGGACCGATCCAAGCAAGGAAGAACACTAGAAAGCACTCTCAAATTTCGGTTCTTGCTTTAGAACTCCTTGAGAGAGAGTATGTTACTTGTAGTCTCTTTTAAACTAATCAAGTGGGTAGTTTAAACATGCATGGGCCGAATTTTTGGCCTTGGGACTAGGAGAGAGAAACACCTTTAATATATGAAAAACATATTAAATGTTCATCTATTTTATAAAAGAAGTACCATACTTCAAAGATAATATTTGTTTATTTAATCATATCATAAATAAATATCATGGGTGTTTGTCTATCTCGTTATTGGGTATGACCCGACCTGGATCATAACGTACTAGCCACATCAATCTAATATGTGTCTTGGCACAAGTGTGACCCTCATGCTTTGGCCGTTCTAGGAGCTTCGTGAGTGGATCCGCAATGTTTTGATCGGTGTGAACTTTGCGAATACATATCTTTCCCTTTTTAACTTCATCCCTTATGTAGTTAAATTTCCGCTCAATGTGCCTTGTCTTTTGATGATCATGGGGCTCCTTGATTTGAGCAATCGCACCCGTGTTATCACAAAGAATCTCTAGGGGTTCTTGAATGGTAGGAACAACCCCTAGCTCGGCAATAAATTTCTTCAAACAAGCGGCTTCTTGCGCAGCCAAAGAAGTGATGATGTATTCTGATTCCATAGTGGACAATGCAACCACCTCTTGCTTTGAACTCTTCCAAGAGACGGCTCCTCCATTCATAATGAAGATGTACCACGATTGTGATCGAGAATCATCTTGATCCGTTTGGAAACTCGCATCCGTGTAAACCTTTACAACGAGTTCCTCCTCACCAGATCCATATATTAGAAACATATCTTTAGTCCTCATAAGATACTTTAATATGCTCTTGACAGACATCCAATGACTATCACCTGGATTTTGCTGGTATCTGCTTGTCATGCTTAAAGCACATGACACGTCCGGTCTAGTGCACATCATAGCATACATGATGGATCCTATAGCGGATGCATATGAGACTCCACTCATTCTACGTTGCTCATCCCTTAAGCTTGGATATTGGGACGTGCTCAATATAGTCCCTCTTTGAATATGTACCAAACCTCTCTTAGAGTTTTCCATCTTGAACCTTTTCAAGATCTTATCTATGTATGCACTTTTACTCAAACCTATCAAGCGCCTTGATCTATCCCTATAGATCTTTATTCCCAAAATATAGGCGGCTTCACCTAGATCCCTAATAGAAAAGCAACCTCCAAGCCAGGCTTTTACACCTTCCATGGTTGGAATGTCATTTCCAAATAATAGAATGTCATCGACATATAACACTAGAAAAGTGATAATGCTCCCACTAGCCTTCTTGTACACACAAGCTTCATCAGCGTTCTTGATGAATCCAAATTTCTTAATTTCTTCATCAAAACGGTGACTCCAACTCCTTGATGCTTGTTTCAATCCATAGATTGATTTCTTTAACTTGCACACTTTATTAGGATGTTTTGGATCCACAAAACCTTCAGGCTGAGCCATATAGACATCTTCCTCAAGATACCCATTTAGGAAAGCCGTTTTTGACATCCATTTTCCATATCTCATAATCATAGTATGCGGCTGTGGCAAACATTATCCTAATCGACTTTAGCATTGCCACTGGGGAGAAAGTTTCATCATAATCAACCCCTTGAGTTTGAGTGAAACCTTTTGCTACAAGTCGAGCTTTATAAGTGTCCAAGTTACCATGCATGTCGGTCTTTCTTTTGAAATCCTATTTACTTCCAGCTACTTTGGAATTAGGAGGTGGCACAACCAAGTCCCAAACTTGGTTGTCATACATGGATTGCATCTCAACGTTCATGGCTTCCAACCATTTGTCCGAATCAGATTCAGACATTGCATCATGGTATGTGGTTGGTTCATCAGAATCTACCACATAGCATCCTTCCAAGAAAAATCCATATCTTTCAGGTGGATTACTAGTTCTACCAGATCTACGAACGTTGCGTGTGTTTTGATCAGCCATTTGATCATCTTCAACAACCTTTTGTTATGGGCTAGTATCAACCAAACGTGTATCGGCTTGTGGTTCTTGATCCTCATCAAGTTCCACCGTTCTAACACTAGTTTCTTCCATAAGGAACTTTGTTTCCAAGAATTCAGCCTTTCTAGCAATAAATACATTTTGCTCTGTTGGATTGTAGAAGTAATATCCTATAGAATCCCTAGGATATCCTACAAATATACACTTAGTGGATCGGGGTTCTAATTTGTTTGAAGCATCATGTTTTACATATGCTTCACAGCCCCATACCCTTAGATATGATAAAGATGGAACTCTTCCATGCCATAATTCAAAGGGTGTCCTTTCCACTTTCTTGGTTGGGGCCATATTTAAAATACGGGCCGCTGAGAGCAAGGCATAACCCCAAAATGATAAAGGTAGTGAACTTCTACTCATCATAGATCGAACCATATCCAATAGGGTTCGATTCCTCATTTCCGACACACCATTATGTTGTGGTGTTCGAGGTGGAGTGAGTTGTGAGACAATCCCACAACTCCTAAGATAACTTTGAAATTCATCACTTAGATATTCACCTCCTCTATCCGAACGAATGATTTTTATTGTTTTGTTGAAGTGATTCTCTACTTCATTCTTAAAGATTTTGAACATTTCAAAAGCTTCATACTTGTGTGCCAACAAGTACACATACCCAAATCGACTATAGTCATCGGTAAAGGTGATGAAGTATCTTTCACCATTCCTAGCCATTGGCTTAAAAGGTCCACATACATCTGAATGTATGATCCCTAGAAAATCTTTTGCCCTTTCGGTGGTCCCACTAAAAGGTGCCTTAGTCATTTTACCTTGTAAACAAGATTCGCATACATCAAATGAATCATGTTTGTTTGTTTCCAAAAGACCATTCTTTTGTAATGCTAGTATGCGATTCTTATTTATATGGCCAAGGCGGCAATGCCAAATTTATTAATGCCCTTTTATGTCGTATAGATAATTAATAATTTAAAATGTAGAATCCAACGTTGCATTTACATAATCGGTTAGGTGACCTTTATCCCGACTATTAAATCAACAAGGTAGTCAACGTTTGACAATTGCAACCCCTTTGCAACTTCTAGAAGTATGGGATCGGTTAAACATCATATGTTTAGCTGGCATGTTTAATCCCATCAACGTCTTTGGTCCGCCATGCTTCGGTGACCCTAATCACATGGTTTCCAAATCAAGTTCCTCCTACTTACACGCACGTGTGAGTTTATTCATACAAGTGGTTAGGTGACCTTTATCCCACGAATATGGTAAACTCACCTTAACTACACAAGTTCCCTCAATGTGGTTAGGTGACCTTTATCCCATAAAGAATTCACAAGTATATTGAGTGTCGTATGAAAGTATGACGTTAAAACTTGTTTTTTTAAAAGGGGCTTTTAGTTTTCAAAATTCTAGTTTAGAAAACTCTATGTATCATGCAATTCGCATGCATTCAAATGCGTGGTACCCTAGTGTTGTGAAATCCATATTTCATGGTTCTTTTAATAAAATCCATTTTTATTATTGAATCATTAACCTTTAATAAAACCCATTTTATTTGCTCCTTGTTAATGACAATTTTAGAACCAATTTTAGCTTGTTTAATGTTTATTACTTTCTTTGAGCATGCATATCCACATATCATCCAAATAACAAAATAAACAACAACACAAGCATGATAAAGTAGGTGCATAGCCATGGCCAACTATTGACAACACTTGTTGGCCGAAACAAGTGTGTCAAGGTCTCTCCTAAGGGACAAAATCACACATGTGATGTGTCGGTGAACTCCCACTTGATCCCGCATCCGAATGCTTCAAGCGTGTTGCATCCTCGTTTGTGATCCCCGTTGGGCTTGGGTCTTCCATGGTTATTGGGCCTCTAATATGTGGGTTTCGGATAGTGGGCTTGAATCCCAAATTGGCCAGCGAGAGCCTTTGGGCCGTAACCTTAGCCCAACCGAAAACTCACCTTTATGCATTTTACATTTTACAAGAGTAAAACCTATTACATTTTTCTAGTAAAATAAAATGATCCTAATCTATTTAATTTAGATATCGAATGAAAAATAAATAAATTACATAACCATGAAAACCCTATTTAACTATTACAACCCTTTGAAATTATTAAATACATACCACAAACACAACCATTCGCCACAAATAATCACAAGGTCAAGGCTAGTCTTATGCACCAAAATATTGTTGGAACTTTTAATAAGTATGACTGACGCCATCAAATCTATTCTCGAATAATTCGGTTGAAGAATCCATTGTGATTTGATTCAGAGACGCGGGTTGTGATGCTCGAGGCTTGCAAGTTTGGACCGAAGACGTTTTCTGAAAAGTCAACCGTTCGGGTCAACGGTCAACGTAAAAGTCAACGGAAGATCGGTTCGAGCGAGTCAAGCTTCATATTAATTAAATCATCTTTGATTTAATTAATAATAATTATGTCATTTGTTTATTTGTATTAGCTCATTTGTATGTGTGTTAGCTAGTTAGTGGGCTAGTGAGCACATGGGCTCTCTATAAATAGGAAGGGATAGCTCCATTTGTTAGATGGGTGAATAAGTTGAATAAGGATGTTCTAGAGAGATGTGAGCTATCAATTCTAGAGAGAGAGAGTCACCATGGATTTCCTATGACGAGTTTTGTAATCATTCGGTTCGTTGTAATCTTTCAGCAATAATCAATGAATCGTTTGATTTATCATTTCTTGTCATTTTATTATCTTTGATTCCCTCCATCCCCTCTCCTTCAATCTCACCTTCGTTCTTGCTCAAGATCGGGATTCTCGATGTGAAATCGGTCCTGACAAATGGTATCAGAGCGGGTACCGATCAGATTCATCTCACCGTGAATCTGATCACTCGGATCATGATTTTGAGCTTGAATGAGGTGCTGATTGGAAAACCCACTTTGGAGACTTTTTCTATCTTTTTCTTATTTTTGGAGCTGATTGATGATTTCTGGATGAATCTGATGATATATTCTTGTTATTGGGTTCATTTGGGAGTGATTTCATGCTCCATATGTTCAAATCAGTGAAGAAATACGAGATCTGAGGCTGAAAAACGAAGCTGTTAGGTTTTTCCCGTTTTTGGGGTTTTGAAGATTTTTGAGCTTTGATTCTGAGTTTTTGGTGTTTTAGTCAGTGTTTTTGGATGAAATAAAGTATGAATCTTGAAGGAAAACGCATTCCGGATCCAATGGAAGCATCGGTTTCGCCTGATTCGCAACATATTTGACAGATCTGGAAAAACACACACTTAACGGTGTTTACTAGGTGTTCTTCGTGTTCTTGATGGATTTTCAGATTTTGAGGCTGATTCGGGACGTTTGAAGCTGCGATTCGAGTTGTTTGTGGCCAGAATGATTTCGTCTAATGCTTGGCTTCATTGTTCGTTCATGAATCTGCTTTTTCCTCATGTTTTGGTGGTTCAAAATCGATCACGAAGATCTGGGTTTTCTGCTGTTTTTCAAGTGTTCATAAATTTTCTGGGTTATGTTGAAGATGTTCTTGGCGATTTCGCTGCCTTTGAAGGTGTTCTTGGCGATCTGGAAAGAACTTGAAGATGTGCTTGGCGATCTCGGCTTACTCTTGGCGATTTCATGAATAAACTTGGCGATCTCGACTTGGCGATTTCGTTGTTGCTTTTGGCGACCTCGAACCGACCTGGATTTCCTTCTTGGCGACCTCAATAAGCCCTTGGCGACCTCGTGTGGCCTTGGCGACCTCGTATGACTTTGGCGATCTCGTCTAAGTTGACAACTGGGTTTTTCATTCAAGTTGTTTTTAGAGATTTTTGGTCGTCTAGATGTATAGAGCATCGAATGAGGAGTTCGTGGGTATAAAAATCATCAAATTTGGTTAAGTTTTGTCCGAGTTATGGTTGATTTACGCTTTTCCGGCGACGTCTCACGTTTTTCCGGCAGGTTTGTATTTAGGGTTTCGGTGGCTGGACAGTTGGAGGTGGATGGCGATGATGTGGCAGGCTCCTGTTGGCTGCAGAGGTGCCTTCTCTCTCCTTGCGGTCATTCCTTAACCTTAAATGTGTTGTTGGACTCTGATTGGAGGAAAGAAAATGCTCGTGGGCCAGGCTGAAAAAAAGAACCGTTGGGGGTACTGGTTGTTGAAAGCCCATTGGCTGAGAAGAATTCTTATGGGCCCCAGCTTCCTTAATTATCCGATGAAAACATTTGTGTTTCCCATTCTGATTGGAGAAAGCTTTGGCGCATGGGCCCCGCCTGACCTACAAGAGTCGTTGAAAGGCTTGAATTTCTTGTGGGTTTCAAAGTTAACTTTATTGTTGTCGCCATCTAATTGGCTGATGGCCCACATCACACGGATCATCAGCTGGGCACCGTAGGATCTTTACTGATTTGAACCGTGGATCCTCTTGGCTGCTGGACTGTGATTGGTCCCTTTCTTCTCACACGGATCGCAAATAATGGCAGTTGGATCAAATTTTTCCTGGCCGATGGATCAAATATAAAGACTAATTCTGATTGGTCTAATTTAATTGACAAGGATCATGGAATTTTTTTTGAGATTTAATTTCCACTAATTAATTTTTCTGCATTATTTCGTTAAATGCGGGGTTTTTCTCATCAATTTTTTTTACGAGAATAACGAGATAACGCCGCAACGGAATTATGAAAATATTTTTATTAGTCATGGATTTATTTCGTTTATTGATCGGGTTTCTAGTTTTTGTTGACGTCAAGACCACGTTAGCTAACGACCACTGACGGACTGGTTTCGCTTCTCGGTTAAGTTTGCAACTGTTTCGTTATGTCTCACTACAAGTTGTTTAGCTGATGCCAGCGCTGATGTCATCTAACCGAATTAACTGGAATCTCAGTTAAATATTGGAATATTTCGTTAAATCTCTAACGGAAGGCCGTTACTTGAATAAAATTTACGGTCTTCTCAGTTTCATTCCAAATTGCACCGGTTGACTCAGAATTCTTCACGGAATATTTTTCCGAGCTCGATTTTCTTCACCAAAAATTACGAAGACTCCGGTTATGAATAAAATTTCTCGTTTACGCTCGGGATCTCAGTTTTTCACCGATTTGACGTTATTTTCGCATCCAACCCAGTCACGCGGAACAAGTTCAGTATTTATGGATCACTCACAACTGTTAGCACCTGGCTTCCGGTTTTTCGCAAGATTGTCCGATTTCAGGATTTCAGTACCGTTTTCTCTTCGGAACTGAGCGGAACGGTTCCACTCTCTGCATCTGATTTTCCGCTTCCGCATCGGATGTTTTCAGAGGGATCTAGAGAAAAGGGGGAACTTCTATGGATTTGGATTATCGGGTCGATTATCTGAAGTTGGAGCATTTTCAGTGTTTGATTGGTTTATCTGATTCGATTTGTTGCGATTTCTTACTCCAATGTTCAGCATTCTTAGTATTGTACCCGACCGTGTGAACCGAGTGAACTGCAGCACTTGGATCTCAACTGGAGCAACAAGAACAGAAGAAGCTTATTCAAAGGGGGAACCTTTACAGCAGAAAGATTCCGGTTTATCAGTTATTCTTCGAAGATGCACGACAGAGCGGTTCTTCACCAGTATGACAGATTTGAAAGCGTCAGTCAAGGGGGAATTGTTGGAACTTTTAATAAGTATGACTGACGCCATCAAATCTATTCTCGAATAATTCGGTTGAAGAATCCATTGTGATTTGATTCAGAGACGCGGGTTGTGATGCTCGAGGCTTGCAAGTTTGGACCGAAGACGTTTTCTGAAAAGTCAACCGTTCGGGTCAACGGTCAACGTAAAAGTCAACGGAAGATCGGTTCGAGCGAGTCAAGCTTCATATTAATTAAATCATCTTTGATTTAATTAATAATAATTATGTCATTTGTTTATTTGTATTAGCTCATTTGTATGTGTGTTAGCTAGTTAGTGGGCTAGTGAGCACATGGGCTCTCTATAAATAGGAAGGGATAGCTCCATTTGTTAGTGGGTGAATAAGTTGAATAAGGATGTTCTAGAGAGATGTGAGCTATCAATTCTAGAGAGAGAGAGTCACCATGGATTTCCTATGACGAGTTTTGTAATCATTCGGTTCGTTGTAATCTTTCAGCAATAATCAATGAATCGTTTGATTTATCATTTCTTGTCATTTTATTATCTTTGATTCTCTCCATCCCCTCTCCTTCAATCTCACCTTCGTTCTTGCTCAAGATCGGGATTCTCGATGTGAAATCGGTCCTGACAAATATACATCCAAGTATGTATATCTTCAAGAAATTAAAATGGCTCCCTTTTAACCCACTTCCATTTTCGGTCCAACACAAAACCGAAAATGTGGGTTTGTTGTCCAAACAACAAATCATCCAAATGACTTAAAATACACTAATCTTTCAAGATAACCACATGCATGTAAGTGAAGTATCTTGAAAGACAAAGGGATAACCATATACAAATATTCGGATTTGTGGTATGAGGAACCAAAACCCGAAAGTTTGTGGAGTTAACCAACTAACTCTTTGAAGCATACATCCATATAAGCGGCTCTAGATGCCATTGTAGGGTTTCGAACGGGTTTATCAAAGTCATATTAACCACTTAATATGTAAAACGCAGCGGAATAAATTTTCGTTCGTGAAGTTATGTTATGTTAAAACCGATTTTAACATGCAAGATAAAACCCGGACAAAAGGAGGATCCAAATATAGAGTGTATGCTATCAAACTAAAACACAACCATAGTGGGTTTTAGGTATACCTTTCTTCAAGCAAGTGAACAAGAAGAGGATGAGGAAGTTGAATGACGAGCTCCGAAAACCAAAGCCTCAATCTTCTATACCCACGAGCTTCCAACACACACCTTGGTTGCTAGGATTTTTCTTGAAGGTTCTTGCTTTCCCCTTGGACTGATCCAAGCAAGGAAGAACACTAGAAAGCACTCTCAAATTTCGGTTCTTGCTCTAGAACTCCTTGAGATAGAGTATGTTACTTGTAGTCTCTTTTAAACTAATCAAGTGGGTGGTTTAAACATGCATTGACCGAATTTTTTGCCTTGGGAATAGGAGAGAGAAACACCTTTTGTGTCTTACAAGTCTCCTACATGCAAAGTAATGATTACTTCTTTCTCCCAATGTCTTACCTCATTTAATATATGAAAAACATATTAAATGTTCATCTATTTTATAAAAGAAGTACCATTACTTCAAATATAAAATACCCACTAAGTTATTTAACCATTAAATAACTTCATGATTATACTCACCAAATAAATCATCCATATGAGTTATTTATTTTTAAGTGCCATAATTTAGAAACCCATTTTTTAAATATATTTTCAAGAGATAATATTTATTTATTTGATCATATCATAAATAAATATCATGGGTGTTTGTCTAGCTCGTTATTGGGTATGACCCGACTTGGATCATAACGTACTAGCCACATCAATCTAATATGTGTCTTGGGCATATAGAGTCCAACAATCTACTTGGGTTTCTAGATCAGGAAGGGAAGGGGTTGCGTCCAACTCCTTTGCTTCGGGCTTTGTTCAAATGTTAGCTGGAATGACAGAATCTAGTGGAATCTCTTTGATCATGATTTCTTCTTCATCCTCCTCCTCTATATAACTAAAGTAGTCCTTGAGAACCTTTATATGTTCTAACATTCGCTCCATGGTTTCTTCCAGGTCTTACTTAGTGCGTATACATGGAGGTTCTTCTACACGAGGTGTGTGAGCAAAGTCTGCTTTGAGAGTTTTGCTCTTTACATTTCATACAAACAAAGAAAAAGTCATGGGAACAAGAGGTAGAGTTTGAAGTAGATGGTTCGCTTTCATAATCTCGCGTTCCAATATTTTCCTGCCAACTATTCTGTTTAAGCTCAGGTTGGTTTATGTTTTGACAGAAACTATAGTTGTTTAGTGAAGATTGTGAAAAAGAACTAAGACGGCTCGTTGGCTCACTGGTGGTTCATCCACTCGCAAGAAGTATGTAGAAATCCCGAGAGTAATGGGGACCACCGCATATTTTGCACCAAACAGACTGAGGCCATCAGTCATTATAACCGAAATATTCCTCTGGATTTGAATCCATCCTTGTAATCTTTCTCAGAGAAGGGTAGGAAGAGAGAGGACAATAAAATTTTGAAAAAAAATAAAAAAAAATAAAAAAAATCTAATCTAATCTAATCTATTGGCTAGGCTGCTAACTTGGACCTTTTTTCAAATCCTCGTTTGTGTCCCCGCCAACGGCTCTAAAAAGCTTGGTGTGTGCTGAGGTGTTCTAAAAATACGGCAATTTATCCTACCTGTGTAGCAGCTAAAGCTTTTAAATTTATAATACCTAGATTACTTGACAACTACCATTTCACCACATTACACGGGAAAGTATACCCATCGAGGAGCAGTATAGTATTGGTAAGTTGAATCGTGGTCAATCATCTAGCCAAATCTATCTTTTAAGTTAAGGAAAAGAAAAGAAAATAAAATAAACTAAAAACAAAAGAAAGTTAATAAGAAGGTGTTTAAAGAAAATGTAAATCAAAGTTAATATTGCTTGGGAGAACTTACCAGTGGTTAAGGAGAGCTAAACAGTACTTATATCCTTGCTTAAGATTGTTCACTGGCAGGAGGTTAGCCACCTTTCGGCCTTTTTGGCTATCTCACCATCCAACTGCTAATCGTCTGCGAGGAGTACGAATGCCGAAGGAAGGTGCTGCCAGTGGAAAAATGAAGTGGTGTAATGCCACTTAGTTACGGGGTCCCTGAATCCGGTAAACTTACCGTACTCGACACGCCGTCATGAACGAGCAGGGGAGTAACCCTGCATGCCGGATTATATTATTATAAAAACGATCTTTTTAAGAGGCTAAGGCCAGTTCCATACACTGCTCTCACGTAATGTATGTCTAACCAAAGCCAAGTTCACGAGCACGTACCTCTTGGTCCCCTGAGGTGACAAAATATTACCAACCCTCGTTCCCAACCAAATAATTTCAGCCCGCACATGCATGGTCAGCCGAGTTTGCTTACATGGATATAAGGACTGTTGATACATAATCTGTGCGTCACGTGAAGTATCTGAACGAGACGATGTGAAGGTTCAAGACAAGTTCATGCTGCAGGCCGAACTAGGTCCGAACCTGAGGTTCGGACCGGCCGAACTTGGAGTTCGGAGGGAGTTCGGAGCAGACGTCTATATATAGGAACTTGTGCTTTGAATGTACGGACGAATGAGTGTGAGTGAGAGAGACCAGTTCTTAACTATGTGTTTTTGAGTGTGTTTCTCTAGAGAGCTTCAGAGAGAGTTTGTAATTGAGTCTATGTTGATTTCAATAAAACAAACTATTATTTACATCTCGTTTTCACTCTACGATCAAGCAAACCTTTAGTAAGATCCGTCTTACGGTTTTTCAATTGGTATCAGAGCAAATCCAGGTTGCTCTATTGCGTTTGCTTTGATTGTGATCATTTTTTTGACAAAACCGAGTGTTTTTTCATTCAAAAACGAGTCAAATTTTGAGCTTTTCGAGTGCATTTCATTTCTAAAACATTTCTATGGGTTTTACCTGAATTCCTGTTGAAAACCTCATTCAAAAACTCTCAAAATCGCGAAAAATGATGTCGAGAGGGTTTGAACTCGTCTGAGGTTCGGAGTAACAGAAATATAACCGCTCCGAACCTGGGGTTCGGACGAAGTTCGGGGTTTCCTAAGTTCGGCGAGCGTTCGGACATATTTCGGTATAGACTCGGAGGGAGTTCGGGGTAGTTCGGTGAAAGTTCGGAGCTTATTCATCTTCGGTCTAGGTTCGGACAGTGCTAAGGTTCGGAGGAAGTTCGGAGGTGATTTGGAACAGGCTCGGACTAGGTTCGGACAAAGTTGGGAATTTTACATTGTTTCACGAAAACTGACGTAACTTGAGAACCGTTTGGAGTTACGGAACCCAATACCAGCCAAAACGTTCGTCTTTCCGAGATCTAGTCTTGTACTAACCTGAAAGGTCTGTACCACCCAGTTTGGTACCCAAAATCCACTTGGAAGACCTTCGTTTTCAAGTTTGAAAATTTGATACCGAAATTCACAAATTCTAAAATGTATTCAGTTGAGGTGTTCATTGAACGGCATCGTCAGAATGTGCCAAAATTGATTCATCTGGAAGATTATAATAGTTGGGCAACAAATTTTAGAGCTTATGTTAATGATTTGGATAAAAATTTGTGGATACCGATTACAAATGAACATAAGTATCCAACCTATAGTGATGGTGATTTTAAGGAGATGCACAATTTTTCAAGGGAAGAAAGGGAATTGTTTGATCAAAATGAAATAGCTGCTGCATTTATTTTGTTAGCATTGCCTATGAATCTCAAAGGTCAAGTCAGGAAGTGTCGAAAGGCAAAACGGATATGGGATTTTGTGAAGACACAGTGTGAGGAACATATATCTAAAGTTTCTCAAGAAAAGGTTGATCAAGAGTTGAAGTTTCAAAGTACAATTGAAAAGTTAGAAAATAAGGTGGGCAAATTGACTGAAGAAAATATTTCATTGACAAAAGAATTGGAGAAATGGAAAAGTAAAGTTTGTAATGATTTAGATGTCAAAATTCAAAAGGATGTGTCTGCATCATGTGCAAATTGCTTGGAGTTTGCTAGTGTTAAGGGAGAATGGTTGAAAGAGAAGAATTTGTTGGTTGAAGAATGCAATAAAGCTCAAGCTAAGGAAAAGGAAGCTGTTGAAGATTTTGATGCTTTATTTGAGAAATGTTATCCTCTTCAACAAAAATATGAAAAAGTTACTAAAGCTGCTGTCGAAGTTGCCGATAGAGTAATTCAACTTCAAGAGGAACTCACAAAATTGCGTGATGAAAAAGGTGAGATTCAAAGTCAAAATAACATTTTGAAACAAGATGTTATTTACTATAAGAAACAGGTAGAGAAAGTTACTGCAGAAGTTCTGGAAGAATGTCGCTTGAGACGATGTCATATAATAGATTATAACAAATTGTCTGACAAGTACATTGCTTCGCAGAAAGAGTTGTCAGAAGCTAATATGAAAATAGCTGAACTCAAAATTGAGATGTTTGATCTGCAAAGGAAATTGAAAAATTGCAACAATTCACCAACTTTCCTGAATTATTTGTACAAGTTGGAAAAGAGTCAGGAGAATGGTAAAGATGCGAATCTTAATCAAGTTCCTGCTCCTGTTGATATTGATCTTTCTGTTCCAGCTATACCATCTGGTATTGAACAGCATGATTATTCAAAATTTGTTGATACCAGTTCAGGAAAGAAGACAAAGTTCAAATCGAAGAAAAATAAAAAGGAGGTTGATTATCGAAAAGGGTTGAAGTTTGATTCAAAATCTACATTTCTTGAGAAAGAAAAGGTGTTTAATGGAAATCCAGGAAATGCGAAAATGCCAAAGTTTTCTGAGATCGTGATAGATGAATCTTTGATATCCGGGAAGAATGATGTGAAAGGAATCAAATCTGAATTTACAAAGCTTGCAAAACAAGGTCATGAGATATCGACTTCTGTTCAAGGTAAATTTAAGCAGAAAAATGGTGGTTTGGGATTTGAAGAACAAGAAATGCCAACTGAGGATTTCAACAAGAAGAAAGTCAAACCACAGAAGATAAAGAAGCAGAAGGTGTTTTCAGATAAGAAGCTACAATGTTGGAAGAAGAAAGTATCCTCATCGGATGAAAAGCTTTCTTCTGCAGAGTCTTCTTGTATATCTGATGCTACACCACAAGGAGGTAACAGTTCAGATTCTTTTCATTCTGCTAAATCAAACAGGTTTTATCATAACGATAAATTCTTTGGTTATGGAGATGATTCGGGTTTTTATGATTCTCCAAAATGTTTTTCAAAATGTCACAAATCAAAGAACTCAAAACCTGTATTTTCAAAAGATCATGATGAATGTCTGACTGATCAGTTTGGTAAACCAATTTTCATCAATCCAACTGGTCAAAGATTGTGTTATGTTTGTCGTAAGAAGGGTCATTATGCAAATAATTGTCCTACGACAACTAACAATTCATCATCGAATGCCAAGCATACAATGTATGTTGATCCTGATGGCATTATTTTTAGTGAACCAATACCCAATACTAACTTTTTCTGGAAAAAGAAGATTACTTCGGAAAAGTTGGGTAGTAGTTCTGATTGTCACTCATCAGTTGACAATGGTTCACTAGAAATCAAAACACCAAAACAGGAATGGAGACCAAAAGTAGTCTCCACGGCCAACACAGATTTTGTTGAAGACACTGGGCGACCTACCATCGTTGGGGATGAAGGTCGGGGTTTTAAAAACTTACTATTTTCCAGTGTTTGCAGGTATTTCAGGAAGACCTGTTAGTGATTTAAAGATTGCTGACAGTGAGATACTTGTAGTTTTAAGTTAAAATGCACCGTTTCTATCTTTGAAAAACTGTTTTTCACAAAAATCATTTTCAAAAATGTGTCAAGTGTTGATCAATCATTTTCATTTTTGTTATTCAATTTTTCTTTCGTTCATATCTTAGGGGGAGAACATTTGAAAATTTAAAAAAAAAAAAAAATAGTATTTGTTTGAATTTTAGGGGGAGAAATTGGAAAATATAAAAAAACATGATGAAAAATTGAGAAATTGATTTGGCAAAAGCAAGAAATGATAGTACATCAGCATATACGCTATCTGCCATGGATAGAGTAAGTCTAAAGGCTGTAGGTGCTTGTATGATCTGTGAATGTGCATGACTAATCTGATATCTGCAAGTAAGATATAAACATAAAGCTTGCCTGATAATCTTTGGTTGTTTGCTTCTTGATGAATGCTATGTGATGATTCAGAGACAAAAATAGAATAAAGAGATATCCTGATGAATGCATGTTTTCATTTTGAAAGATTTAAACTTGTTTGATTTTCTTTATTTTGTCAAACGATCGGACTTTCTCTGCGTATCGTAAGATCGACCTGATTGTTGTTCGTTTGACGTTCTGCTTTATTTTTATTGGTGTTTCGTATAATCCATCGGA
Source organism: Deinandra increscens subsp. villosa (assembly GCA_039602395.1). Classification (NCBI taxonomy): domain Eukaryota; kingdom Viridiplantae; phylum Streptophyta; class Magnoliopsida; order Asterales; family Asteraceae; genus Deinandra; species Deinandra increscens. The sequence continues at coordinate 45,428,562 of JBCNJP010000012.1, forward strand.
CTTTCTCTGCGCGTTCGGAAGAACCGACCTGATTGTTGTTCGATTATACAATTTCAACTTGTTTTGTTTTTTTATTTTCTCAAATACTTGGGCTTTCTCTGCGTGTCGAAAGACCGACCTGATTGCTAGGTATTTGAGGTTCTGCTTTATTTTTGCATGACTCATCAAGGATGTTTAAATCTCGAATAAAAGTTACTTCTATATGATAAATCTGATGATTTGCTAGTATTTCTGATAGAGTAGAGGCCGAGTTATCAGTGCATGATAAAAATTACCTTAAGCATATCTGAAAACGATAAATATGATTGGTACATGCTGAAATAAACAATCAATGTTGTATTTGCGATTATCTTGGCTTGCATGCTGATTAAGACCGAAATTGAAATGTGCTAGATGCGTTATGTCTGATATGATCTTGACGTCATGATCTTTCTCACAAAATACCCAAAAATAGAGTTTGTTTCTATATTGCATTTACATTTCATTTCCGAAAAGTACAAAAAGATTTTTGGTGTGTTTTAACATAAGTTTGAAAAGTCAAAAAGATTTTAGGTTTGTTTTGATATAAACTTTCTAAAAATCAAAAAGATTTTGTTTCTTATTTGTTTTCGATTGATCGACACAAGATACGAAAAACATTTTCAAAATTCTTATCTTGGTTTCTCGAAGAGAAGTTTTGCACCAAGGTTATTTATGTTGGCCAGGTACTCAAAGGAAAGAGTTTATCACAACTTCAAGTCTTCTGAAGCTGTTGATAAAGATGAAAGAAATTGTTCATCGTCAAGTATTCGAAGATCAAGCTACCATCAAGTTGAGGGGGAGTTTGTTCAAGGAATATGTTTTAACTGGCGAACAGATACTGCACATGACGAGGGGGAGTTTGTTGATACATAATCTGTGCGTCACGTGAAGTATCTGAACGAGACGATGTGAAGGTTCAAGACAAGTTCATGCTGCAGGCTGAACTAGGTCCGAACCTGAGGTTCGGACCGGCCGAACTTGGAGTTCGGAGGGAGTTCGGAGCAGACATCTATATATAGGAACTTGTGCTTTGAATGTACGGACGAATGAGTGTGAGTGAGAGAGACCAGTTCTTAACTATGTGTTTTTGAGTGTGTTTCTCTAGAGAGCTTCAGAGAGAGTTTGTAATTGAGTCTATGTTGATTTCAATAAAACAAACTATTATTTACATCTCGTTTTCACTCTACGATCAAGCAAACCTTTAGTAAGATCCGTCTTACGGTTTTTCAAGGACCTCGAACGTATCATGTAGCATGGGACGCGAGCCACCGTTCGGATCATGCATCGTCCCCCGACCGGGTGTCACGGATCTGGCCTTTGGGATTTGACTCCCCAAATGGTCTGTGATACGTGAAGCACGCTTTGTTCAGAAAATCGGTAATATATTTTAAATAGAAAGGATTTATATAAAGTCATTAAACACACCTTAAGCGAGGCTATAAGGCTGTTAACCAACCCGCCAAAGGTTTGTTACTTCCCAAGAAAGTATAAGAGTTTAGCCAGTCATGGCTTTAAAGATTTGCTTAAGAGAAAAAAGAAGATTTCATAGACAAAAGCTTACTAATTCTTACTTAAGTTAATGTTCTTACAAACTTGATTACAACACTTAAAACGACCAAATGACTCAATACTAGGGCAAGAATAGAAGAATTGAGCAAGGAAAAGTGAAGGAGGAGCTCGACTTTTATAGGCAGAAATCGGACTCGGGAACGGGTCGTGCTTGGGTGGGCACGGGGCATGCCATGTTAAAGGAATCTTTGATTCTGTAAAATTTCAAATGGCACGGCTCGTGTGAAGTTGGGAACGGGGCGTGCGATGTAAGAACTTCTGTCCGCTTGGTCAGAGGCACGCGACATGCTAGAAGGAGCACGGGGTGTGTTGTGTCAGTGAAGAGGCACGGGGCGTGCTTAACCAGGAACTGGTCATGCTGGCCTTGCTGGTCTCGAAACTTTCCATTTTCTTCTGCTTTTTTCACTATAATACGTTCCTTTTGCGAATTTTGCCTTCTCGAACCTGAGAAGCTAAGAGGAAACAAAATAGATTTGTTTTGACATTAGTAACTCAGATTTGTGCCGATTCATGGAGAATATTTGGTATAAAAAAAATGTGTATAATTTTCTGTTCATCATGAGGAGGGGGTGTCGAAATCGAGAGAGGGAGAGGGTGTGTGTGGCGTCGAAACTGAGGAGGGGAGGGAGGAGAAAAATCGCAACTAGGGTTTTGCCTCCCCTCATCCTTATATAATGATGGTCACGATGGGACCCTTTGTTTAACCTAAGCCCATGACGCGATCCAATCCACCAAACACTTTTAAAACCCTCTAATATTATTTCATTGTTAGCCCAGTAACAACCAAATAATATTTTTCCGAGTTTCGTAAACCGTTTTACGAGAAAAAATGTTTCGTTACGCTTATTTTAACCTTTTGAATTAATTAATTAACAAGTAATGAATAATTTAGTTCGTTGACTCCGGTGTAATTCTTCCTGGTCGAAACAGGGTCGGTTACGTTAAATATCAGGCCAGGACATCTAATAGCTTACAATCTCTCAGTTGGACTGATGGTGTGTGCTAAGGTGTTCTAAAAATATGGCAAATTTCATACCTATGTAGCAGCTAAAGTTTTTAAATTTATAATACCCGATTTACTTGACAACTACCATTTCACCACATTTCACGGGCAAGTATACCCATCGTGGGCAGTATAGTAGTGGTAAGTTGAATCGGGGCCGATCAGGACACAATGGAAAATGAGAGCTCCCAATACTCAATCTTTGTTTACGTTTAACCAAGGTTATATATATATGTATATATAAATAAAATGGATCTTTGATCCTAAGTATGGGGGAGTCAATATTGATTGGAATAACGACGCTAGTAACTTATAGTCAAGTTGTGATTTTATTACCTTGGCTCACGATTGTTCCCTGACAAAAGGTCAGCCACCTTTCGGCCCTCTTTGGCTGACTCACCATCCCACTGCTAATCGTCTGTGAGGAATACGAATGCCGAGGGAAGGTGCTGCCAGTTGACAAATGAAGTGGTATAATGCCACTTAGTTACGGGGTCCCTGAATCTGGTAAACTTACTGTACTAGACACGCCGTCATGAACCAGCATTGGAACAACCCTGCGTTCCTGATTATTTTATTATAAAAATGATCTTTTTTAAGGGGCCAAGACCAGTTTCATACACCGCTCTTGTGTAATGTATGTCTGACCATAGCCAAGTTCACGAACACGTACCTCTGGTTCCCGTGAAGTGACAAAATATTACCAACCCTTGTTCCCAACCAAATACTTTCTGCCTGCACCAGCGTGGTCAGCTGAGTTTGCTTACATAGACATAAGGACCACGAAACTATCACGTAGCATGGGGCGCGAGTCACCTTTTGGATCATGCATCGTCCCCCGACTGGGTGTTACAGGTTGGTGATACGTGAAGCACGCTTGGTTCAGAAAATCAGTAATACACTTTCAATAAAGAGGGCTTTTATTAAGTCATTAGACACACCTTGGACCATTACAAAAAAAAAAAAAGAACTTGAAGACTTGTTAAAAGTTTTTTAATCCCAATCAAGTGTATGAATTTGGCCAATCATGGCTTAAAGATTTGCTAGCCAGTAAAAGAAGATTTCATAGATAAAACACTTTCATTTACTAAACTGGTTGAGTTTCTTACAGAATCTTACATACTTAAAGATACAAAGGAATGAAGTGGCTCTGTAACTAATCTACAAGTGAGGGGGAGAGAAAATAATTGAGCAAGTTAAGAAATGAGGGAGAGCAAGCTTTTATAGGCAAATTCTGGAGAATGGAACTGGGCGTGCTCCATCAAGCATGGGTCGTGCTGTTTCAAACAAGCAGAGTTTTGTCTCTTCTAATGTCAGTGGCACGGGGCTTGTTAGGCGCAGCACGGGGAGTGTCATGTCAGATAGGTCAGCAGCATGGGGTGTGCTAAGTCAGGGGCACAGGGTGCTGATCAGAAGCCAATCTGGGTCGGTCACGGGGCGTGCTTGATGAGGCACGGGCCATGCTAGAGCAGTGTTTTCCAAACTCTTGCATTTTCTTTGCCTTTTTTGCTAGATAATGCTCCTTTTTGTACTTTAGCTCTAGAAAACCTGAAAAACTAAAATGAAAACAAAATTGCTTTGTTTTGTTGTTAGTAGCTTGGTTTTTTTCTGACTTGTGGGGATATTTAAGTCAATAAATATATATGATTTAGCGTATATCAAATATCCTCACACTCAAACGTTTTCTTGTCCTAAAGCAAAACATCATAAGAAGGGGCTTTGACACATCCTAAATCCTCATTTTAGTGATTTGCCAAAACCCATGCTTTCTTTAAAAAGTTTACCTCCTCCATTTTTCTTATTTTGTCCCATTAATTTATTTCTTACCTTGTTGGTTGAAATAAAATTTTTATTATTGACAAGCCTACTCATAAATTTAATTAATTTTTTGCTTTCATGCCTCACAAGTGGTCACTCGTCACTCTTGGTTGGAGATTTTTGGGGTGGACACTCATACCGAGGTAGCAATGAAACGGAGAGCATATGCTTGACATGAAATCGAACCGCCACCGATCTCGTTAGAAGTCACTGGATCATCATGGGGATTTAAAAGGGTATGCTTGGGGTAAGGGTAGGATGGTTTTATTTGAAAAGGGGGAAAAGGCGTAAATAAACGGGTTTTTTAATTGCTTTTCAAAAAGTTTGGGTTTTCACTATTTTCTAAATGAACCTTCTAGAGGCGAGTAGCTTTTTTTAAGACAAAGGGTATAAAGTCTAAGGTCCGTCTAGAATTCATGCATTGTTATTGGTTTTTGAGAAGATAGTGAAAACTTTTACTTTTGAAAGCGTATTTTTTTTCGAAATACCGTTTACTTACTAAAATAAAGGTGTAGAAGAAAAAGTTTAGGGTTTAAGTGGTACATTGTAGAGGGGGTTTATTATGCAAGTATGTTGGGGTTGAAGAAACGAAAAGTTTTAGGCTCATAGGGGCTTACCAGGGGGTTTTTTGGGCAGAGAATAAGATGAGAAGAGAAATCCTAGGTGCCTCAATCCTTTGATGTTGTGGCTTCTAATTTTGTCCATCTTGGAACGTATTACCGTGTCAAGTTCTACCTCTATCACATGTACCTGGTTTCTCTCAAAGACAAGAAAAGAGCATGCTTTTATAGGTGGTTATGCTATAGAGGCTCAAATTCTCACAGTCAAGGGAAAAGGGAAAATGTAAGTTTTTAATTAAATAAATTTGATTTTCTCTTGTCAATAAGAATTTTATTCCAAGTCTTTAGGGTATTTATAAATTAATGGGTAAAAATTTTGATAAATAAGAGGAGGAGAACTTTTTGGACATATTTCTTAGAAAAACAATAAATTTTTGAAAAAAAAAATTAGGTAGTACAGAAGTCGGTTTTCCAATGAAGTTTTGTGTAAGACTTGAGTTTGGACAAAGCAAAAGTTTAAGATCCCGGAGTTTTACCTGAACCATTCCCATCCCCACACTCAAATTGCACATTGTCCTCAATGTGTGGAATTATATTCATATTTAGGATAATGTAAAAGAAAAGTCAAGGGTTAGTAAAAATTGGGCAGAATTTCCTCTTAAAACATGAAAATGCGTGAGCAGTAGATCGTCTACTTAGTCGTTATGAAATCAATGTAAAACGAGTTAACACAAAGAGTAAATACTATAGAATATGTATTAGACCACAGAGACCACAAAGTACACATATATGAATAATGCTCAAAAGCTACAAAACTGAATACAAGACAACCTATATATACTAGATGAACCACGTTGGTCGAGACCTCCAGTTCGGATAAGTTCGGACTTTTCCGAACATGGAGTTTGCCAGGAGTTCGGCTAGAGGCAATCTTGTATATACTTGTCGTGTATTTGATACTTCACATGACGAACAGGAACCATGTATCAACAAACTCCCCCTCGGCAAGTGCAGTATCATCTTCCACCTAAAACTTGTATCTTGTATCTTCAATCAAACTCTTCCTCGATCTTGATGACGAGCTCAATCTTGAATACTTGATATTACATCATGTGTAATTTCTTTATCAACAACCTTCAGAAGACTTGAAGTTGTGATATCCTCTTTCCACTTAGAAACCTGCCAACATAAATAATGTTGGCGAAAAACGTCTCTTTGAGACTCCAAGATGTTTTGATTTTGAAATTGATTTTGTATACCGTGTTGATCAATCGAAAAAAAAAAGAAATAAATTCTTTTTGGCTTTTAGAAACTTTATATCAAAACACACCTAAAATCTTTTTGGTATTTTCTGATATGAAATGTAAATGCAATACAAAATCAGACACTATTTTTGTGTTTTGCGAGAAAGATCACGACTTGGCATCATATTGGACATAACATGCTGAACTACACTTCAATTTAGATTATTCACTACTACAAAAATGGCCTTTCTTGACGCTTTTTGCGCGTCAAGAAAAGGCCCAGATGACGCGCAAAAAAGCGTCAAGGAAGGCAGGGTCAAGAAAACTCTTGACGCGCAAAATGCGCGTCATCCGCTTCTTGACGCGCGAACAATGACACACTATTAATGACGCACCTTTTATGACACTTTAAATTGGCGTCAAGAAATTGTGTCACCTGTAATTTAATAAAGTTATTTATGAAATATAATATTATTGTCGTCTGTTTATGACGCTCATATTTGCGCGTCATGGATTTTATGACACTTTAAATGGTCGTCAAGAAATTGTGTCACCTGTCATTTAATAAATGTGTCGTCTCTTTATGACGCGCATAATTGCGCGTCATGTTTTTTATTGCTTTTTTTAAATTGATTTTGTAGAAACTGCTGATTTCCATTTTAAATGACAAAAATACCAAAATAGATTCTGCTGTAGCAAAAAACTGCATTTCATAATATGCAAATACCATAATTCGGTTTCATCATGTTCATACAATCCGATCATAACGACAAAGATAATATGTTCTAAGTTTACACATTATATTCGATCCCTAGATACTACGCCCTGAAAATAAAGGTGCATGCATAGCCCAACCATTCTGCCCGAATCTCATAAAAATCCGCATCGGTGTATTGATTACTATCTCCACCAATCTGTGTGAACACATACAATAAAAGAGGCAGATATAAATGCACGTACCAAAAAAATTATCATCAAACATAAAGATAAAAAATTATGCAAAATTATAAAGAAAACTTACATTATCTTTCTGAAGTACTACAATTCGTTGCCGAACCACCTCTTTCATAAATTTCAAGACATAGTAACCACATTCCGTAAATCCTGGTTGAGGTGGACACTACAAAAAAAAATAGAATGTTTCTAACTTATTATACACTATCTAACATTCCGTAAATCCTGTTTGTATAATCAGTTTCATAGTAACTGTACACATGTATGGACACTTGCATCATAATTAAAAGAAGCAGATTTTCGCCAAGGTTTGACCATGATGCGGAACCATCATTGTCAGAATTGCTGAATTCCTTTAATTTTCTTGGCATTCATGTTAATTAAAAATTTCGAAATGTAGGTGGTTTGACTTTTTAAAATGTGGACATCTTCTTGAGGTCCAATTTTAGCTAAGGGAACAGAAAATACTTCCACAATGATCAGAGGTGACAACTTTGAGTCAAGTTTGTAACCAAAACTATAAACTCATTATACATTAATAGTTTTAAACATGCATATATTAAGATCAACAGTAACAGTTTTACTATGACTCAATATACTAGCATACTTTAATGGTTTCAAACATGCATACTTATAGAAAAAATGACAACAATAATACATCTAGGCATCAATTTTATATCTATAACTAAACATAGCCAAGTATGCATAGCCACTCAATTAGTGTCAACCTTCAAACTAAGATCATTGTAAAGAGGTCAACACCTATAAGACAACCCTTCAAACATATTAAAATTTTTAAAACAAATAATACATATTAAAACCACAGTAGAAATTTACAGCAAAATTAAGCAAAAATGAATACTAGACTTACAACAACAGCTTAGGGAAATCATAATTCTATGTCCTGACTTAAATTTTATATCGATTTGATGATTTATAATATTTATTGTTAATATATAACATGTTTTTAATAGTGAAATTTGTATTGAGATCTGATGTAAATTACATTTGGTCAAGCATCATTATTTTAGAACATTAAAAGAATGTTCTTTTAATAGTGAAATTTGTATTGAGATCTGATGTAAACAGGAATAAAAGATGAAGTTAATAACTTAACTTTTCTAAGAATATAATCACAGTGACATGATGGTACTACTTTTACTTTTAGAACATTAAAAGAATGACCAGTGAGTAAGAATGAAAAGTGAACAGTTAAAGAAAAGGAGTCCATATGGGCAATAATGAAGTAAAAATGTCTAAGGGGCCTAAAGAAATGAGTCAAAACTCTACTCATATGAAAATACCGCGGACCCATTATACCAACAAGTTTTTTATCCCCTCGTGCTCTGCGGCGACAATCAATTTTTTAGGTGAACCATATGTTTTTTAGGTGCAGTCATTGCCATCGTCTCAGGCCAGCAACAGCAGCCAGGCCAGCAGTTTCATAAGCAACAATTTCATAGTAACAGCAACAAGATTTACGAACAACAACAAATTAAAACACTAAATTCTTAATATTTATATAATACAAACAACAACAACATTATAAACAAATTAAAACAGATTTAATCAGCAGAAATCAGCATTCAGATAATAGCAAAAAGCCCACTGATCTGCACCTATGTGTGCTTTGCGTTTCAGTAAGCAGTTTCAGTCATAACAACATGAGCAGTTTCATTTATAACAACAGTATCAGTTTCAGTTATAAAAACAGTAACAGAAGCAGTTTCAGTTTCAGTTTCAGTTATGAGACAACGCTAGCTAGTCACCGAAAATGCTAACCTTTGAATTTACCCATCTGAGTTTACGTGTCTTCTTCGATCCACTTTGTGACTCATATAAGCCAATTTCCCTACAAAATAAATTGATTTGTATTACGAAAAACCAAATATGATATAATGATTTCAAAATTTCTATGATTTACTTACGCATCGACTATTTGCTTAAACTGGAAATTGACCGAGGAAGGCCTTAGCAAATCCATAACTACACAATGACAATAAACAAATATGTATCAACTATAGCTAAGGCTACAAGACAGCCCTTAATACAAATAATATACTTTAGCAAATCATATGCTAAAACATATTTATAAGTTAAAGCATAAACATATATGTATCAACTATCGAAAACCTTGCTGAAAACAGCCCCAAAACAAATAATTTACTTTAGCAAATCATATACTAAAACATATTTATAGGTTAAAGCATAAACATATATGTATCAACTAAAAACAATCGCAAAAACAACCCAAAAACAACTGAAAACAGCCAAAAACCTTTCTAAAAAAGTTCTAAAACAGGTTCAAACAAAAGGCTATCAAATTCATATATCATAAGTAACTAGAACCATCATCAAGTTAATAACAGTTAATAGCAGCATGTTGCAACAGTAGGTAAACTAGGTTAATCACTTTAAAAAAGACAATATAAATAAGAAAAACAAACAGAAACAGTGAACTAACCTTCTAAAGAGAGTACCGCAATCAATATTCCCAATGAAGTGTCCAACAATCTGTAAACATAAGATAACATAAGTTTTACATCACATTAACCTCATAATATGTTTCTGTAAACATCAACTGTGGTGGTGAACAAGTAAATATCATATTAAGATTTAGAACACTGACAAATCATATTAAGAACTACAACAGCAAGTATAAAATACTAACAATTAACAACAACCTAATTACTATATGAACAGTAGCAGATTATAAATTTATAACCGCAGGTTATACACTTATACTATAAAGAATAGCAACAACAAATACATATTAAGAACAGCAGCAGCAGATTCATATTAAGAACAGCAGTAGGCCAGCAGCAAATTAAAGATTTAAAATCTTAATACAATGTCACTAACTCATTATATGAACAGCAGCAAATTAAAGATTTAAAATCTTAAGTATACAAATGATTGCAAGTTTTTTTTAATAGCATTGGGCATATGTACTCCTAGGAACAACCCACTTTCATGTAAAGATATCCATTTTAACAATACAATGTAAACAATGTGGCACAAAATTTGTAGGTTTTTATCTATAATTCTGAATACCAACCTATAATTCTTATAACCAGCCTATAACCACAGCAAAAAAATAAAAAAAAAATCTCATCATTGGTCTATGAAGAACTAAAAACAACCGCCTATAACCACAACCTATAACCACAGCAAAAACATTTAGCAAGTGAGATGTAAAATTTTGAAGTTTTTAGACCATACGTTAAAAAACGACAATCCCTCATCACCACTCATACAAATAACTGAAACATATCACAAAAGACTCACATTTGGAAAGCCAAATCATTAATCAACCAAACACCAAACCATCAAACCACAGAGGTGACCCAACCACCTTCTTTAAACCCATAAATCAAGGTGATTTTTTAAAACAGGACATCATCAACTTAGGTTCTTCAATTCTTTTTTACAATTCACTAGAAGTTGACCCCTCCCGCGCGTTGCGACGGGGATGTCCATTTAAGTTTTTTGAGCTTCTAGAAATCTAATCGTCTGAAAATTGACCCGTTTCAACCCATTTTGTTCAAGAAATACTAATTGGTTTTGAGTAGAATAGATTAGTTTAACTAAAGCAATCTATTCATACATAAATACATAAAAGCAAATTCTTTGTCCTAGAAAAGTAAAACAGTTTGACTTTTTTGGTAGCTTGACTTTTTTGGAACTCAAAACGTTGACCTTTAAAAACCAAATTCTTTGTCCTAGAAAAGTAAAACAGTTTGGCTTTTCTTCAGCATGCCTTAACAATTTATTGCAAATCCAAGAGTTTCAAAGTGGCAAGAGAGTTTGACATTTTGAAACTTAAGACTTTGACATCTAAAACCATACTTCTTTATCTTTGCAATAAACATCTAAACAGAAGTAAACTTACCAGGCAATGCACCCAAATGGAATGTCAAACACTTGTAGCTTGTATTCTTGATGCACATAGAATGCGTAATTAGGTTAGGAAATGAGCATGGAAAAACAGCCAAATGACAACCTTTACATGTATATTAAAACTAAAATGTATATAGAAAATTTAGCAAGTCATACCGCCCCTATACTCAGTTAATTTAGTAACATGAAAGGACTAAAAAATGCCAAAAATTCAGATTTGAAGATGCTCAAATCCATAGATTCATATGTTTTTTTTTTGCAGGATATATGGGTTTTCTTTATTTCACGAAATTTCAGTCCATGTTGAAAGAAATAAAATGACCATCCCTTAAGATAAGAGTTGTTGATGCAACACACTAAAAACATCACTTTTAAAAAAATTCTTAATTTCTTATACACATGTAAAAAAACCACATTTTTAAATAAGCACATTTTTTTCTTTAAAATGAAAGAGAAAGCCATAAACACAAACGAAAAGAAGAAAATCAAACATTTTAATACCAACTTTAAACACATCAAAAACAACAAAAGGAAGCCTTAGAGACTTAGAACTAAAAAAATACATCAAGTCTCACTGTATTAAACTCTAAAACTTTGATATTCTCTTTATAACAGTGATGAAGATAGTTGTTTGTAAGCTCTAGTAAACAGCAACAACCATGAACAAACACACTTGATGATCCACATATCCAGAGAAGGAAAAAAAAACAGTTAACCTATAAAAATGACTAAACAAAGGACACGTAAAAGACACATCTTAACACCAACTTCAAAACTATTCACCAACAACCCATAAATTATAAACATACTGAAATATATTTCCTAAGGTTAGTTTACAACTCAGAAGAAATATATGTTGTTTCGAATTTTGCAATGGAATGTGTGAATTTTATTGTCATCCATCTCCATTTGTTTCATACACATCTTAACACCAACTTCAAAACCATACAAAAACAGCAACATACAACATCAATCCCATGACCATCACTTAAGAAACTCCGAAAAACAAAAACAGGAATAACAGCCTCAATCTATGGATAGAAGAATCAAGAACAAACCATGAATAGAATAATTTAGTGAACGAACTCATACCTGAAATCGAGCCCTAATTGCGAGTGAACGAGTGAACTGAGCACGGTCGCCCTAATAATCGAGTGAACGAGTGAAATCGCTCCCTAATAATCGAGCACAGCACGAGCCCTGACGAGTGAAATCGAGCCCTAATAATCAAGCACAGCACGAGCCCTAACGAGTGAAATCGAGCACGGATGTCGGTGGTCGGCGATCGACGGTCGGAGGGACGAGTTTAGGGCAAAGCATCAGCGAGGTCGCCACAAAGTCGTTGTTGGCATATTTGAAAGTTTTTCAATCTTTGATCAGAACCAGAATCAGATTCAACCGGTGTACGTGGTTTCTACCATGATGACTTACGGGTTGATTTGATCGTTGGAGACCAAGGTTCATCAAAAATTCGACCTTTGTTATCCACATATTTAGCAGTGTTGTGGATATATGCAGTCGTCGGAAAATCAACAGCAAGATATCCTTGTTGACGACATGCATAACAAAGTCGTTCTTGAAAAATATTTGAAAAATTCTTTGAATTTGAAAAACCAGAAGAATGTTCAGAAGCAAAAGTATCAAAGAAATCATCAGTAGAATCATACCTAGGAGATGGACTCCATGATGATGATGACCTTCCAGAATAATAAGAATCTTTCTTAGAAGGTGATTTCTTTTGAACTTTAATGTTTGAACCTTGCACATCTTTTTCTGGTTTCTTGACTTGAACAGGTGCACCTGTCACCACATAACCCAAGCCTTTGTGCTTCAAACCCGATTGTTTTGATGTACTTGAAGAACCAGAAGCATCTCTTGTCTTAGCTTCACTAGTCAATTTTGCTTTAATATCTTTCAATTTGTTCTTCTCAACCAAGACTTTTTCTTCTTCAGCTCCAGATGAAGAACTTGAAGCAACCTTATCAAACACCTTTTCATTTTCCAGGAAAACAGATTTTGAAATAAAGTTTGGAGCATCACCCAAAGGCTTTTCTTTCTTATTAGACTTTGATATATTCTTCTCGGGTGAAGTAGCAAATTTTGAATAATCATGCAATCCACCTTTAGGATCAAGAGGAGCAGATGTTACTTCAATCAAATACACTATTTGAGGAACCATGTGAATATCACCCTTTTTAGAATTCTCCTCACTCTTTTCCTGCTTGTATAGGAAATTCAGCAATGTTGGTGACAAATTGCAGTTCTTAACTTGCCTTTTTAACTCCAAAATTTCCAGCTGTAATTCATTAATTTTCTGTTGAGCCTCAAACACCTCTTTTTGTGACTTGATGAATTTTGCAATAAAATCATCATATTCATAAGCTTGTAATTTCTGGATCTCACATTCAGCATATAACTCTTCAAGTACACTTTCTCTCTTCTTTTTATAAATCTCAACATCTTTAGTCAATACGTCATTTTTGTCACGATAAAGAACATTTTCATCTTGAAGCATCGAAATTTTGTTTTGAAGCTTCTCAACAGCTGCAGCAGTCTCAACAATAAGAGCATTAGCCTTTTCATACTTCTGTTGAATCGGACAACTCTTTTCAAATAGATTATCAAAATCTTGAGCTGCGTCTAACGCTTCAGCTTTGGCTTTCTCACATTCTTCAGCCAATTGAGTCTTTTCTTTCAAAACAGCTTCATGAGTATGAACCAATTCATAATATTTCTTTTGAAAATCATCAAATTCTTTCTTTAGATCAACAATCTCATCCATTGACAATTTAGACCTTTCCTCAAAGATTGCACTCTTGTTACTTAGCCTTAAACATTCTAAACATCTTGATTCTTCGACTTTAACCTCTTTAGTCATTGATATCGTCGAGTTGGAGTCAGAATCAGTCAGAATGCTATCATCATCAACATGACGAGCAGTCAAAGAAATTGTAATTGGAGCAATTTTCCTTTTAGCCTCAGAATCTGCATTCCAAGCAAATTCATCTGGATGCCAATACACTTCATTTAATCCCTCATCAAAAGAAACACATTTCTCATCAACCTTAGAATTTTCACTTGGTGAATGAAAAACCATATGAGCATGCTGACCAGACCTCAGCTTGTTTTCAATTAAACTTGGACATTCTTTCGCAAAATGACCATAAACAAAACACATATAACATTTAACCTTCGATTTGTCCAATCCAATTTTACCATCCTGATTCAACCTTTTCTTGCCAGTGAAGATCAATGTAGGGAGGAATTCATTAGTTTGTTTAGTTTGATTGTAATAGTTTAGTTTCTTGTAAATGTTATGTTTTGGTAGGCTAGCGAAACTGTAAGCTACCGAGCGAAACTGTAGTTTCGCTCGGTACCTAGGTTAGACTGTCTCAGTGACAGTTTCGCTTGGCCAGCGAAACTGCCAGCGAAACTGTTCACTGGACAGTATAAATACGCAGCCTTGTGCAGCCATTTGTAACTTTCTCAAGCATTTTGAACCCTAATACAAGAAATCTTCATTTGGTGAGTTTTGGTGACGGCTAGGAGCTTATTTCAGTATATTGTAGCTTGTTAATCATCACTTATCAATCTATTGGTTCATATTGAGATTGTTCAAGGCTAGAAAACCATTTTAATCATTGGAAATCTTATATTGTGTTGTTTATTTGGTTTTCTTCTCAAAAACACCTTCATCTGCACTGATAAAGATCAGTGAGGACCAACAATATGGTATCAGAGCCTCTGTGCTCTTGATTTTGGTGTTTTTGAGTGTTTTTGGGTAAAACTTTGAAAAATCTATTTGATTCTGAAATCAGCTTGTTTTGGACTTGAAATTGATTGAATATTGTGTGTTTTGATGTCTTGAACACTAGGCAATCAACCGATCATTAATCCATAGTGATTTGGGTTGATTTCTGATCATTTCTTCTTCAAAAAGAGGGTTTTCTGTTCTGGGCGAAACTGCTGTTTATTCAGCGAAACTGTGCCTTCAAATAGCGAAACTATCAAGTCATTTGGCAGTTTCGCCGGATTATCACCGAGCGAAACTACCATCACCGAGCGAAACTATTCTTTCGCCGAAATTCGAGAAGCGAAACTATTGTCTTTTTCTTGAACGAAAGTTCAAACCAGTTTCCAGCGAAACTAGCTAGCGAAACTGTGTGTCATCGGGTATTTCCGAGCGAAAGTACTGCCCGTGCATACAGCGAAACTAGTTGTCGAAATTGCTGATCTGGTTCAGTATTGTCAAGCGAAATTGCTGGCGAAATTATAAAATCCAGCGAAATTGTTCACCTGTTCAGGATTTCCGAGCGAAATTGCTGGCGAATCTATATCTCCCAGCGAAACTAATCAATTTGTCTTGTTCTTGGTTTGTTCTTTGTCTTTCTTATTTCAGGCTGAATTAAGATGGCGTCAAGTACAAATGCTGGTGACACTGAGAGTATTGCTCCAAACAGACCTCCAAGGCTGATCAATGGCGACAATTTTGAGGATTGGAAAAGATGTCTCAAATCGTTCTTCTTGTACACCGACTATAATCAATGGTTGTCAATTGTCAATGGACCTCACGTTCCTACAACTACAACTGGTGAAGTAACACAGATCAACAATACTCCGTCTTCATTCTCTGAGAAGGACTTGAAACTCATTGATCGTGATCAAAAGGCTCTCGGTGCCCTTTCTCTATGCCTGTCACAAGAAATCTACAACCGTTTTGCTGAGCACACTGACGCAAAAAGTCTGTTTGACGCTCTCTGTGAGTTCTATGATGGCAATGAAGACCTGGTGAAGGACAAGGAAGCCCAAGCCACCAAAGAATTCAATTCATTCACAAGTATGAAGAACGAAAAGCTAGTGGATTTGACCAATCGCTTCCTAACTGTATCAAGCAATCTGAAGAAATATGATACGAAACTCACAAACTCAGAACAAATCAAGAAGTTGCTGGATGCTCTTCCTCCCGAGTGGAGCATTCAGGTCCGCATGCTAAAACAAGAAAGAAGTTTTCCCGACTACAAGCTCATGGATGTTATTAACAAGCTTAAATCCTTTGAGTTGGATGTGCAAAGGAGAGAATACAATCAAACCATGGGTCCAACCAAAGTTTACTCTCCAAATTCTGCTTTCATCTCAACCGTCACACCCAAAGGAGCTTTCTCACAACTTCAATCTGGGTCATCCTCAACTGCATCTGCTTCCGCCACTAATCAGCAAACATCCCAGATTTCACCTGAATACATGGGATTGTTCTCATTGTTTACTAACAGCTATCAAGCTTTCGCTGCTGGAGAACTTCAAGGTTCGACTCTGACTGCTGAGGACATGTACCAAGTTGATCCAGATGATTTAGAAGAAACTGACCTGAAATGGCAAATGGCCATGTTAACTGTTCGAGCTAGAAAATTCTTCGAACGCACTGGGAGAAACACCTTCAAGAACCAAAATGGAAGAGTCGGTTTCGACAAGGCTAAGCTCAGATGCTACAACTGTAAGCAACTCGGCCATTTCAAAAGGGAATGCCCAAGTCCAATCGTCACTGAACCGACCTCTGAGCCAGCAACTCGTGCCATTCCCATCACTGACAAAGCAGAAGCCAAGCCAACCAAAGAAGTGGCTCTTCTGACTAACTTCGACTGGAGTTCGGAGGTCTCTGAAACCGAGGAAGCCATCAATCAAGCTCTTGCAGCTCAAATTCAGGAACAAAGCCATGAGCACACAGTTAACAGTTGTCAGAAGGAAGAAGCTGAGAAGAAGGTGAATGAGAAAACTGCAAGCACACCAGCATGCACATGTGAAAAAACCCTGGCTGCAGAAAAGGTTATAATGGAACTCTCATATGAATCTGTTCAAGATATGTGCTCTCATCCTTGTAGAATTCGTTTGTTCGGCATCTACAAGGCCAATCGATTGTTGATTGATACCAACAACGAATTAAAAACCATGAATACCCAATTAAAAGAAAATGAAGCAAAATATTTTGTGAAATTAAATGAAGCAATGCATGAAAATGAACATTTAAAACAAACTCTTCTTGCAAAAAATGTTGAAATAAACATGCTTTCTGAAAGAGTCACATTAGCCCAATTTGAAACCTCTCAACTTCAGACCAAGTTAGATAGATGGACCGTTTCACAAATGAAAGTTGAAGAGATGATCGTTAAACAACGAGGAGCTAAAATAAAAACCGGAATAGGCATGGAGAACAATGGGAATGTGTTTCCTAAGGTTTATCCTCCTCCTAGCACGCATTGTTATTCACCTACTCCGAAACCTCATCCCTTAAATGATTTAATTCCTAGTGATGCTAACAGTCTGCATGCAGGTCTAGAAGGAGTGAACCATAAGGAGATCAGGGAGGATTATGATAATGGATACGGTAACACAAGTGGGCTTGGATGCGGTAGTTTAAATTCTAAGGAGTCTGTTTCAAGCAGTAGTTTTAATTCCAAGAAGTCTAGTTCAGACAATAGCGTAGCTAGCAGTAGTTCTTCTTTAGATAGCAATAGTGAAGAGTCCGTGTCTGTTAGTCAAGAAAGATTTGTTTCAAATGAAAATGTTCCTTGTCATGCTAGTACATCTCAAAATCGATTCAACAAATTTCTTTCTAATCCAATTCCTTCTTTTACACCAATACGAATTTCAGAACCTACAGAAAAACATATTTCTCGAAAGAAGGAATCATTTTTGAAAAACAATAATCCAAGGATTTCAAAAGATAAAACAAAAGTGGATTTTGAAACCAACAGTGACTCTGATTATAGAACATCAGATTCTGAGGAGGAAAGTACTTCAGAAACCTCCTCTTGCACAAGTCACAGGTCTCACTGTTTCAGATGTGGTAAGGATGATCATGTTGTTAAAAATTGTAAAGAAAAATTAAATCGAACAAACCATGATAGATCCTTTGGACACAAGGTAACCAACTTTGTAAAACAATTCTTTGGGGGAAAACAGAAAGTCACAAATCCCGGTAATGCAAAAGTCTGGGTACCAGTGATTAAGTAATTTTTCGTTTTGTATTGCCAGGCACTCCCGAAGAACAGTTACTGGCATATTGATTCGGGATGCTCTCGGCATATGACAGGGATGAAAGACCTGCTCACAAATTATAGAATCTTGGATGGTGGATTCGTGTCTTTTGCAGGAAATAAAAGGGGTGGTAAGATGGTTGGTCAAGGAGACGTGTCAACTGGGTCTCTTACTCTGGAACACGTCAATCATGTACCCGAATTAAAGTTTAATCTTCTGAGCGTATCACAAATCTGCGACAAGAATATTCCAGTATTGTTCAAAGCAAATGAATGCTTGTTCCTCAAGCCTGAATTTTCTGTGTCCGAAGAGATGGTGGCGATGCGTGCGCCTCGCATCAATGACACATACTTGCTGAATTTGACCTCAACTGCATCTCTCAATTCCTCCATGACTTGTTTACTTTCAAAGGCATCTGTTTCTGAGTGCTTCTTGTGGCATAGACGTCTAGGACACATAAACTTCAAAATTCTAAACAACCTTGTTAAAAACAATTTGGTCCGAGGTCTTCCATACAAAGATTTTTCTGTTGTTGAAAAATGTCTTTCATGTGCTAAAGGAAAACAACACAAGAAGCCACATAAGTGAAACGACTGAAGCTCTACAAAATATTATGTAACATACTTGCCAAAATAACAAAAACAGACATGCTTTTATACTCCCATTCACTTGACTCTTACAAACCACACCCAATACAGATAGAATGTGTTTTATAACATATAACAGATAGAACTTCAATTGATAAGCCAAACAGCTCACAAATCCAACTCCTAAACACAAAAATTAGTCTCTTCTTATATTTGCTAATTGAACAAAAAAACACCAAGCTACTTTGCATTATAACAATGTAAATATATAACCTATAAATAAGCAAGGAAAAACTCCTAAACACAAATCCATGTTTTACCTTGTCTGCTACTTTGATTCCGTCGACTAGTCCCTTGAATCCGTCGTGTGCACCCGATGCATGGTTCACTTAATCGTTGGCTGGTTGTGTTTGATTATCTAGACAAAATCACAAATAAGAATAGAAAAAGAAACTTGAGCAAGCTGATATACAAATGAAAGTTTTCAATCATATCGTAATTTAGGCTTATCCATAAAAAACATCATGCTGATATCGTTTATCTTCCGAGCTAGAGTTTGTATTTAATACATCAGCATATGTAGTGCATTTAAGGTTTAGAATTGTCATAAATTGCTTAAAGGTTGACTGGGTTGACTCCCGGTGGGTGGTGCCTCCCAGGAAGGTATATTTTGGCTTTGATGTTTAACTACTTTTGTATTGTGTTTTTGCTGCAAATGGGGTGTGATTTCTGCAAGGAGATTGGGGTTTTTGTATAGTTTTTCGGCTTTCCATGCAGAAATTGACTTTACAGTTTACTTTGGAATTTAGGGGGAAATTTTATGAGTTTAGGAAATTTCTGCAAGAACATTTCGGTTTATTTATATATTTTCCATGTTGAAATTGACTTTACAGCTTACATTAGGGGAAAATTTTAAGAATTTATGAAATTTCTGCAAGAAATCTAGTGTTTATTTATATATTTTCCATGCTGAAATTGGTTTTACAGTTTGCATTAGGAGAAATTTGTTTGTGTTATTCAAGATTGTAATGGTTTGTTTGACTAAAAAAGTCAAAATTAATGTAACTCTATATTCAATTTTTTATTCTAACATTTCATCTAAAATTCAGTTTTTTTTTTTTAATTTATATTTTTTATAGTCTGTACTTGTTAGCTTTAAAAATACGAAATTCACGTTTTTTTTTTCCCTTTGAACATTCCGATCTAGAGTTCAATGAAAACCGAGTTGTTTTGAAAATAAAGTATTTTTTGGCTAATTTTTCACATTGTTTGCAATGAAAAGTTTCAACTTTCAGTTACTATTACTTGTTTAAAAATAATTAAAAACAAACCCGGGGCGAAGTGCGGGTAATAAGCCTTGTATATACTAAATATGATTTACATTGAAAAATGTTTCTCAAGTTATTAATAGCACATTAGCCCCTATATATTATGCAGGATCACACTGGTCAGGAAAGCAAAGATGAGATGGTTGTTTAAATATCTTATTCATCAGTCACTAACTGTTTCCTAACCATCTTAACAGTTACACATTCATCCTCAAATCATATGAACACCATTTATTTATTTGTGTACAACTCCAGAAGTGTTCCCATGGTCCTAGTCAGTTTCAGGAGTTAAAAGCTCCCTGTAAATATCTAAACTGGATCATAGATTATTTTCAAAACATTTATGGTGCTAACTTAATTAATTTGTCTTCATCTATCTACTCTTGCATTTGACTATATCAATGGTCAGAACTAAACTAATTATATTCATATTTTCATGACTGCAACAACAAGTATATAATTGATATCTAATTGAGATTCATATAGAAACAGATTCATATAGAATGGTAACAAATAGAAATACTCACCGCTGAGTTGACCCAATTGAATTTACCTTTAAGCAATAATGTACTCAAAGTAGAAACACCTGCCATAAAAGTGAATAAAATGAAGTCAGTGAGATTAATATGATTGTTGTATTAAAGAATTTTAGTTAGTAGACCTAAGATGTGTTGATAATTTTAATACCACTTGAAAGTTTTAGTTAATGAATAAATTTGTAACAAACAAATAATAGGGAAGATAACCTCTATGATAAACAGTTTCCTAGCTAATGTAATCTTTTATGTTTTGCACAGAAATATATGACAACTAAACATTGACCCTCGTTTAATTGTGAATGAATACATAGGAACCCATCAAAACTATGATGAACTGATGAAAGAACCTATGACCACTAAACATCAAGACGTTTTCTTCATCAAGTGACAATATGCATATACTGATTGACAATATCAGGTCTAAACAGTATAACAAAATCAAGGCCAGGAGAAACATAACAAAATCGAGAAAAACAACCAAGTTCCGATGAAACAAGGCTGTGTCGGGTTGCACCTAGACTCGTGCCTTGTGTGCTTTTGACAACATAGGTACTAACAGGTTTCATCTAGATGCAGTCAAATAATTTGAACAAATCACAGGCTTAGAACAGTCTTACCAATAAGTGCACAGATTTTATATCTATTATGCTCTAAAGGTGAAACCTGGAAACCTATCAATGTACAGATTCTTTCACTGATCCAATCTTTGTTTCGGTATGATATTATTTCTGTTAACCAAATCTTAAACCGAGATTCTATCACAAGTAACAAAAAATTCAAGAAAATCAAGTCGGTAATACATTCATACAGTATAAATATGCTAAGAGTGGTACACAGTGTGAGCAAATAAACCAAAATACCAAATCATATTACAGAAAGCACAAGAATTTTGTCAATAACAGATAAAAGTTGTATGATGATCGTGAATGTAAAACTATCAACATACATGATAATACATATGATTTTGCAGAAAGCACAAGAATTCAATTCCAATTTCAGCCCTCAGATTTCATTCAGCGTATGATATCCATGCTTCATAAACAACTTATTGTGAAAAGATCTAGCGACATTATAAACTGTTAAGGAATCGTTAATATTAACTCTGAAAAATGAAGTGACTTTAAAACCCTAGCAACAGAACATAGATAAATAATACCAATTAACACAAAATTAACACAAAATTATAAAAGCAAGTAATTATTGTAACTTTTTCTTGCTAGCCATGGATTTGCCTAAAATCTGCTGTATAAATAGAGAATGAAAACAGGGAGACTTGGCAGGTCAACCTTCACCTCTAATCCTACTTTTTCTATAGAGTGATAGCCCTAAAATTTGGGGATTAAATCAAAACAGCAATAATTACAATCATACCCCAAACCCTAATTTCATAAACCTGCAAGTAATATCTTTGACATAGCTCTTCTTTCTCTTTTTGGGCGAAAACTAACCACCACAATTTCATGCTTCCTACTTCAATTTTGTACAAATTTCATCGGCTTCGATTACAAAATTGTAAGTAGGAAGTATGAAATTGTGTTAGACAATCATAAAATCTAGCACTTATTGCCTGAGAAACAACACAGAATTTTTACAGTAGGATGAGAAATCAATCAGTAGGAGTTAGGGAAAGCGAAATGAAGGAGAGCGTTGAAAATACCCTTGAAAGCTTTGTAATCGAAGAGAAAGAAGCCAATAGTTGATGCTTTTGACAGTGGTGATACTTTCCGTCGGAGAAGGCGGCGGAGACGGAGGAAGGGTTTGAACGTGCGGGCGGAAGAGGGAGAGGATTTCCTTCCGAGAGAATTAGGGCTCGGTGGAGAGGCGAGAGCGGGTGTTTGAGAGAGAGCGGGTGTTTTGGGGAAAAATTAGGGCTAAAATACTGGGCGGGCTTTTTGGGCGGGAAAAATTAAAAAGCGACGGATTTTCTTGACGCGCAAAATAAAGTGTCCTCCGTGTTTTTTTTTTATAATTATGACAGATATTTATGACACGCAAAAATGCGCGTCATCTATCCTAAGGATTTTTTAATTCTTGACAGGTTTTTTATGACACGCTTTTTTGCGCGTCAAGAATGGACCGTGTGTCATTGTTCGCGTGTCAAGGAAGGCCCTGTTTCTAGTAGTGTATTACCTAGAATTCAACAAAATATCCTAACAGTAAAACAAGTTCGCCAAGCATTATGTCAAGTTCGCTAGATATCAATAAGTCCGCTAACAAGTACGCTAGGTATTATCTAGTCCGCTAACAAGTACGCTAAGTATTAACTAGTCCGCTAACAAGTTCGCTAAGCACTAACAAGTACGCTAGTAAGTGCGCTAAGCATAAACAAGTCCGCTAACTAGTACGCTAAGCATTAACAAGTCCGCTAACATCAACAAATACGCTAACAAGTTCGTTACTAACAAACGAAGTACGCTAGGAACATTAACAAATACTCCAAGCAAACAAGTACGCTAGGAATAAACAAGTCCGCTAAAATAACATTTCAAACAAGTACGCTAAGGGTAAATTAATTCCGTTAAGAGCATAACAAGTACGCTAAGAAGCATAACAAGTACGCTAACAATTACACAAAGTTCTCTAAGTACTTATCAAAAGATAGTTACAAAACAAAGTATCAATTACAATGATAAGACAAAATAAGTTTGTGTTGCTAACAAATAGGTTCTAACACTTTTCAGCAAGTCCAATCCTGCAAAAGCTTCTCGTATGCTTCTATATCTGATTCAAGCCGCTCTCCTAAAGTAGTATGTTGCTGCAAACACGCAAGATATTCCAAATGTCGATGTTTATTCTTTTGGTAGTTTGTATTTGACTTTATTGTTTACGGACTAGATTAGATCGCATGAGATCAATGGCTGTCATTGATCTCATCAGCACTATATATAGCTTAGTTAGCTCATAGTTTACAAATCATGGATATCATGAACATCATCTGTTCTTGAACAACTTGTAATAGTGTAGCTTTGAGTTAATGCAATTAATGCCGAGTATTTGTTACTTCGTTGTTACTATCTTATGCAAATCAAGCTTTTACATTATACACAAGAACTAAATATCGCTTAAGTAAAGTGAAATATAACTTTAATTCCGTAGGGTTATATTTGCAAGTAAATGGCTTTTGTTTTAGTTTAACTCTAACTAATAACGATCATACAAGTGGTATCAGAGCTTTGGCTCTCACTTTGAAGACTTTCAGTGCTTCAAAGTTGATACTTTACTTGCCTACTTTACAAGCCTTGTTGTTTCTTCTTTCAAAAGGTTTTTCAAATGAGTGATTTTAGTCTAAGTTGTTAGAATGGTTCTTCCAACAAACCGCCAATGTTCACTCCAGATGACTTTGGTACCTGGAAACTCAGGATGGAAGGTTTTGTTAGGATTTTGGATCGCCGCATTTGGAAATCTTTCACTGAAGGACCTTACTCACCCATGGTTTCATCTGCTGATGATGCAGAAGTCAAGGTACCAAAACCACTAGACAAATATGTTGAATCTGACTATACTGCTCTCGAATTTGACCATAAGGCATATTGGACTCTACAGGCTGCACTTCCTAACTCCATCTTAAGTGGGTTTAAAGGATATAAAGCTGCATTTGACCTGTGGAATGCCTTAAGTGAAATGTATGAAGGAACCAGTGAAGTAAAAGAAAATAGAAAGATGTTTTAAAACAGAAGTATGAAAACTTTACTTTCAAATCTAGTGAAACAATGACAAACCAGTACTTAAGACTTGTTTCTTTGCTTGATGAACTCCAAAAGGTAGATGTAAAACTAGACCAGGTAGTTGTAAACAAAAAGTTCCTACGTTCCCTGCCTTCTGTGTGGATAGTTTACACAGTGAGCATCAGGGGAATGCAAAAACTTGAAAACGATGAGACTCAGTGAACTTCATGGCATACTCAGTGCTAATGAAATGGAACTAGATCTTAAACAAAACTCATCTTCTGAGTCAACTCAGTTGTTTTCATCTGCACTAGTAACTACTGATTTTAACAGTCAAAGGTCTTCAAATTCATCATCATATCAGTCACCTATTGTCAGTTTCCCTGAGACACCAAGGTGTCAAGAAAGTTTTTTAAACACGTTTGAAAACTTTCACAATGCTCATGTAGCAACTAACTCTTACCAAGGCTTCATACCTGAAGATCTTGAGTCTATAGGTGCTGATGATTTGGAGGAAATGGATATAATGACTCAACTTGCTATGGTATCTGTCAGAGCTCAAAGGTTTTACAAAAGAACTGGTAGAACCTACAAGGGAGAAAAAGGTGCTCACGTAGGCCTTGACAAAAGCAAAGTGAAGTGCTATAACTGTCACCAACTTGGTCACTTCGCAAGGGAGTGCTCTCAACCAAGAAGAGAAGGACAGAACCAGGGTCATGTCCAAGTAAAAAATCATGGAGGAAGAAACAACAATTCTGGTAACAACTCAGGTCCTCACCCTACTCCACCAAAGCCAACGGGAAGTCAAAACCACCAGAATGTGGTTGTTGCTGTTGCCAATCAAACCTCATGTGTTGAATGGGGAGATTTCGTTGCTGAGTTTGAGCCTATCAACCATGCTTTGATGGCCAAACAAGACTCCATCTCAGATCAGGTAAACTCTATCCCTGAGAAAGTTTTAGAAAACCTATGCAGCCCTGCCTGCATAGAACAAGTGGCAAAGTACCGAAATCACAACACTGACTTGACTGATGAAGTTTCAAACCTAAATGAGTTAAAGGAATGTTTTAAGAAAACTGAATCATCATACATTTCAAAAATTGAAAACTTAACCAAAGAGTATGAACAGTTAAAACAAACCAACTCAGTGCTTGAAACACAGCTTGATGACTTGCTGTCAAAGCTTGAGAAATCAAGAAATGAAACCAAAGATGCTAAGGCTGAGGTTGATGTTCTTGAGATCAAGCTAAAAGATGCTTTGTTTACTTGTGAAAAATTCCAAGCTGCAAATAGAGAGGCTGAGAAGCTGTGGATGGGAGGAATGTATGGTAAAGCAGGTGTTGGGTATAACAATGTTGAACCACCAATTGAATACTCACCTGTAATCAAACCAATTGAAGCTTTAAAACTTAGAATGTAAAGTTAGTCTCACAGTTGACGACATCTCATCACAGTCAAATTCTGAAAACACTGTTGAAACTGAGAAAACTGAAGTCACTGTTGCAAGCACCTCTACATCAGCTGAACAATCAAACTTTTTGAAACCATCAATTGTTATTCCTCCACTAACTGTTTATGAACCCAAGGATTCAAAAGTTGGAGGGAAACAACCTGAGAAACCAAAGGGAAGTCAAACTCAAAGGCTTGGTCAATTCACTTACAACCAAGTAACCAAGCATGAGTCTCCCAGAATATTTGAAACAAAAAATGGTTGAATGCATGTGCTGTGGTGAACAGGGTCACCTAGCTGCTGTATGTCAGTTTAATCCAATGAGTAAAGTTAAACCATTTTCGAAACCAAAACCTGTTTTGCAACCAAAAGCTAATTTTCAAAAGAAACTCACAGGAAGAATTTCACCTGTGAAAAGCCACATAATGAAGCATTTTGGATCTGAATCCAACAGGGTCTTAATTGGTAATGATAAAAATTGAAGTTTTTATGTTTTAAGGCAAAATCGTTTTCTGGCTGAAGTTCAAGCGGAACACTTTTCCGCTCGAACTCAAGTTCAACCGGAAAACAAAATTCAACCCAGATCAGCTATTGCTCCAAAGCAGAGACCACATGTACACTTTGCTGATGGGTTTGAGTATTTTGAAGCTCAAGGAAGAAGAAATACCTCTAGAGGAAAGACCACCTCTAGAGAAAACCTCTCAAGAAGCAAAAAGTCTAACCAACCTGAAATTGTATTTGCTACTAGTTCAAGTGGAAGTTACTGTGTTCCACCTCAGGGGGAGAGTTCAAATTAAAATAAACACTTTCCTCAAAGATTTTCCAAATCCCCTGAAAGAACTAAGTTGGTTAACCAAGGAAATGAAAAATATAAGAAAATAACCAACACGCAAAGACAATTCAAGGAGTACAGGGAAAGAAAATTGCTGAAAGGAAAAACACCAAAGGTGAAGGATTTAGTCAAACAAGTACTCAATATTATAACTTCAGTTTTGACAATGATGATCTACTTAATGAAGCTCCAATTTTAAATACTTTAGTACTCAAGGAGTATAAGTATAATGATGCTTATGGCAGACCCAAGACCACTCAGGCTTGGGTCCCCTATTGAAATTAATCAATTCTGATGTGTGCAGGTGCAAAATAAAGGCCAAAATAGCCTATGGGTAGTTGACAGTGGATTCACTTGCCACATGACAGGGAATAAGCAAATTCTGGAAAATACAAAAAGAACCAATGGAGGACCAGTTGCCTTTGGAAGCACAAAAGGCCATATCACAGCACAAGGTGATGTGACAAATGGACTGGTAAAATTTGACAGAGTCAATTTTGTTGATACATTGAATTTCAACTTGCTTAGTGTCTCACAAATGTGTGACAAGAATTTGAATTTAATGTTTAATGAGAAAGAGGCTATAGTCCTCAAACCTGGTGTCAAAATTCCTGATGAGCTTATTATGCTTAAGGCACCCACGAGAGATGGATTGTACATTTTGGATATGTCAGTTGCTACACCCTCATGTGGCACTGCCTGCTTTGTATCCAAAGCCTCTGTTGATGAAAGTGATATGTGGCATAGGAGGTTAGGTCATGTGAACTACAAGAACATGAACAGAATTGTAAATCTTGGCTTGGTTAAGGGTCTTCTTAACAAGCATTTTGCATGTTCTGAAAACTGTGTGCCATGTCTCAAGGGCAAGCAACACAGAACCTCTTTTAAGCCAAAAGTTGAATCTTCTATTTCAAAACCTCTAGATCTGTTGCACATGGATCTTTTTGGTCCAACTAGAGTAATGAGTTTAGGGAAAAGGTCATACTGTTTTGTAATAATTGATGATTTTTCTAGATACACTTGGGTTTTCTTTCTTAAAACAAAAGATGAAACTGCTAAATTGTTGAAAACACTTGTGATAAATTTAGAAAATCAATCCAATCTTAAAGTTAAAACAATTAGGTGTGACAATGGCACAGAGTTCAAAAATCATGTTTTGAATAAATTTTGTGAGGAGAAGGGAATTGTGAGATAATTCAGTGCTCCTATAACTCCACTGCAAAATGGTGTTGCTGAAAGGAGAAATAAGACATTGATTGAAGCTGCTAGATCTATGTTAGCAGACTCCAAGATCCCTGTGATATTTTGGTTAGAAGCAGTGAACACTGCATGTTATGTCCAAAACATGATTTTAATTGTCAAGGGCAAAAACAAGACACCTTATGAGCTTTGGAGAAAAAGAAAGCCAAACATTTATTTCTTTAAGCCATTTGGTTGTCCTGTTACAATATTAATAACCAATGAGTTATTGCCCAAATTTGCAGAAAAGGCAGATGGGGGATATATTTTGTTGGATACTCAGGTGTGTCAAAAGCATACAGAGTGTACAACAAGAGAACCAAAATTGTTGAGGAAACTATAAATGTATCTTTTAATGAAAAATCTACCAAAAATTTTGAATCTCAACCCACTTGGTTATTTGATATTGACGCACTAACCACTGCTTTCAACATAACTATTGATAAGCCTGTGAGATCTCTAGTGCAGGAAAATAACTTATATAGGTCTGCTAATGAACATTGGAAGAGCAACACTGCTGGAACTGAGAAGCAGAAGTTCTTCTCTTCAATGAGCATCAAACCTATCTTGTCAGACAATGAAAAGAAACAAAATGAAATAATTCAAATTTTTGAAGAAGAAATAGTTCCGGTCGAAGTTCAAACGGAAATTTCTCCAGCTCAAGTTTAACCGGAAAACTTGATTTCAGAAACTGTTGAGAACAATGATTCCAGGTCAACTGAACCTGAAAATTCAAATGATGAATTCAGTTTTGAGCATATGACCCACATTTCAGAGGATTGTTCTCATAATACAGTTGAAAGTTCAAATCCTGTATCACAAATTGGTGATATTGAGCTTGATCACAGACTTCCTCAGCTCAATATACCCTCAAATGGAAGAAGCCATGAGTTCCCTATGTTTCTTGACAGAAGAATCAACAGAGATCATCCAGTGAGGAATATTATTGGAGAAGTGTCAGCACCTGTGTTGACAAGGACTAGATCTGCTAATGCAAACATCTGTTTTCATGCTACATTTTTGACTCAAGAAGTACCCAAGAAGGTAATAGATGCCTTGGAAGACAACAGTTGGGTAGAGGCAATGCAGGAAGAGTTATTTCAAATTAACAAGCAGAAAGTTTGGGAATTGGTATATCTGCCTGATGGAGCAGAACCAATTGGCACAAAGTGGGTATTCAGAAATGAGAAAGATGATAGGGGAATTGTTATAAAAAACAAAGCAAGACTGGTAGTGCAAGGCTATGTACAGGAAGAAGGCATTGATTATGATGAAGTGTTTGCACCAGTGGCTAGATTGGAAGCAATCAGAATCTTTTTAGCCTATGCTGCCTTCAAAGACTTCCAAGTATTTCAGATGGATGTCAAAAGTGCCTTCCTGTACGGCCTACTGGAACAAGAAGTATATGTCAACCAACCTCCTGGCTTTGAGGACCCTCACCATCCCAAAAAGGTGTGCAAGCTAATCAAAGCTTTGTATGGTCTCAACAAGCACCTAGAACCTGGTATGAAACTCTTTCTAATTATCTTCTAGAGAATGTCTACAGGAGAGGGGCCATTGACAAAACATTTTTTGTTAAAACTGTTGGTAAGGATATGTTGATGGTATAAATTTATGTAGATGATATTATTTTTGGTTCATCTAACACAGTTTTGTGCAAGGAGTTTGAAACATTGATGCAGTCCAAATTTGAAATGAGCTCTATGGGAGAACTAACATTCTTCTTAGGACTACAAGTGAAGCAAACTGCAGATGGAATCTTTCTGAACCAATCAAAGTACATTCAAGATATGTTGAAGAGATTTGATATGCAAGCTTGCTCAAGTGCAAAAACTCCTATATCCACTTCCCACCAGTTAACAAGTGACTTAAGTGGCAAGCCAGTGGATGTGCACATGTACAGGGCAATGATAGGCTCACTGATGTATCTCACTGCTAGTAGACCTGACATTATGTTCAGTGTTTGCTTATGTGCTAGATATCAGTCCTCACCAAAGGAGTCACATATGCTAGCTGTTAGGAGAATCTTCAAGTATTTGAAGGGTCAACCCAAGCTAGGGTTATGGTATCCTAAAAATTATGATTTCTCTTTCAAGGCATTCACAGACAGTGACTATGGTGTTGTGACATAGACAAAAAATCAAAATCAGGTGGATGTCAATTTTTGGGTGAAAGACTTGTCTCTTGGCAATGCAAGAAACAAACTTGTGTTTGCACTTCAACTGCAGAGGCTGAGTATATTGCTGCCTCAAGTTGTTGCAGTCAAGTTCTTTGGATCCAAAATCAAATGCATGACTATGGGA
This sequence comes from Deinandra increscens subsp. villosa, assembly GCA_039602395.1. Classification (NCBI taxonomy): domain Eukaryota; kingdom Viridiplantae; phylum Streptophyta; class Magnoliopsida; order Asterales; family Asteraceae; genus Deinandra; species Deinandra increscens. Next base: position 45,458,606 of record JBCNJP010000012.1, read on the forward strand.
TCAAATTCATGGAAACTCCTATTCTTGCTGACAACAACAGTGCCATCTCCATCGTCAACAATCCAGTAAAGCACTCCAAAACCAAACACATTGACATAAGGTATCATTTTATTAGAGATTGTGTAGAAAAGAATTTGATTAAATTATTCAAAGTTCATACTGATCATCAATTGGCAGATTTGTTTACAAAAGCTTTTAATGAGGCAAGATTTTTCTATCTCATCACAGCATTGGGATGATTAATTTTGAATAAAAACTTTTCAAATAAAAGCCCGTCTCTTGATACAAAAAGAAAAAGAAAAAGAAAATCTCTTGTGATAATTAGACATAATTTCAGTTCATAGTCCGTAACCTCTATTACACTATGGAAAATTATCACCAATTTTCAAAAATAATGTGTGTTGATGTTCGGTTTCAAGTTCCGGTTCAACCTGTGAGAAAAACAATTTTAAAACTCACCGGGTGAACTTCAACCGGAAAAATGCTTTGCAAATGACGTGGAAAATATTTTTGAAAACAATTCTTCCAAGCGGAAAAATCATCCGCTTGAAGTTCAAACGGAAGAAATATGGTTTTTAAAATAAAGGAGAAATGGGTTCCGCTTGAACTTCCGGGTCAACAAAGTCAAAGTCTCATTTAATTACCCGGAAGGCACAAATTTCTAAGCGGATATACATTTATTTACCCATTAAGTTTTTAACTGTTTAAATCCAAGGTTTCAGTTATTGAACTTTTGGATAAGGACATGCTTTACCCAGTTGTACCGTATAACCTATAAAGCACCTGTCCCATCAGTTACTGAACCGTCTGTTTAAAACCTCTTTCCTCCACGTCATCACCAAAAAAGGTAAAAAACCCTAATTTACCGTCACTTTCCCCATTTCTCTCAACCCCACTCAGAATTACTCCCAAATTTCTATCAAACCCTCTCCGTTCAACCTCCGAATAACCGTCAATATTTCTCAAATCTTGTATCATCAATGGCTCCAAAAGCGAAGGCAAGTGGCAAGAAGCCCGTCACTGAATCCAAGTTTCCTGTAGAACACAACTTGGTGGCGTACCTAGAACCACCAAGCAAGACAGATATCTACAACGGCATGATAGACTTCCTCAAAAGATCTCATCTTCATCACGCGCTCACTGTTTAGGCGGAAATTTTTGAAGAAGTTATGGAAGACTTTTGGTCTCATGCTAGGGTTACTAAAGGCGACACCGGTGGTGATAAGATTGTATCAAACATTCAGGGCACAGAAGTGGAAATTGATGAAGCCAAAGTGCAAAAAGTGTTGAAACTAAGGGATGACAATGGATATGAAGTGGTCGATTCCAAAAAGTATCTACGACTGTTCATAGATATCGGATATGGTGGTTCCCTGCAAAGCAAAACTATCAAGAAAGGGCAATTACCATACAAATGGAGGTTCTTGGCTCATAAATTGTTGGTATGCCTAACTCCAAAGAAGGGTGGATTTGACGAGCTTGCTAGTGAACAGGCCTCTGCCTTCTATGCTGTGGTAAAGGGTGAAAACTTCAATTTTTCTAACCTAATTTTTCAAGCCCTAAAACCAAACATCCAATCTGAATATGTCTATGTGTACCCTAGGTTTTTGACATATATTCTCAAAGAAGAATACCCCCAAATTGTTTGGGTTGGTACAATTTTGCAACCTAAACTTCTAAATGAGAATTTTTTTTCAAACTTAGCTTTAAATAAGACTGCATTTCTTGGAAGGGATACTGACTATCCCCTACCAATTCCAAGGCAGTTTCCTGATGAACCTGCTCCTGCTGAGGTTCAAACGGAAACGGTAGCAGCAACTGAGCATCCTAATCAAGATGACAGAACCATAAACCCAATGGTCTCTGATCCCACATCTGTTCCAGCTTCCTCTACTCTAAAAACTTTTCAATCCAAAAAGAGGAAAGCTTCCACAAAAAACTACCACTCCCACTTCCTCAACCGAATCACTTCCTGTCACTTTTAAAAGACAGAGAGCTGTGGTCACTAGGTCTCCTCCACCTAGTACCACTAGCCAACCTGAAGCTTCTAACCCCGTTCAAGGCAAAAAGCCTAAACGGAAACTGGTAAAAGTGGGATTTTCTCTTATGAATGAACCTTCATTTGAGGGGGAGTCCTTAGATGCAGATGTACCTTCCCCATCTGAACACTTTTCAACCCTACAACCCATATCACCTAGGAGTGACAGTGCTCTCAATCTAGGCCTAAATGAAGGTGTTATTAACTCACCTACCTCATTACATGAGAACACACTGATAGGTCAAGACACTGTAGCATTGAGCCCCCACTCCTCACCGGAGGTGAATCTTAGGAGTTTGGAAGAGATCCATGCAGAAAGGGCTGCTGTTGCCCAAGGTTCCCCACTGGATCTTGGTGCCAGCAGTAACATCAATAAGACCCAATCTGCGGCAATCTTCTCTGAATCAGCACCTAGAAGTCCTTCATTGGAACCAAGGGTTGCTGAAACAGATAAAGAGAATCCCAGGTGCCAAGAAGCCGTGGGTACCACTGCTAATCAATCTCGGATTGATTTCTTGGTTTTGTCCAGGGATACTGGTCAAAATCCAGTTGAGGACAGCTTTACACTACCTGAATTGACGAATATGTACCTGAACCTTCAAGCACAGGTTGATCACTTAAACTCAACTGTTGCTACTTTGGTCAAAGCTACTCCAACTGAAGCCGAGGCAGGTCCTTCAAACCCTAACATAGAAGTTGTTGAAGCTGATACTGTCAAATTGGGGGAGAAGTTGACTTCTACACCTGCTATCATTAAAATAGAAGAAACTGAAAGAATTCTGGCTGAAGTTAGAGCCACAGCCTGCAAGAGAGTTGGCATTAAACCCTTCACAGTTGAAGAGAGTTGGGTCAATATGAAGAGCAATCAGTTAATTTCCATATCTCCATTTGAAGATCCCAACCTCACTGAACTGGTGCAATCTTCAATGCTAATTGTTGGTGCTCTCCCTGAGCACATCAACATGATCACAAGCCTATTGAAGAATGTCATTTTTCCGGCTGAAAGAGCCAGTGATCATATGGAGGGGAAAACTGCCTCCACTAGCAATGTAGTTGAAGAAGTTGAAGGAAGCACTGTAACTGTTGTAGTAGCCACTGTATCTGAAGGAGGTGATGAGAACTTAATTGGTGAAGATGAAGGCACAGAGGTGTTAGAAATTGCTGATAAAGAACTAGAAGTCACCAAACCTCAAGTGGTGACTGAAGGCTCCAACTCTGTCCAAGCGGAAGTTGGAGCGAAAGCCCAATTAGTTGTTCAACCGAAAACCCAAACTGAAACCCAGGTGGAAGTTTATGGCCCTGGCAATTCAATCTTTGGTGATGATGGGTCTAATCAGTTACCTGTGGATCAACCGGAAGAACAGGGAATCAATGAAGCTGAAAACATAGCTGCAACATTGATAGCTTTGAGGAATACCGAACCTGTTCAAACTGAAATTCCAAGAACTATTCAACAGGTGGTTCAAACTCCTGAAGCAGAAGCTATGCTGAAGATGGTGGAAGATGCAAAAAGGGTAGCAAAGGATGCAGAGGCTAGCCCAAGAAGTTCAATAGGAATTGGATCTGTATTCTCAGGTTGAAGTTGTTGAAAGGTTGTTGGAAGAAGCAAAGACTAGTTCCTTCAATTGGAGATTAAAGGACTACAATTTGGAAGAAATGACTAAGGTTGATAGGCAAAGACTGATTTCCATTGCCTCACAGATGCCTACCAAGCTAATAAGGAATGATGAAAACTACCCATTGCCTCACAGAAGAAGAGATAGCTCAGTTAAAAGTCAGAGAACTTTGCAACCTGATTGATACAGTCTTTTATGAGCTCTAAGGAGGCATAGCTGCAGTCAATCCAAAGCTTGTGATGCATACACCTTAAGAATTCACTTCAGGTACATCATCAAACTTAAATGTTAAACCTGAATTCACTGATGATGCAGATATGCCACCTCCGCCTTCTTTCACATATGATCCAAGCCCCATATCTACAATAGCTTCATCACTTCCACAGTCATTTGCCCTTATTCCATACAAACCACCTTCAATTTCCAAGAAGGTAGCAACCAAACTTGCCAACCCAAGATACAGGACTGAAAATTTTACCCCAATTGTTCCTCTTAAGAAGAAGCCTCCTCCTACCTTGGATTTCTCTGATATTTTCCCACCTTCTCCACTTTCAAGCCCTACACCAGAAGCCATTAAACCACCAACACAAACTTCCCTACCTCCACTTACCATTAAAGAACCCTCTACCACCATCTCCAAACCTACTGAAGTTCAATCTGGCCCTTCTTCATCATTTGCCAAAGGCAAAAGACCTATTGTGCAAGAATCAGCAAATGATTCTGATGAAGAAAGGATGATGAGAAAAAGGAAGATGATGCATGCCAAGAGCAAAAGAGATCAAACGCAAAGAAGAAAAGCTCCACCTAGAAAGAACAAGATTATGGGTTGGACAGTAGATGAAGCAACTTTTGATTTCACTTTCAATTTGGCAAATGGCATAACTCAGTTGGTAAATGCTCGCAAGGCCACTACATTCACCTCCTTGCTATAAATGACTGACATCATTCTAAAGCTTAGAGAAATTCTGAGTCCTTCAAGAGCTGAGCATATGTTAAGGCTTCTCATTGAGCCAACTGTGCTAAACTGTGGAATGCTATACAGGAGCAATTTAGATGATGACTCAGCAGAAGAAGAAGAAGAGCCTGCAAGTGAGATAAAATTTATCATTTGGGAAGAGGAAAAGAAGGTATTCTATGTTCATAGAGCCGACGACACCTTCACAGTTCATGAGTCTATTTCTATTAAGAAGAATCGAGCGAAATGGACTAGGAATCTTTAAAGTATGTGAAGGTGACAAGTCAACTTTTGAGGATAAACATTGGAATTTGACAGCATCAGCTTAGGGGGAGATTGTAAGGAATATTGTGCTTGGAAGATTTCCGGCTGAATGCCAATTTTGTTATGTTCCGGCTAAAGTTGAAGTTGAAGCGGAATTCTCACTTCAAGCGGAACTAGCAGTTCAAGCGGAAAGAAGCAGTTTTGTCCTTTAGCGAATATTCCGGGTGAACTCGATTATCCACCAGATAATGAGTTCAACCGGACTTTTCCTGAGATGTCTTTTCAGCAAGTCCAATCCTGCAAAAGCTTCTCGTATGCTTCTATATCTGATTCAAGCCGCTCTCCTAAAGTAGTATGTTGCAGCAAACACGCAAGATATTCCAAATGTCGCTGTTTATTCTTTTGGTAGTTTGTATTTGACTTTATTGTTTATGGTCTAGATTAGATCGCATGAGATCAATGGATGTCATTGATCTCATCAGCACTATATATAGTTTAGTTAGCTCATAGTTTACAAATCACGAATATCAAGAACATCATTTGTTCTTGAACAACTTGTAATAGTGTGGCTTTGAGTTAATGCAAATAGTGCCGAGTATTTGTTACTTCGTTGTTACTATCTTATGCGAATCAAGCTTTTACATTATACACAAGAACTAAATATCGCTTAAGTAAAGTGAAATATAACTTTAATTCCGCAGGGTTATATTTGCAAGTAAAGGGCTTTTGTTTTAGTTTAACTCTAACTAATAACGATCCTACATAATTAATTCTGATTAATTAACATGTATATTTAGTCGGTAAATAAGTAAAACGGGCAATCTGGATACCCACTATAAAACTCAACAGTGGTATTAGAGCCATGATCACCGTGTGTAAATCTAACTTTCTTGGGCCCCGTCTTCATTGTCGGTTGAAGACTTGACTCGCCAGTTCGAGTCGGGCGTTACCGTTTACCCTAGCGCCAGTTCGTCGAACCCTGGTGTCTCGAACGGTTTTTCAGACTCCGCCAAGGTATATCTAACTCGCTTAGATATTAATTATTTAATTTTCTGTATTTACGTGTACACGGTGATCGGATCCTGTCTACGGTTTTACTAAATTCGTGTTGTAAAACATTTTTCCGTTACGTAATTAAATCTGATTAACTAACCCGAATATTTAGTTAGTAAATAAGTAAAATGGGCAACCTGGATACTCACTGTAAAACCTAACAATGGTATCAGAGCCACGATCACCGCGCGTAAGTCGGAACCGGTCTTTTCGTAACCGGTGGTTCACAATTTTGATTCGTTTCCAAATTACGAACGGAATTACTTGTCTAATTCTTTTTAATTAAATTGTGTGTTACGGCCGACCCCTTTAATTTTAATACATGATTTTATGTTTTGGCGCATTTTATTTTTCTCTGATTGGCCCAATCGTATCTTTTATTTGGTTTTGGTTGACTCGCTAATTTCGGGTTTCAAAATTGTAGTGTAGAGCTAGGTTTACTAAGTTGTTAGTAAATTTTATAAAGCCAAGACCGAAGATCGGACACTCGAAAAAAGGGATTCTGTAGGCTAGTGGAAGCAGAACCGGATCCACAAACGCACAGAGTTGCCTTCCTTGTGGTTGTTCACTTTTATATGTCATGTCCCTATTGGTCTTGCTAAATGGCTCTAGCAAGACCATGCCATAAATTATATGTCATGCAATTAACACACAATTGATCATTCACGACACGTAGATATTTTAAATAGGTGATTTAAAATAAATGTCCCGAGTGGAGATAGGGTTTATCGTTTGTGTCACGATCACTTATTAAAATTGGTTTTAATATCCCTATCCGGTAAATAAAAATTGATAGTTCATGCCGTCCAAAATCAAGTCTAACTTGGAACGTATTGACCAAAGCATTAGTGTTGGAGCTTTTCAACACCACACTTGGTGCCTAGGGTACCTTCCAGGGTGGGGGCATTGGAGTATTTCAACACCGTGCCAGCCATATTGAACATTTGGGATTACTGTTGGAACAAAAATCTATGTGAATGACGCCATCAAATCTGTTTACCGAAGCATTCGACTGAAGGATCCATCGTGAAATGATTCAGAGACACGGGTTGTGACAATCGAGGCTTGCGAGATTGGACCGAATACCGTTTCCTGAAAAGTCAACCGTTCGGGTCTCGGTCAACATAAAAGTCAACGGAAGATCGGTTCGAGCGATTCAAACTTCGTATTAATTAAATCAACTTTGATTTAATTAATATTTATGTTATTTGATTTTATATGTATTTAGCTCACTGTATTTGTGTTTGCTAGTTAGTGGGCTAGTGAGCACATGGGCTCTCCTATATATAGGGTGATGTGCTCCATTAGTTTATTGATGATCTTGAGTGATGTGAGCTATCATTTTCTAGAAAGAGAGAGTCTCATCTTGGGTTTGAGCTCTGTAAGGATCGAAAATCTCTCCTCACACGATATCTAGTCCAATCAAGACCGTGCGGAATCCGGTTTGATTGGTGATTCAAGAACAATTGATAAAAATATTGAAAAGATCATCAAAACACAAAAGAAACACAACCGATTACTGCCACACTTGAATAAACCTGGTTGTCCAACACTTGAAGAATTCGAAACTATCCTTGAGAGAATTTTGATTACACCTTAGGAAAACCACAAAATCAACAAAACTATTATAATGATTAGAGAGTTCTATTTATAGAAGATGAACAACTTGACAAACAAGTCATCCTCCTTGCCCTAATTAGCCTAAAAATCCCGTATTGGACCATATAAGCCCAATAAACTCCCTCTAAACACTTTCTAATTGAGCCCAAACACCTCTAAAATGGCCCAATAACCCAATATACCCATAACCCAACTAATTTTCACCTATTCTATCACACAAGACTTCAAAATAGTCTGCCAATGAGCTATTTAATACACAAGCCACAAATTATTCCCTTACAATCTTCCCCTTGGCTTGTGATATTAAATGTCTTCTACTTTCAATCTTCAGACTTGCAGTCTTCCTTGGCTTGAGCCCGGGTTGGTGAAGATTCTTTTCTTTAACAATCTTCATTGGGCAACAACGAAAGACTTTCGGAAGTGTTCTCTCAATCAGCATCAGCTTGGTCTTCAAACGATTAACAAATAATGAGAGGAGGATTCTCAAATACTTGTTCCTTCTTGAAAAATGTTGAGTCCTTGCTGAGTCAGTAGTAACTATCTTGACTTGACATTAACTTCAGAGGATAAGTTTTGAAACCTCTGTTTTGGCATTCTTGAATGTAGATCTTGAACTGACGGCATTTAGCTTCCCCTCAACATGCTGAGCAGTGTCTTTTGAGTCTTACATACACGCGAAGCATCCCCAGGTCATTGCTCACGCAAAGCAGAGGAGACACCGACTTTTTGAGCTCAATTTCACACTCTTAGAGACAAGCGTGTGTATCGGGAACTTGAACATGCAGTCAAATAGAAATACAAATAACCTAAGTGCTGTTACCCAACAAACTACCATATGTTATCGTTAAGTTTGTAACACATACCTTTTCAGATTTAAGAGCCGAGCCTACCAGCATATCACCATGGATCATGTCTTTCACATCTGCCTTACGCATGTTAGCCATCTCCAAAACAGAAATTTATATCACTTCCCTCCTTCTCAAGCAAACAAACAAAAGATTAAAAATTAAAAAGCACAATTTTTTTAGGGGTCAACTAGTTCATCTTTTCTATTCTTCCCCTTGCTTTTTGATTTTTAATAACAACACACCCCAACTAAAATTAAAGCTCTACTTTTTTGTAGTTTTAGATTTATTTATTTATTTATTATTTTTTTAACTTGAACACACTGACACATCACTAAATGTCGACTCACTAAACACAAATGGCCAAGTTAACCTTCAAAGTTTATCTTTTGAAAAATTTCAGAAATGGGTTTTGTTTAATTCACTACCATACTTCGCATCAAATTAGCCAAGAAACAACCAATTCAGACAGTACCTTGTTGATTTCACTAGATTTACCTCTTACCAGAAGAACATCCGTACTATTAAAAATATGCATGTCATGTAGTTGACAGATGCATTCTATCCTGTGCCTGGAACAATCACTTTCAAAAACAAATAAGTTAATGGAAGTCCTCCTTGACTGTTCCTGCACAAGGTGAGAGATCAGTTAGCCATAAGTACCCAGGCCATTGTGGTTCTGGGTATACCTGAAGAGTCGGTGAAAGAAATTTCTTTTAAAAACATTCCCTTTGTAACATCAGGGATTGGGGGTGTGGCTGCCTTGTTGGACTGAGAATTTCCTTTTTGTTGACATCTCTGGGTTGGTGATTTTCTTTCCCAAAAACCTGTGGTTTTCTCGGTGGTGAATTTTTAGTTTCATTTTTCTTTAGAAACCTTACCTCTTGAAACTGTTTGGAGTGTTTTTTGTACACTCCAGTAGGCTTGAAAGACAGGTTTACCACCTTTGAAACATTCCACCTGTCATCCTTCATCCAACCATTTGATTTAGCTGAACCAACTGGATTTGGATGGATGGGTGATTTTGAAAAAGATTTGAAAACTAGTTTTGGGGATTCAGCAATTTTTGGTCTCCAAGCTGTTTTGACAGATTTCTGAGATGCTTTGTTTTCTTTAAAAATGGTCTTTGGCCGTTGCTTAGGAGCCTTGGGTTTCTGCTGTACTTTGTGACTCTGAGGTGCTTGTTTCTGCACCTTGGGTTTTGATGGACTAGGCCTTGGAGTTGGGTCACTTTGTTTTGAGTCCTTGGACTGAGTCTCTGAGGAACCCTTTTGGGATAATAGGGTTCATAAGGCCGGTATAAACAGTTTCTCGCCATATGTCTTGGTCTACCATAGACATGGCAAGATTGTTTCTTTGGGTATGCGGTAGGCTGTGGTTGGTTACGTACAGTGGATATCCAAGTTGGTTTTGAACAATTTTTGTGGATCCAAAGGGCCTTACCGTGTGGCTTTGTGGTCAAGATGTACTCCCGCTGTATAGGATTAAATTGGTCCTATGCAGAATTAACTTCTGGTTACGGGACAAAGTCATGGAGTCTGGTGTCCCGTACTTTCTGCACATTTTGGACATGATTATTAATCTTATCCTCACAAACTTTCACACCAAATGTGACATCACTTGTAGGTTTGGAACCAGTAACCTGTGGTTCCTTACCCCTTCGTAAAATCCTAACAGTTCTTAAGGGTTTCATTGGTTTTGCGTCACATTTACCAAAGTTAAACACACCACAATCAGACGATTTTGCAAACAAAACAAACTCAGAAGTTGTGGACTCAGACTGAACAGACGATTCAAGTTTTTCAAAATTAAATTTTTTGTGAAAATCATTAGAACTGGAACTCTCAGAAGACTCCTTGCTATCTACTACCCCTACTTCTTTATTACCTTAATCGGCACAACAAGTAGAACTGTTAGTAGTGTTAGAAACAGGAGCAGAAATTTTAATGGGGCATGCAGCAAGTTTCTTTTCTATTTCAGCCTTAACTTCTAAAGAGGTCTTTGAACTCTCATAGTTTGGGATCATTTCATGCATCAAAGGCATCGGTACTGTATGAGTGGATGTTTCATCCGTTACCTCAGTACCGAGACCCAAACCAGATTTAGCTTTGAGATGTCGCATTCGGACATCTGTGTTGTAGAAAAGAGAGCTAGCCTTCATCATTTCTGACACAATCTTATCATTTCGTTCAACTTTATTTTGTGATGTTTCTAATTTGGTTTTAAGTTCTTCAACCTCTTATTTTAATTTGTCAATTTCTTCGTTAGCAATTCTAAGATAAGCAGTTTTATTACTTAATTGACTTTGAAGACTCTTAATATCTACTTTGGTTGCTTCTAATTTTTCTCTAAATGTTTTACTCCTACCTTTGTACTCCCGAAGGTCTCTATCAGATAATTCACGATTTAGAGTTTCATTAATGAACTTATGTTCCCAGTCTTTACATTCACTCAAAATGACCTGACACTTAGGGTTTAGGCATACCTCATTGTTGTTGGTACATAAAGTGGTACCTGGTAGAATGGGTGCCATGAACTTCTTTGGATGGAACTTTTAGAGCAAATCTGGTAAAATGGCAAAATCACTATTCAAAGAATAGTGTCAAAAACTTAAAACTGAAAAACGGAGGCCTTTGGAGTGGAATTTGGAGGTCCAAACGAGCTCCCCTGGACATTAGTCAGGGGTAATTTTGGGGCTCGTTCTCACGGACGTCGTGTTAAAATTTGAGCTTCTAACTCCAAGTTACGTCTGTTTTAGTGAAACAGTGCGAAATAGTATTTTTTTGCCACAAAAAGGATTTTTGAGCTAAAAGTTGGTTTTCGGTCGGACAAGGGGTTTTCGATCAGAAGAGGATGGGTCGAAAAGGGGTTTTCGATCGGAGGAGACTGTCCGAAAAGTATTTTTCGATCAGGCTGGATTTTGGTCGAAAAGTACGGTTCACGATCGAAAAGATAGGGCTGGATCGAAAAGTCTCAGATGGGACTTTTCAATTGAAGCGAGCAGTAAATCGAAAATTCACAGGGGACTTTCCGATCGAGATGACGGATCGAGAAGTCACAGAGGGGACTTCTCGATTGAGGGATGACTGGACGAAAAGTCTCTGAGGAGGACTTTCCGATCGAAATTTCTGATCGAGAAGTCACAGAAAGGGACTTCTCGATTAAGAGAGCAGCTGATCGAAAAGTCTCAACAGTGGGACTTTCGACTGAAGACACCTGATCGAAAGGACACAGAGGGTCTTTCTCGATCACAGGAAAGCGACAGGAAAGGGTTTTAAATCAGACAAGCTGATCGAAAAGTCTGCAAAAGCCTCGAAAAGTCACGGATTCGTGAGCAATGGGCCACGATTGATTCTGTCTCGACTTGAAACCTACAAAAAGGACTTCCGAAACGTGCTAATGCTGAAAAACACCACAAAACTCAAACTGTTAGTTACCAAAGACTTGAATCGGATATCGCGAGAGCCTCAAAACTTGCGTTTCTTGGCTCTGATACCAATTGTAAGGATCGAAAATCTCTCCTCACGCGATATCTGGTCTAATCAAGACCGTGCGGAATCCGGTTTCATTGGTGATTCAAGAACAATCAATAAATATATTGAAAAGATGATCAAAACACAAAAGAAACACAAACCAATTACTGTCACACTTGAATAAACCTGGTTGTTCAACACTTGAAGAATTCGAAACTATCCTTGAGAGAATTTTGATTACACCTTAGGAAAACCACAAAATCAACAAAACTATTATAATGATTAGAGAGTTCTATTTATAGAAGATGAACAACTTGACAAACAAGTCATCATCCTTGCCCTAATTAGCCTAAAAATCCCGTATTGGACCATATAAGCCCAATAAACTCCCTCTAAACACTTTCTAATTGAGCCCAAACACCTCTAAAATGGCCCAATAACCCAATATACCCATAACCCAACTAATTTTCACCTATTCTATCACACAAGACTTCAAAATAGTCTGCCAATGAGCTATTTAATACACAAGCCATAAATTATTCCCTTACAAGCTCAACCCAAGATGAACATGGAAGATTCATGAGGGTTATGATGATTGTTGTGATTTCTTGTTCATGTAATCTTTCGGTTCATTGAAATCATTCGACTTGATCATCATATTTTGTGTTTCATCCTATATTCTCATCATCCAGTCTCCACATCTGATCTTCTTTCTCACTCAACATCAGAATTCTTGTAGTGAAATTGGTCCTTACAATTACTATTGCTTTCTTTATGTATGTTTGTAGTGTTGGAGTATTTCAACACTGCACTATGAACGTATATAGACAAAGTGGGCATGGATGAGGCTAAACGTATCGCAAAATATAATCTATTATATTATGCGGCCTCATAAACGAGAGTCGCGACCGAGACTTTGCGATTGATAACCGTTGTCAGTTTGGTTACACGAGTTTGCTCCTAAGGCACATTTGGCGGTCTCTGGTAAAATCGTCTAATTGAATTATCAATTTTCTTATTAAATAAATCTTACCAATTTATAAAAGAAAATACTATACACCAAAAATACTAATTTAAAATTACTTTGCTTAGTTCAGAAGGCTAATGAAAACACCGTTCCTTTAAGTTCAATGGTATCTCTCGACTGATTCACTGAAACGAACTTCTTGTCATGGCAAACCCTTCTGAGGAACATCTTGAGGCTTTTTGGAAAGCTATATGTTCTAGACCGACCCATCCCGAGCTTGCCGTCTTAATTGCTAAACGATTGCTCGCGATTGGAAATCCAAAAGCACTGTGATGACTCTTGGAAAGTCACTAAGCTTATGTTATCTAGCATGACACCAGATTTTCGGTATAACTTTACCGACATGGGAGCGTATTAGATCATGAGAAAACTCAAAGATTTATTTGAGTTGAGCCAGAGAGGTGAATGATGTAAGGCACTTCAACATTTTGTGAACTGCCATATGTCTCCTAATTCCTATGCAGATGATCATGTCATGATGATGAAGGGGTACCGCGACAAACTGATTGACCTCGGCTACTCCATTCCTGAGGGGATTGCTTTGGATGTAGTCCTCGGATCTTTACCCGAGCATTATCGCATACATGCGATCAATTGCTCTACTCAGACTCTAGATGAAGTTCTGACATTATTTCCAAATGTCAAGATCAGGACCACACCGGCTGTGCTCAGAGTTGCTGATACAGGTATAACTAAGACCAAGAATAAGGTTAAAGAGACCAAGGGCAAGAAACCATTGGCACCTCCTCATCAGGAATGCCGATGCTTTGAATGTAATTAGATGGGCCACTGGAAACGCAAATGCCCAATCTACCTGGCTAAGATCAAGATGACTAGAAACTCTGGAAAGGGTTCCTCATCAGGTATGTCAATAAATGTTATTGAACTTTTCAAAGTTTCCTCCAATAGATGGTTATTTGATACTGAATGTGGTTTCCACATCGTTAATGTTTTGTAGGAACCTGAGAAGTGGAAGAAGATAGAGCAAGGCGGCATGGAGCTCATCGTTAGTGATAGGAAAAGAGTCCCGGTCTTGGCTACTGGCATATATTCTCTTACATGTCCTTCTGGCCTTGTAGTTACTTTAGCTAACTGTTTATATGCTCCTGGATTATCCAGAAACATTGTATCTGTCTCTTCCCTGTTTGAACAATGTTTTAAGTACAAGTTTAATGAAATTCCATTTTTACCTACTTTAATGATATCTTTTATTTCGAGGCTAAACATTGAAATGGTATATATGAGATAATTGTTCAAACACACGATCAACTCTATCATGTTTCTAAACGAACAAAGTTGATAACGATTCTTCATTATGGCATCATCGACTAGGTCACATAAGCAAGGCTCGCATCAAGAAACTACAATCTGCAAGGATTCTTGAATCCACTGATGCAGATTCCTTCGACGAATGCGAATCATGCTTAGATGGTAAATTGACCAAGTCACCCTTCATCCTTGTCGGTGAACGGGCTGAAGGTTTGTTAGGATTAATACACACTAATGTGTGTGGACCCTTTCGAAATGAAACGAAAAATCATGAACGCTACTTCGTGTCTTTCATAGATGACTACAGTAGGTATGCTTATGTCTATCTGATGAAACACAAGCACGAAACTTTTGACAAGTTCAAAGAGTTTCAAGACGAAGTAGAAAATCAACTAAGTCAAACTATTAAAATACTTCGATCAGATAGAGGTGGTGAGCATCTTAGCAATGAGTTCTTCGATCAACTCAAGGCTTGCGGAATTATTTCACAACCCACTCCTCCCGGTACACCATAATTGAATGGTGTTAGTGAAGAGAGGAATCAAACCTTATTGAACATGGTTCGATCGATGATGTGTAGGACTACCTTATCACAATCCTTTTGAGGTTATGCTCTCTTAACCGCCGCTCGCCTAATAAATCTGGCACCGACCAAGAAAGTGGATAAGACCTCATATGAGATATGGCATAATTCTTCTCCTAATACTTCTTACTTTAGGGTATGGTAATGCAAAGCTTATGTCACTAGCGAATCTGACAACAAGCATGATCCTCGAGGTGAAAAGGTGATTTTCATCGGATACTATTGTAATACCGGCTATAACTTTTACCATCCTGATGGAAACCATGTTTCTATCAAAAGGAAGGGTAAGTTCCTTGAGAAGAAGTTTCTCAACAAAGGAAAAAATAGTGATCCAGTGGATCTCGAAAAAATCAAGAAACACAAAAACCCTAAGACGGTCGCTGGGTCTGACCGACAAATGGTTGTCGCACAATCAGACCAAAACATAAGCGTTCGCAGGAGCGAAAGGACACGCAGGGAACCTGATAGATACCTCGGTCATCTAGAAGCTTCCAATGTCTTGTTAGTAGCTGATTCTGATAACGAACCTACTAATTACAAAGTTGCTGTGTCAGATCCTGAATCTGACAAATGGCTTGAAGCCATGAACGCCAAGATGCAATCCATGCGTGATAATAAAGTATGGGACTTGCTTGAGCTACCCTCTGGTTCTCGGGCAGTAGGGAGCAAGTGGATCCTTAAAAGAACCATTTGGTGGAGTGGATATACCCTTGCCTTCCAATGTGGAGGTCAAGGGTTCAAATCCCACCAGACACAAAAAATGAATGATGAATTAAATAGAGGTGGGTCAGAGGTTTTACCACAGTGGGCCTTAAGGCGGTGGGTTTCCTCTGGGATGGATGTGCAACATAGAGGGTCTTGGTTACTCGCACGGCCTGTGGTCGCAGCGTGTCGTGGGTAGCATCGTTTGCCAGGATGAGACCCCCGAGTAACCGAGTGTTTGCCGTTCAAAAAAAAAAAAAAGAAAAACTGACATGTATGGAAACGTCCAAACCTATAAGGCACAGCTTGTTGCGAAGGGTTTCACTCAAACCCAAGGGATTGACTATGAAGAAACCTTCTCGCCTGTGGCCATGATCAAATCGATTAGGATATTGCTTGCCATAGCCGCATACTATGATTATGAGATATGGCAAATGGATGTCAAAACCGCATTCCTGAACGGACAACTCACTGAGGATGTCTACATGGTTTAGCCTGATGGTTTTGTCGATCCTAAATATCCAAATAGGGTTTACAAGCTGAATAAGTCCATATATGGACTTCAACAAGCATCTCGAAGGTGGAATCTTCGCTTCGACCAGAAAGTCAAGGAGTTTGGCTTTGCTAAAATGAAGATGTGCCTTGTGTTTACAGAAAGACAAGTGGGGGTGCTATATCATTGCTCATATTGTATCTAGATGATATACTGATCATAGGAAACGACATCCCCAAGCTTAACGAGGTTAAGAAATGGCTTTCATCTTGTTTCGCTATAAAGGATCTTGGGGAAGCCGCTTTTATTCTGGGAATTAAGATTCACAGAGATCGATCGAAGCGTCTTCTGGGTCTCAGTCAAAGTACATACATTGACAAGATTATAGCAAGGTTCAACATGATCAACTCTCAATCTCCTCAAATGGAGAAGGAGATCTACCAAATGGCTTCGATCCCATTTGCTTCTGCTATAGGCTCAATTATGTATGCCATGCTCTACACTAGACCGGATGTCTCGTTTGCTGAAATACCTGAGAGACACTAGTGAGATGTTTTTGGTATATGGAGGAACTGATGAGCTCGTTGTAAGGTGTTACACTGATGCTAGTTTTCAGACTGACCGAGATGACTCTCACTCGCAGTCCGGATACGTATTCACCCTCAATGGAGCTGTTGTTTCGTGGTGTAGTTCCAAATAGCCAGTAGTGGCTGATTCCACTACTGAATCTGAATATATAGCCGCCTCAGAAGCTGCCAAGGAAGTAGTATGGATGAAGAAGTTCATTACTGATCTCGATGTGGTTCCAAGCATCAAGCAACCAATCAAGATGATGTGCGATAACACAGACGCTATTGCTCAACCCAAAGAGCTAAGGTCTCATAAGAAGGGCAAGCACATTCTGAGGAACTTGGACTACATAAGAGAAGTAGTTAAAAGAAATGAAATAAAAATAGGGAAAATTGCATATATCCCCCTAGTTTGGAAAAAATTTGCATATATACCCAAAATACAAAATTTTAATGCAAAATGTACAATGGTCTTAAAGCATGATTTGGGGAAAGATGCAATTTCTTAACTTTAGAGGGGGATATATGCAAATGACCCATAAAAATATGCAAAGTAGACACATATCAAAACTTAGCTGATCCCTTTACAAAGCCCAATACTCACGAGACTCGTGATCATCACAGAGAAGCGATAGGGCTTAAATTAGCTAAAGACATGTTTTGATTTACTATTTGGGTGTACGAACATATAACAATTATCTATACTATTCATATTCCATCGGTAAATGCAATATGGAATTTGTGACACCCGGTCCAAAATCAGGTCAAACCTCTCTCCGTTGACTTTCTAAATTAAATATTACTACGTGATAATCATTTACTTGATCTAGCTAATTGGACATCGAAACGTAATTAACCGATTGTTTTATTGAACAAAATGAACAATTACAATCAGTAAACACTCAGAATACAGACACAGAGAAACACCTTCAGAAACACACACTTAGCAGTAATCTCGCACGCACCCCACTAACAATTACAAAGACCAAACACATATTTATACCCAGCTGGCCGAGCTTCGGCCGAACCTCAGGTTTGGCCAGTCCGAACTCCAGGTTCGGACCTAGTTCGGCCAGACCTAATTGAACTTGATCTTGTACATTGCTTGATACTTCACACGACGCACATATCAGGTATCAACAAACTCCCCCTCGTCGTGTGAAGTATCTCTTCAACATCATCAACTTTGTATCTTAAATCAAGCTCCCCCTCAAGTGTAGAATCTATTCGTTGAATGAAATGAATCTTTAAACAAACTCCTCCTCAACTCGATCGTAGCTTGATCTTGAATACTTGATGACATTTTATTGTATCTCTGGTCTTTCATCAACAGCTTCAGAAGACTTGAAGTTGTGATATCTTGCACATAGCAACCTGCTCAAACATTTAAATAATCTTGGCGCAAAACATCTCTTTGAGACTCCAAGATATGATTTTGAAAAATGATTTGTATCACGTGTTTATCAGATCGAAAATAAAGCAGAAACAAAATCTTTTTGATTTTTCAAAGTTTATGCTAAAACATACCGAAAATCTTTTTGTTCTTTTCAGAAATGAAATGAAATCACAATACAGAATCAAACACTATTTTTGGTATGAGAAAGATCACTATATGGGATCATATTAAACATAACGCACTGAACTGCATTTCAATTTAAATTAATCGAAGCACATAAGTCATGCTGATTGCCGGTATAATTTGTCCAACTTAAACTCAGGCAGAATCATACTCATAACATTTGGATATGTTAAGGTATTGATTAGATTTGCATTGACCAGTGTATCCCACACTATCAGACATAATCAGACATTTTCAGTCTTTCTTTCTTTTTCCGTTGAGTGATAGCACTTGTGATTTTTCACAATGCATAATATTTTCATGATATCGTCAACTGTGTTCCATGCAAAAAGAAATAAGAACGTTAAATCGTCTACCTTAAGGTCGATCTTTCGATACGCATATAAGGCCTCGGATTTAACAAAATAAGAAAATAAAACAAGTTGAAGGTGTATAACCCAACAATGATCAGGTCGGTACTCCCGTACACGCAGAGAAAGTCCGATGAGTTATACGAAACACCAAAGAAAATAAAGCGGAACGTCAAACGAACAACGATCAGGTCGATCTTTCGATACGCAGAGAAAGTCCGATCATTTGACAAAATAAAGAAAATCAAACAAGTTTAAATCTTTGCAAAATGAACACATATATACACAGTGACTTCTCATTTTGAATTTCACACTTATTTTTCTTTTTGTGTCATGAAATATGCATCAAGATGTTATCCACATGGTCAAGCATTAGTATTTAGTGTATACCACATCTGAATACTTTCTGATTTGCTGAGGCTACCAAGCATATCAAGCAATGATCTTATGGCCCTTTCATTTACACTATCCATGAGTCAGATACGTAAGCCAATGTACCATCATTTCCCAATGATCAATTTCTCACAATTTTATATTTTGCATGTATTCACCTTCCTTCATTATATATTTGGCATGTATTCACTTTCTCCCCATAACATGCATTTTCTCAATTACTCCCCCTTACTTACAATTCTCCCCCTTAAAATGAAAACTCTATTTTTGGATTTTCATTTTACACAAAAACAAGACTTTATTTTTGGCTTTTTGAGGTAAATCTTGGAAAACAAAGAAAAGTGATCAATCAACACGGATATGGTGCAGTTTCAGAATTCAGAAAAGTCACAGGTTAGAAAGATTTATCATGAAATTTAAATTAAGCAGAATACTCCTCCATCAACAACTTTGGTCGAAGGTCTTCTAGGAGTACCTGCACACTGGTCAAACTAATTAGTCCAAAAATGACCCGAAGCGAATCGCTTCTGGTCGACCAGTGTCCTTGTTTTGTTTAGAAACCACCTTAGGTTTCCAATGTTGTTGTTTTGGTAATTCAGTTTTTGATGAAACAATCACAGGTGACTGTGATGATGAACCTACACTATGAACCTTTGAAAACATTGGAACAAAACGTTTTTGTTTGTGAAAGAATGTAGGTTCAACATCAAACTCTGCCTTGTTCATCGAAGAACTTTGTGTTGGTAGGTTTACCAAAACCTGGTTTCTTATGAAACCCTTGAGGTGAATTAGTAGGTAATGGACAATCCTTTGCCATATGCCCTGGGCGACGACAAATATAACAAATTCTTTTTGTTTTGTCCCATCTTTGATGTACCTGCGAAGAACACACATGAATATCTCGAACATGATCAGAATGAGAATCATATACCTGATGCATGTGATCATGTACCCATTTGGATGTAGGGCATCGAGACTGTGAACTTTCAGACGAAATGTTAGTTTTCATAAAGACCTCAGCAATCTTCCTAGCATCAACACAATGAAGTGGAAATTCTTTGTCAGAAAATAATTGATCCGAACCCTTGAGTTTGTAAAACCGCTCGGGTTGAACTTTATCAGCTTGAAAAACTTCCTTCTTCACTTGTTTCATCTTTAATTTCTTCAAATCTTGAGATGATGATGCTTGAACCTTCTCATCTTTGTCTTTTATCCCATGAAAACCCAATCCCACATGCTTACCCGAAATCTTCTCCTCAGATGAACAATGTCCATTCTTCGCTAATCGAGAAAATTCAGCTTTCACTTCAGTTACATTCTTTTGATCATAAAAAATCTTTTCATCAAACTCGGGTTGAAACTGAATCTTGTCACTAGAAGTAGCCGACTTCTCATTATCAGCAGAAGATGAACCAGATACAAATTTTGGAGCAGGAGAAACTGCAGATTTCTTTTCCTTCTTTTTCTTATTCTTCCTGTTCTTCTTTGTCACAAATTTCTCATCCTCAACAGTAGATGCTGAAACCTTTGAATAATAAAAATCATCAACTTGTTCCTTCACATCTTTGAAAGCTTCTTTGATATGAGCAGGAGGTGATGCAGTCTTGTCAACTTGATATTCTTCAATCTTAGCAGTTGATTCTTCAACATTCTTTGTAAGCAGATCAAGCTTGACTTTTGATTTATCAAACAAGTTTGTGAAATCAGAAGCAGTATCCTCCGCTTCATCCTTCCATTTCTTGACTTCTTTCATCAACTCATTCCTTTCTTCACAAATCTTAGCTTTTGTAGCTTCAACGTCCCTTTTATCTTGTTTAGAGATTTCTAAAACTTCATTCAGCAATTTGATCTCTTGAAGCAAACATTCATTCTTCATACCCAATTCCTTCTCATTTTCCTTAGAAATTCCCAACTCCGAACTAATCATTTTGAAATCAGCAGTAACTCTTTTGACTTCATCAATCAGCAATTCTTTTTCTTTCATCAAAGCTTCAATCTTAGACTCAAAATTTTCATTCTCAGCAGCATCATATGAACTCGAATCAGAATAATAATCATCTTGGTCATGTGTGACAATTAATGCTGATATATCACATTCAAAATGTTGACCCCAATCATAAATACCATCATGTTGAGCTGTCAAGGCTGTTGTCTTGCTTGTGTTACTAGTAGATGGTTGAGTAAAACCAGGCTTGGATGATTGGGTAAAACCAGGCTTGCTTGCATGTGCCTGTTGACAATCTTTGGCAAAATGTCCAAGCTACGAACATTTATAACATTTCAACTTAGACTTGTCGAAACCCAATTTATCACCAGAAATATTTCTTCCATGCTTCTTGAAGAATCTCTTCGATCTTCGACATAACATAGCATACTGCCAAGATATATCCAATTAAGTTAGTTGATCATCATCAAGAGCATCAAGAGCATCAAGATCATCACTGGTTAACTTTGCATCAGCAACATTCTTAATAATCGAACCAAAAGATGATGAAATCAAGGCATAAATCATTTTAGCACAATCATCTGTTGATTCAGCAGAAAAAGCATTCTGACTAGAAAAATTTGGAATTGTAAAACTACAACCCCGTGAAGACTTGCTATCAGGATTATCAGGAATTCTAGTCAAGAAAGCTGTACTTGGTGCAGAACTCAGACTTGGTTAGCTTTAGCATTCATGCTTGCCGTATTCTCACCATGATACAATTCAGGATTTTGCAAAGTAGTAGTTGATTTCTATGAATTTAACATTTCCATTTCTCGAGCATGAAGTTTTCCAGTAAGCTCGTGAAACGTCATTGTAGAAACATCCTTGTCATGAGTGAGCAGCAAAACATAATTCTCCCACTTTTCAGGTAAAGCTTCCATAATTTTTTTCCTTCAAATCAGCATCAGATTTCTCAATACCAACTACCTTTAATTCACTCATTAAATGTGAAAACCGTGAAACGAGAGCAGTAATGTTCTCATTATCATAGTTTTGAAAATTATCGAATTATTTGTTCAATACTTTCTTCCGACTCTTATTGTAATCATCATTACCCTCACATCTTGCTGAGAGTGCATCCCACAATTGCTTTGATTTCTTACAATTGCTGAATTGATGTAACAATTTGGTAGGTAACGCCATGATAAGATAACCATAAACTTTCTTTTCAAGCTCATAACTTTTTCTTTCAGCAGCATCAAAAATCTTGAAGTTCCTTATAATCTCCTTCTTCAGTTGGTCGTTCATACAACTTTCGAATTGGAATCCATAAATCAATATCATTTGTGCTGATGTATGCAGAAAACCGTTTCTTCCAATTTTGATAATCTTCTAGTTTCACCAATTTGGGAACTTTCTGACTTGTTCCGATTTCATTATCAAAATTCAACATGGTTTGCATTACACTTTGCATTGCAGCAAACGCTTGAAATTCCGACATTGTTTGAAAAATTTTAAATTTTGCCAGCCAAACTTTCTCCGATCCTATCACTGACCTCCGAACTCTGTCCGAACCTAAAATCAAAGTCCGAACTTCGTCCGAACTTGCTCTGAATCAAAAACAACAGTCCGAACTCCTAAAAGACTCCGATAAAGCTCCAAACCTTAAATCACTCCGAACCTTGACCGAGACAGCTCTGAACTCTCACCGAACGTTCACCGAACTCGAAATTCGGAGCAATTACTCCGAACCTGACCAGGTACCTCCGAACCTCGACTTTATTTTTCAAAAACGCTCGAAAAAGGACTGATTTTGATGAAACCCGTTACTGTGGATCAGAAAAACCGATAGGAAAAGGTTTAGGAACAGATTTGACACCAAACACTCGATAGAATTGATGAACAACACAAAAACAAACTCGAGAATCACGAAAAACGCTTCAAAAATCCGAAGATAGCAACCACAGATCAGTAGAGTGAACCTGGCTTTGATACCACTTGAAAATACGTGAGCATCGGATCGTCTACTTGATCTAGCTAATTGGACATCGAAACATAATTAACCGATTGTTTTATTGAACAAAATGAAAAATTACAATCAGTAAACACTCAGAATACAGACACAGAGAAACACCTTCAGAAACACACACTTAGCAGCAATCTCGCACGCACCCCACTAACAATTACAAAGACCAAACACATATTTATACCCAGTTGGCCGAGCTTCGGCCGAACCTCAGGTTCGGACCTAGTTCAGCCAGACCTAATTGAACTTGATCTTGTACATTGCTTGATACTTCACACGACACACATATCAGGTAGGTATCAACAATTACTGCTTTTAACTGCATGATTAAATGATTCAAATCCCACGTTTGTATACTCGTGAAATATGAAAGTTTTCATATTTTAATTTTGGAATTTTAACAATAAGAACTTAAATATAAAACGAGGAACCCGACGAACCTATTGGGCCCGGTAAGCCCAATAAGCCCAACGTAATCCGGATAAACCCGAAAATTTACCCGAAGGTTCACCTCGACTCACCAAGTAAATTCCCCAACCCGGATACCCGACCCGCGACCCGAATCACCTTGGGCCGAAACCGGCCCAACCTTTTCCTTTCCCCTTTCGCGGCCCGAACCCGATGACCCGGCCCAACCCACTCCCGATTCTAAATGGGCTTCGGCCCGTTTCCATTCGCGATTTTTACTTGGGCTTCGGCCCGTTGCATATGCGAGACCCGAATGGGCCTCGGCCCATTCTCATTCCTAATTTTATATTGGGCTTTGGCCCACTTACAAGCAATTTGATAAATTGTTTAAACCACTGAAATTTTATAACCATTTAACCCAACCATTTTAACCAACTAACATTTTTATAAATCTTGGACCATCAACTTTTATAAAAATAAAAACCACCACCTTATTTGATTTAATAAACTTGGGTTATATTTTAAAAATTTATAAATTTTATAAATTCCTAACCACTTTATATTTTATAAAAGTGTTAGACTTTTATAAAACACTTGAAAGAGTTATAAAAATTAATCACCAACACTTGAACTAGTTAGAGATGATGAGAGGTTGACAACTCACAATTAACCAATGGATATTAGCCTAATGATGATTATAAAAAGGTGACAAACCCCCCCTTTGGTCCCCTTGCACCCAACACACCCAACCAAACAAACACCCTCAACTCTCTCCCTCTCCTCCGACATTCGGCCGGCAACCACCCAGCCATCCCCTGCCGCCGCTGCTACCGTCGGAACCCACCACCGCTACCGCCGGAACCACCATCAACCACCCCCGATTCTCCTCCTTCTTACTGTGAGTCTTCTAACTCACATTTCTCACATATTTTTCCACCCTATGAACCCTCGAGTCTTGACAATAAACAACCAAATGATCAAGAATGCGTGTGTTTTGCTAAATCAACTAACAAAAACTCTCTCTTTAACCTCCTTTTCTTCCAAGATCAAGCACCCTTTCTTGGTGTCTTTGAGACTTAAAATAACCAAGGGGTGTGGTGAAACACATTTGTGAAATCAAAGTGAAAGTAACAAGTGTGCACCATGAATCTTGCATTTATGAAATCTTGATTTCATAGTTAGTTGTTTTAAACAAAACTCAAGCCTCTTCATACAAATAAAATCATAAATGATATACATGTTTATATTTAGTTGTCCTAACACAAAGTGTTAGTGATTGTTATTTAAATTACTTGTCCTAACACCAATGTGTTAGTGATTAATATTTATTTTCTTGTCCTAACACCAATGTGTTAGTGATTGCAATTTATTTAAATGTCCTAACACAAAGTGTTAGTAGATTGTCTAAATTTAAATACTTGGTTCTAACACAAAGTGTTAGTAGATATGAACTTATGATTATATTATAACAATGCTAGAAAATGAAAGAATATAATAAACATGTAATGGACTTATAACTAAGTTAACACATATGTAAATAATGACTAAAAATAACTAAACAACCTATGACAAGTAAAGGAATATTACTTGTTTGGGAAAATGACACATTAAATATGTGGTAAAAGCCTTACATGACAAAAGGAATTTTGTAGATTTCTTTACTAAAAATGGAAAGAATAAATTTATGTCAAATGATTAATTTGACATAAATTCTTGGATTTATTACAAGTTTTAACCAATAAAAGAAATGTTATAAAAATGGGAAAATTTTCTATAAAAAGATATTGGTAAAATGAATACGTTTTATAAAAGGCTTTTATAAAAATAATCAAGCAATTAATTATTTTTATAAACCTTTATTATTACTTTGATGAATCAAAGTAATCGAAAAGAGGATACGTTGTGTAGTAATAAAACCGGGACCATAAGGCGATATACGCGAAAACGTAAATGTTTAAAATCTCCAAAACAATTTTCTATCATGTTTTATTAAAACAATCCAAAAGTTTATGATAAATAAACTTTTATAAATCCAAGCGTCGCCAAGTAATATTTTTAGAACAATGTTTTTAAAAAGAAATAAATATTTCATGCAAAAGAAATATTAAACGATTTTGAAATATTAAATGATTAAATGTTAAACGATTCATGTTTTAAGAATGAATAATTAATCTTGACGATTAATTATGTTTTATTCACCAAGTATGGTTAATCATAATTATTTGAAAATAATTATAACTTTCATGAATAACAAATCAAACACGTAATTATTTAATTAAAAATAATTATACAAACTTGTAAAAATAATAATAAACATTATTATTTTTAAATTCAATATTCCGGACTTGATTGAACTAAAAAGTTGTTTAACTTTTTGTTATATTTATTGAACATAAATATAAATAATCATGAAAGTATTTACTTAATAAATACAAGCTAACGGGTTTTCAAACGTATACAAACGGGATTAAAATGTCAAGACTTGACCGGTATCACTTGGGTGACTTATGTTACTCAAATGATTGTAGACCTTATGCATATGCCTATTTATTTTATTTAGGACGTTACGTGCTACTGTTGACTACACTATTTACATGCCATTTACCTGCTAATCCAGTGAGTTTCACGGCCCCTTTTCCTTTTATCTGTTTTATACTTTGGGGGGAGAAATCATGAAATCTGTTAAATGCTTTCTACTTAATATTATGGTTTATCTGTTAGCCGTATGACTACTTGTTCTCTTACTGATTGCCCAACTTGGTACATTATCGTTATAAACGTTTGTACAACCGTATCCCACCATTAATTGATTTCAGTTAGTTCTATACGAAACGATAGCTAGTGAATAGATCTATTTGCGTTGACAACCTTACCCTAACTGGTAGCTCCAGTTCTGACTCCGGATTGTCTGGGGGTACACGTCAGTTATTCTGCTATGTTTAACATCTCTGGGCAAGAGATGCTATGGGTGGGTAAACCGTTAGTATTTGAAATCAAGGTTCAGGTGAGCTCATACATCCACAACGATAAACCCTTGTAATATTTAAGTATACTGAAAACTGTTTTACAAATGTCTTATGATAAATCATAAACCTGTGAACCTCACCAACTTTATGTTGACCTTTTAAACTCATGATTTCTTAGGTAATTGATGCAACCTTTGAAGACATGCAAATGAGGCTTATCTATGCTATCGGACCTGCTTACGGAGTCATAGTCCCGACTATCCTAATAAACCGTTCAATGTTTTTATTATTAATTTAAGACTTGTTTTCAAATGTAAGACATTATCATATTCCACTATCACTTTCCGCTGCAATACAATGACGTAATGTTTTATGAAGTTTTAAATATATTAGATGTTGTTCTATGTATCCTCGACTATGATTCCATTCTCGCTCACACCCGATACCGTTGACCGGGGTGTGACAGAATTTCATAACTGTGTTCGATGTTAATACATTTAAGCATCCCTGAAAAATTGTTGATATTGTTCTAAATGTCTGTAGTCGGTTAGAGACGTGGGAACAACTCTAAATCAAGACTATTCTGATTTTAAACCTTAAAGGGAGTTTAACATTCAAAGTCACAGACCTCATTAGAAAATGATGTTGGACGTAACTCGCATCAAGCAATCTAATCATGGAAGCTTTGATTGCTTGATTAACGGTATGCTCTACTGTTTCCTTAGACCTGAGACATATACAAGAACTCGCGTTTACTGGGGGATGTTCTTTAATTGTAGTCTCTCGTTTTTGTGGAACTGCCAACAATAGGGCTACTTTTGGGAATGGATCTAAAGTTCAGTGGGAGTTGTATGCATCAAAACGGGATTTTGTACTATTGCTTAAGCAATTGATAGACATAAAGGCGCCCTCCTTGATTCCAAGTGTGAAGTGTGAGGACTCACCCAAACTTACTGTGTATTTGATTGGTACACTTCAAATCGGAGAACGAGACTATAATCGATGAATCTAATACATGAGAGTCCATGTCTGATTATTCATCAATGTCTAGACTGGAAAGGAACATATGACAAAGATTACCATAAGTCCTCTATCTACTTGCTTTGCAATCAGATATACTTTGGCTGACGACTTAAAGTGTCGAAACTGGTTGGTGTAGCAATGCATAGCTAGAGTGCCTCTAACTACAACACTAAAATGTCACGGTCAGTTGATATACGCTAAATCATATATATTTATTATCTTAAATATCCTCACAAATATGAAAAAAAAACCTAGCTACTAACAACAAAACAAAGAAATTTTGTTTTCTTTTTAGTTTTTCAGGTTTTCTAGAGCCAAAGTACAAAAAGGAGCATTATCTAGCAGAAAAGGCAAAGAAAATGCAAGAGTTTGGAAAACACTGCTCTAGCACGGCCCTTGCCTCTTCAAGCACGCCCCGTTCCCGACCCGGATTGGCTTCTGATCAGCACCTCGTGCCCCTGATTTAGCACACCACATGCCGCTGACCTCTCTGACACGGCACGCCCCGTGCTCCGCCTAACACGCCCCGTGCCACTGCCATTAGAAGAGATAAAACTCTGCTCGTCTGACACAGCATGGCCCGTGCTTGATGGAGCACGCCCCGTGCCATTCTCCAGAACTTGCCTATAAAAGCTTGCTCTCCCTCATTTCTCAACTCACTAATTTCTTTTCTCTCCCCCTCACATGTAGATTAGTTACTGAGCCACTTGGTTCCTTTCTATCTTCAAGTATGTAAGATTTTGTAAGAAACTCAACTAGTTTAGTAAATGAAAGTATTTTGTCTATGAAATCTTCTTTTAATGGCTAGCAAATCTGTAAGCCATGATTGGCCAAATTCTTACACTTGATTGGGATTAACAAACTTTTAACAAGTATGCAAGTTGTTTTTATTGCAATGGTCCAAGGTGTGTCTAATGACTTTATAAAAACCCTTTTTATTAAATGTGTATTACTGATTTTCTGAACCAAGCATGCTTCACGTATCACAGACCATTTGGGGAGTTGAAATCCCAAAGGCCGGACCTATGACACCCGGTCGGGGGATGATGCATGATCCGAAAGGTGACTCGCGCCAATACAACATGATGCATTCGTGGTCCTTATGTCTATGTAAGTAAACTCGGCTGACCACGCAGGTGCGGGATGAAAGTATTTGGTTGGGAACGAGGGTTGGCAATATTTTGTCACTTCAACCGAGAGGTGCGTGTTCGTGAACTTGGCTCTAGTAAGACATACATTACGCGAGAGCGGTGTATGAAACTGGTCTTGGCCCCTTAAAAAGATCATTTTTGTAATAAAATAATCCGGCACGCAGGGTTGTTCCCCTGCTGTATCATAACGGCGTGTCGAGTACGGTAAGTTTGCCGGATTCAGGGACCTCGTAACTAAGTGGCATTATACCACTTCATTTATCCACTGGCAGCACCTTCCCTCGGCATTCATACTCCTCGTAGACGATTAGCAGTGGGATGGTGAGTCAGCCAAAGAGGGCCGAAAGGTGGTTGACCTTCTGCCAGTGAACAATCTTGAGCCAAGGTAATAAAATCACAACTTGACTATAAGTTACTAGCATCGTTATTCCAATCAATATTGACCATGAATCTTCTTCTCCACATCATGATCATGTAAGTATCTCGAAATCTTTCCACTTTTTCTTCAAATTCTTAAGTTTACTTAGGTTTTTATCAAAATAGGGTTTGATTTGAATTTGTCAAACCTGACCCGAATTAGATAAAAATCTGTGTAGGATATTGTTCAATAAGTGTCGATTAATCATCCTAGCTATCAATCTAAGTAAAAAATCACGGATTGAAAGCAAATTTTGTAATTTTCCTCAAGAACCTTAAGTTATAAAAAACTTAGATTCATATGGTAAAAATGATGTTTTGATAAAACGGTTAATATGGTTTGCTAAATCGGAGGATTGCGAACCGATTGATGTGAAATTTTCAAACTTTTTGCAAACTTTCAATTTTTCCAGTTGAATGGTTAAGGACATGAAGAACAACACGGGCTATGTCTAGTTAACCATGCCCCGTGCTGCTCTTTGGATAATCAACACGAGCTGTGTTAGGGTGAGCATGCCCCGTTCCATTCATAAGAAAAGAAAACTAACTGTTGAGGAGCAACACGCCCCGTGTCTAACCCGACACGCCCGGTGTTGTTCGTCGTGAAGTCGCCATTTCTCTCGTTCTGACCAACACAGGTCGTGCCCAGTCAGGCACGCCCCGTGCTAACCCATCTGACCACCCAAAAACTGCATTTCATTCGTGAAATTTGTTCTCGTATCATCTTGTTTTCCATTTCCAGGGCTGATTGGACTACATTCAACTCCAGATTCGAAAATGGTTTCCACGATGGCCTTCGCCGACTCATCCCCAAGGATGATAACATTGCTCGTATCCCCCACACCGAGATATTGGAGAAACTGAATCAGCTCCAACAGTACAACTACTTCGTTTCTGAGCTGATGAAGAGGTTGTTTGGGCTGTTTTCGCCGGTTAGAGTGCGGGATTGCACTATTGAGTTCCTAGACTCTTTCACCTTCGAAGATAGGGTGACCGATGTGAACGCTGAAGCTGGAGTAAGATTCAGGCAAGGGAGGCGATGGTATACACGAACTATGGCGCAGTTCATGTTTGACATCGGGGTTTATCTCGAGGAGGAACTGCCAAACTTAGAGGATGCGCGGCACTGCATGCCACACGAGGAGCACTGATCGGACCCAGCTCATGGGGTTTCCTGTTAGGCCTTCTGGGACAACATAGGATATGGACCCTGTGGGTACAAACCGAGCCGCACCAAGAGCACCAAGTTGAGGGATCCGCTGCACCTCTAGATCCATCGTTGTTTTGCTCAGTGTGTGTTCGCCCAAGGCAACTCAAACGACGTGGTTGGCCTCAAGGATCTTGTGGCCTTCTACTGCTTCACCATGAGTGAGGTTTTTAACCTCCCTCATGCGTTGTGCAGCGCCATCCATCACACCGCCAACACCAGTGTCAAGGGCCCACTGCTCTATGGAGGTCTGATCTTCAGTATCTACAACGCCTATGGCGTTCCTGTCCCTCGGGACCTCAAGTGCTCTCCGGCCACTCGATTTGCAGACATGGAGTTCACCCAAAGGCTCCATGACATCAAACCCCGCCCCCCTTTCAGGATGATGGATAGCCGACGCCGAGTGTGGGACCCTCTGGCTATCGAGCCCATGGAGGAGGACCAGCAGCAGCAGTAGGGGCAGCCAGAGTACCAACCTGACCCCCAGGGCCCTAACTTCCCCACCATAATGGACCTCTACCACTCTTTGCAGCAGACCCATACTACTGTCTTGGCCATTGACGATCACACACAGACGATGCAGATGGAGATTTGGGGGATCCATGACGAGATCACTGCTCTTCATGAGAGGTTCTGTTGGCGCTATGATCAGCCCGGGGTGGAAACATCTGGCAGATGCGGTGGAGGAAGTGGCAACTCAACTCAGGATGACGACTCCGAGTGATGGCAGGTATGGTCTGATTATAATAGAACGATGATATGATACATTTGACTTGGTGATTGATACATTTTTATGCTACATTTGTTTTTTTAGTATGTATGATCGGATGATGACACCGTAGTTTATATTTCATTTTGCTTTATCTGTCTTGTTGCTTTAGTAGTTTAGAAACTGATATATGGCAAGCTCTACAGCTAACTGGACCAGGAGGTCAAAACAGTATAGCGTGGTAATCAGTCCACGGGTAAACGTCATGTTTTGTTGATACATGGTTCTTGTTCGTCATGTGAAGTATCAAATACAAGACGAGTATATGCAAGATTGCCTCTGGCCGAACTCCTGGCGAACTCCAGGTTTGGACAAGTCCGAACTTGTCCGAACTAGAGGTTCGGACCAACGTGGTTCATCTAGTATATATAGGTTGTCTTGTATTCAGTTCTGTAGCTTCTGAGCATTATTCATATCTGTGTAATTTGTGGTCTCTGTGGTGTAATACAAGTTCTATTGTATTTACTCTTTATGTTAACTCGTTTTACATTGATTTCATAACGACTAAGTAGACGATCTACCGCTCACGCATTTTCAAGTGGTATCAAAGCATTTGGTTTGTTCTACTGGTCGGAAATCTCCATTTTTGGAGTTTCGAGTCAAAATTTCACGTTTTAAGAAAATCAGTATCATTTTAGAGTTCGTTTGATCATCTCGAGTGTGCTTCTTATCAAAAATCTTCTCCTAGATTGTTTCTATCGTGTTTGCTTGTGTTTCGGTCAAAAAGTTCATCTAAAAACACTAAGAATTGAGAAAATGGTGTCGAGTGAACTAGGTTTTGTTTGTGGTTCGGCCAAGATCGGAATAACCGCTCCGAACTCGAAGTTCGGACAGAGTTCGGCATTTGTACAAGTTCGGACATCATTTGGTAGTGGTTTGGTGAGAATTCGGACGACATTCTTTCCAAGTTCGGTCCTTTTTCTCCGAGAGTTAGGTTCGGAGGGAGTTCGGCGTGTTTAAATTTGGTTAAGGTTCGGACTAAGTCCGGAGTTAGCTTGGACAAGGTTCGGAATAAGTTCGGAGTGAACAGTAATCTGATTTTCAAAATGTCCGATTTTCAAGCATTTGCGGCGATTCAAAATTCGGTTCAAGCAACGATGCAAACAATGATGAATTATGATAATTGTAGAAGCATATTCTTATGCGATGTTGTGTCTCGTGTATTGTATCTATGTGAGAGCATATGTGTGTGTGACTATGAGGGCAGCGGACCAGTTGGTCCTGCGTACCAAATGGTCCGCCCGGACCAGATGGTCCGGATGTGGTCCGCAGCTCAATTAGTCGTACCTATAAATAGGTATCATGTGTAGAGAGTTCAGAACTTCTTGCCATATTCTACCTTTCTGTGTGTGTTTCTGTGTGTGCGCTCTCAAGACTTATTAATACAAATTCCATTTGTATTTACTTGTTTGATCTCGTCTTCATCTCGTTATCACGTGATTAGCAAACGATCCATCGCTCCTTGCGTCTACAAGTGGTATCAGAGCTATCTGGTTCCATTTGCTGATCATATTCTGTGATTTTAGAGATTTTTAGAGAGAGAAAGTTTGGGTTTTCTTCATTTTTCATCAAATTTCCGCAATTCCGAGTGTTTCAACGATGGAAAATGATTTCTGAGTGTTGCTAGAGTGTTTTCGCATCATACTAAAGCAATTTCCAGCTCCAAACGTCAAATTTCACGAAAATCAGTGAAATCAGCCTCGAAATCAGTTGGTCCGCCGGACGAATTTCTGGTCCGCCGGATGAATTTTCTGGTCCACTGGTTGGTCTGCCCGTGTATCTTCATCAGCATTCTGGTCCGCTAATCTGGTCCGCGTAGACAATCTTCATATTTTTGATCCGTGTCAGTTTCAGCGTACCATCTGATCCGCGGCAGTTATTTCAGCGTATCATCTGGTCCGCCGTACGAAATCTGGTCCGCCGGACGAAATCTGATCCGGATTTGGTCCGCAGGTACAAACCTGATCCGCTGGTAGTATTTTGGTCTGCTGAAAGTGTTTTGGTCCGCTGGCAGAAAAGTGTTCATCACTAAAACTGACGTAACTTGAGAACCGTAAAGAGTTACGGAACCCAATACCAGTCAAAACGTTCATCTCGACGAGATCTAGGAATTGTACCCGCCTACGGCCAGTACCATCCAGTTTTGACCCAATAAATCAGCTTGGAAGACCTCCGTTTTTGAGTTCGAAGTTTTTGAGGTGTCATATTTCGAAAAATATGTCGGACTTTGAAGCGTTTTTTGCGATTCAAAACACGGTGCAAGCTATCATTAACTATGATAATGAAATAGGAACAGGTCAGAAAGTTCCGAAATTGCTCAGATTGGAAGATTATCATAGTTGGGTGAAACGATTCAATGCATATGTTGGTGCTAATGATGTTGATTTTTTGATATCTTACAATAATCTATACGAGTATCCAACAGGAACAAATGGAAGGCCAGTTTTGCAACAAAGTCTTATTGGTGAGCAAAAGAAGGCATATCAAGTAGAACAAAAAGCTTATGGTGCTTTAACAATGGCACTACCTTCCGACTTATTACATCAATTTTCTGCGTATACTTCTGCAAAAGAGTTGTGGGATGCAATTCAGAAACGTTGTGAAGGTAATGATCAATTCAAGAAAAGTAAACAAAAGGTTCTAAAGAAAGAATTCGACAATTTCAAGCATTATCCAAATGAAAATATTTCAAAGCTCATTACTAGGTTTTCACATTTACTGAGTGAAATGTCTTTAGTTGGAATAAAAAAAGAAGAAGCTGATTTGAAAGAGAAGTTATTAGAGGCATTACCTGAAAAATGGGAAAACTATGTGATGATGATTACTCATGATAAAGAGTATTCAGGAGTGTCATTCATCAATTTGATTGAGCAGATACAAGCAAGAGATATGGAGTTGAGTGTCAACAAATCTATGCCTGCACAAGTACAGAATCCAGCTGCATATCGTGGTGAAAATGATTCTAACATAAATGCTAAAGAGTCAAACATTTTCAGTGAAGGTTCTCCTACTGCATTTCTTGCTGGAAAAATTGAGAGTTATGGTTATTCTCCAGGTTGTACTTTTACAAGTCCAAATCAATCGTCAAAGCCTACAATTCCTGACAAGGCATCTGAGGATTTAGCTTCATTGCTATCTGCCTTTATATCATCGTCAAATGGTTCAATTTTTGGGAAACTGGGAGAAGTTGATTTGGTTGTGTTGATACATGAAATGTGCGTCGTGTGAAGTATCAAATGAAGACCAAGTTCAAGCCAATTTAGGGTTGGCCGAACTGGTCCGAACCTGAAGTTCGGACCGGCCGAACCTGGGGTTCGGAGGGAGTTCGGCCAGTCGTATATATATAGTTGTTTGGTCTTTGTGTTTAGGAGTGCTGAGCGTGTGAGATCTCTTAAGTGTGTGTTTCTGAGTGAGTTTCTCTGTGTCTGATTCTAAGTGTTTACTGATTGTAATTGTTCTCGTTTGATCAATAAAACAATCGGTTAATTACGTTTCGATGTCCGATTAGCTAGATCGAGTAGACGATCCATATGCTCACGCATTTTCAATTGGTATCAGAGCTTTCTGGTTCACTCTACTGATCTGTGGTTGCTATTTTCGGATTATTGAGCGTTTTTGAAGTTTTCTTGAGTTTCGTTACGTGTTTTTGATCATTGCTGACGTGTGTTTTGTGCAAAAATTGTTCCTAAACCGTTTTCTATCGAATTTTCTGATCCACCATATCGAGTTTCGTCAAAATCAGTCCGTTTTCACGAGTTTTCGAAAAATGACTTCGAGGTTCGGAGGTTACTGGGCAAGCTCGGAGTAACCGCTCCGAACTTGAGGTTCGGAGGTGACTCGGAGGAGTTCGGTGAGAGTTCGGAAGTGTTCGGCGAGAGTTCGGTGGTAGATCGGTCTAGGTTCGGAGTTGTATTGAAGTTCGGAGTTAGTTTGAGGTTCGGTGAGAGATCGGAGGTGTTCGGTGAAGTTCGGACTAGTTCGGAGGGTACAGTAGGTTCGGACAAGTTCGGTCAGATCAGAATTTATTTGTCAAATTTTTCAACGATGTCGGAATTTCAAGCTTTTGCCTCAATGCAAAGTGCTATGCAGACCATGATGAATTATGACAATGAAATCGGAACAAGTCAGAAAGTTCCCAAATTGTTGAAACTAGAAGATTATCAGAATTGGAAGAAACGATTTTCAGCGTATATCAGCACAAATAATATTGACTTATGGATTCCAATTAGAAAATTGTATGAAAAACCAAAAGAAGATGGAGAGTCTAAGGAAATTGAAGATTTTGATGCTGCTGAAAGAAAAAGTTATGAACTTGAACAAAAAGCTTATGGTTATCTTACCATGGCTTTACCTACTGAACTGTTACATCAATTCAGCACATGTAAGAAGTCAAAGCAGTTATGGGATGCTTTATCAGCAAGGTGTGAAGGAAATGATCAGTATAAGAAAAGTCGAAAGAAGGTTTTGAGTAAAGAATTTGATAATTTCCAGCATTATGAGAATGAAAATATAACAGCTCTTGTCTCAAGGTTATCTCATCTGATTAGTGAATTGAAGATTGTGGGAATTGAGAAAACTGATGAAGAATTAAAGGAAAAGATTATGGAAGCATTACCAGACAAATGGGAAAATTATGTTTTGCTTATCACTCATGATAAAGAATACTCAACGTTGACATTTCATGAGCTTACTGGAAAGCTTCATGCTCGTGAAATGGAAATGTTAAATTCAAAGAAATCAACTGCTACCTTGCAACATCCTGAGTTGTATCATGGTGAAAATTCAGCAAGCATACATGCTAAAGCTAAACCAACTTTGAATTCTGCACCAAGTGTAGCTTTTCTAGCTGGAGCTTCAGGAAATTCTGATAATAATTCTTCAAGAGGTTGCCATTTTACAATTCCGAATATTTCAACTCAAAGTGTTTTTTCGGCTGAATCAACGGAGGATTGTGCCAAAATGATTTCTGCATTGATTTCATCGTCGTTTGGTTTGATTCTCAAAAATGTTGCTGATGCAAAGTTAACTAGTGAGGATCTTGATGAACTTGATGATGATCAATTGACTGAATTGGATGTTTCGTGGCAATATGCTATGTTATGTCAACGGTCAAAGAGGTTTTTCAAGAAACATGGAAGACGAATTTCTGGTGACAAGTTGGGTTTCGACAAGTCAAAGTTAAAGTGTTATAATTGTCAACAACTTGGACATTTTGCCAAAGAATGTCAACAGAAATCGGCTACTCCACAATCATCCAAACCTGGTTTTACTCAACCATCTACAAGTAACACAGGCAAGACAACAGCTTTGACGGTTCAAAAAGATGGTGCTATTGATTGGGGTAAACAATTTGGATATGATTCATCAGCCTTCATAGTTACTCATGATTTACAAGAAGATTATTGTTCGGATACTAGTTCTGATACTAGTTCAATTCCAAGTTCTTATGAATCTGCTGAAAACTTGGAAAGTCTGATGAAGGAAAATGCTTTGTTAATGAAGAAGGTTCAACAATTGTCTGAGACATTTGATGTGATTAATTCAGAATTGCAAATTTCTAAAGAACATGAAACAGAGTTGGTTTTGAAGAATGAGGGTTTGGCTACGGAAATCAAAATGTTGAATGAAGTTATAGATGTTTTGAAGCAAGAAAAGAAAAGTGTTGAAACTTCAAAAGCTGAGATTTGTGAAGAAAAGGATGAATTGATGCAAGAAGTGAAGAAATGGAAGGAAGAGGCGGAAGATGCAGCGAATGATTTTCAGAATTTGTTTGACAAATCCAAGGTCAAGCTTGATCTGCTTACTAAGAGTATTGAAGAATCTGATGCTAAAATCAAAGCATATCAAGTTGATATGGAAAAGTTATTAGATGATAAGCGGGAGTTGGCTAGAGTTAACAAGGTTCAAACTGCAAATCTGGAAATTCAAAAGAGAAATGAGGATAAACTGAAGAAGGAGTTACATGAAGGTCTTGACAATCTTCGTTTGCAAAAGTTTGAAACTCACAAAGTTACTAAACGTTTGATTGCTAAAGAAAAGGAATTTGCAGAAGCTCAACAGCAAATTTCTGATCTCAAAATTCAAGTTCTTGATGCTAAAAGACTTTTCAACAATGTTTCAAATTCTCAAGTTTTCACAAGCTTCTTAGCAAATGATGCAAATTTTGAAAGAATGTTTGATAAAACTGCATCACCTCCTGCTCATATTAAGGAAGTTTTCAAAGAAGTGAAAGAACATGTTGAGGTTGTTGACTATTCAAAGACTTCATCTGCTACTTCTGAAGAAGCAAAGGTTGTGCAGAAGAAAACCACGACGAACAAGAAAAAGGTTTTGAAATCTGAGATTCCTCCAGCACCAAAATTTGTTTCTGGTTTCTCTTCTGCTGATAATGAGAAGTCGGCTACATCCAGTGCCAAGATTCAGTCTCAACCTGAAATTGATGAGACTATTTTCTATGATCAGAAGAAAATCACTGATATGAAAGCTGAATTCACAAGATTGGCTAAGAATGGACATCAGAGTTCAAATTCTGAGGAGAAGATATCTGGTAAACAAGTTGGTCTGGGATTTCATGAAAAGAAGGTTCGAGTTGAGAAGGTTCCAGCATCTGAAGCACAGACTTTGAAGAAAATTAAAATGAAGCAAGTAAAGAAGAATGTTTTTAAAGCAGACAAGGTTCAACCCGAGCGGTTTTATAAACTCAAGGGTTCTGATCAATTATTTTCTGACAAAGAATTTCCTCTTCATTGCGTTGATGCTCGGAAGATTTCAGAAGTTTTTGTGAAAGCTGATATTTCATCTGCAAGTTCTCAATCTCGTAGCCCAACGTCTAAATGGGTGCATGATCATCGTCATCAGGTATATGATTCTTTTTCTGATCATGTTAGAGATATTCATGTGTGTTCATCACAGGTACATCAAAAGTGGGACAAATCCACACGTTTATGTTATGTTTGCCGTCAAAGAGGGCACATGGCAAAAGATTGTTCACTTTCTGCTGAATCGAAGTTAAGGTTTCTCAAGAAATCAGTTTTTGGTAGTTCTGCCAATACTAAGTTCTTCAATGAACAAGGCAGAGTTTTTGATGAAGTTGAGCCTACATTTTATCATAAACAAAAACGTTTTGTTCCAAAGTTTTCAAAGGATCAAAATGTAGGTTCATCATCACAGTCACCTGTGACTATTTCATCGAAAACTGAAGTACCAAAACAACAACAATGGAAACCTAAGGTGGTTTCAAAGCAAAATCAGGACACTGGTCGACCAGAAGCAATTCGCTTCGGGTCGTTTATGAACTAATCAGGTTGTCCAGTTTGCAGGTACTTTTAGAAGACCTATCGACGACTGCAAAGTTGTTGATGGAGGAGTATTCTGCTTAATTTAAATTTCTTGCTATATCTTTCTAACGTGCAAAATTTTCTGAATTTTAATACTGCAAAATATCCGTGTTGATTGATCACTTTTGTTTGTTTACAAGTTTTTCTCCAAAAAGCAAAAAATAGAGTCTTGTTTTTGTGTAAAATGAAAATCCAAAAATAGAGTTTTCATTTTAAGGGGGAGAATTGTAAGTAAGGGGGAGTAATTGAACATGTTATGGAAAGAAGGTGAATACATGCAAAATATATAAGGAAGGAAGGTGAATACATGCATAATATAAAATTGTGAGAAATTGATCATTGGGAGATGATGGTACATTGGCATACGTATCTGACTCATGGATAGAGTAGATGAAAGGGCCATAAGATCATTGTTTGATGTGCATGGTAGGCTCGACAAATCAGAAAGTATTCAGATGTGATATACACTAAATACTAATGCTTGACCATGTGGATAACATCTTGATGCGTATTTCATGACACAAAAAGAAAAATAAGTGTGAAAAGAGTAATGAGAAGTCACTGTGTACACATGCGTTCATTTTGCAAAGATTTAAACTTGTTTGATTTTCTTTATTTTGTCAAACGATCGGACTTTCTCTGCGTGTCGAAAGACCGATCTGATTGTTGTTCGTTTGACGTTCTGCTTTATTTTCTTTGGTGTTTCGTATAACTCATCGGACTTTCTCTGCGTGTACGGGAGTACCGACCTGATTGTTGTTGAGTTATACAATTTCAACTTGTTTTATTTTTCTTATTTTGTTAAATCCGAGGCCTTATCTGCGTATCGAAAGATCGACCTTAAGGTAGACGATTTAACGTTCTTATTTCTTTTTGCATGGAACACAGTTGACTGTATCATGATAAATTCTATGTGATGTGAAATTTCACAAATGCTATCACACAAAAGGAAAAGGAAAGAAAAACAGAAAATGTCTGAATATGTCTGATAGTGTGGGGTACACTGGTCAAAGCAAATCTAATCAATACCTTAACATATCCAGATGTTATGAGTATGATTCTGTCTGAGCTTAAGATGGACAAATTATACCAGCAATCGGCATGACTTGTGTGTTTCAATATATTGAAATTGAAGTGTAGTTCAGTGCGTTATGATCAATATGATCCCATATAGTGATCTTTCTCATACCAAAAATAGTGTCTGATTCTGTATTGCAATTTCATTTCATTTTAGAAAAGATCAAAAAGATTTTTGGTGTGTTTTGGTATAAACTTTCAAAAAGCCAAAAAGA
Organism: Deinandra increscens subsp. villosa; assembly: GCA_039602395.1. Taxonomy (NCBI): domain Eukaryota; kingdom Viridiplantae; phylum Streptophyta; class Magnoliopsida; order Asterales; family Asteraceae; genus Deinandra; species Deinandra increscens. The sequence goes on from JBCNJP010000012.1 coordinate 45,497,958, forward strand.
TTTTGTTTCTGCTTTATTTTCGATCTGATCAACACGTGATATAAAATCAATTTTCAAAATCATATCTTGGAGTCTCAAAGAGACGTTTTGCGACAAGATTATTTAAGTTTGATGCAGGATGCTGTAGTGCAAGCTATCACAACTTCAAGTCTTCTGAAGCTTGTTGATAAAGACCAGAGATAAACTGAATGTTATCAAGTATTCAAGTTTGAGCCACGATCGAGTTGAGGAAAAGTTTGTTCGAAGATTCATCTCATTGGACGAACGAGATCTTAACTTGAGGGGGAGCTTGATTGAAGATACAATGTTGATGATGTTAAAGAAATTAGAGGAGGATACTGCACACGACGAGGGGGAGTTTGTTGATACATGAAATGTGCGTCGTGTGAAGTATCAAATGAAGACCAAGTTCAAGCCAATTTAGGGTTGGCCGAACTGGTCCGAACCTGAAGTTCGGACCGGCCGAACCTGGGGTTCGGAGGGAGTTCGGCCAGTCGTATATATATAGTTGTTTGGTCTTTGTGTTTAGGAGTGCTGAGCGTGTGAGATCTCTTAAGTGTGTGTTTCTGAGTGAGTTTCTCTGTGTCTGATTCTAAGTGTTTACTGATTGTAATTGTTCTCGTTTGATCAATAAAACAATCGGTTAATTACGTTTCGATGTCCGATTAGCTAGATCGAGTAGACGATCCATATGCTCACGCATTTTCAGGTTGCAAATGACTTAAGTGAGTTAGATGATGATCATTTAAATGAGTTAGATTTACATTGGCAATTTGCTATGACTGTTGAAAGAGGTAAGAGATACATGAAGAAGTATGGTAAACAATCTTTTCCTCCAGGAGGAAAACTTGGATTGGATAAGTCCAAAGTTAGATGTTTCAAATGTTCACAAATTGGACATTTTGCTCATGAATGTAAAAATCCGAAAACATCCGTATCTTCGTCCTCAACAAACAATTCAAATTCGCAATCCTTGATTTCACAAATGGATGAAGGTTATGATTGGAATAAGGATATTGAAATAATGGAATAGAGACAGAAACAGTTGGCATTAAATGTTTTCCACAATCTAGAAAGTTCCACTTTTAAGTCTGATTCTAATTCAGCTTCTCTTTCCAAATCTGCTTTGGTTTATGATAGTTCTCTAAATAAGTATGTCGAGTGGTATCCTGATGAATCTGCATTTCTTGCCGAAGTTGTAAGGAAGGAGGTAAGTGATTCTAATTCAGAAACAAGTTTATGTGAAACAGTACTGGAAGATGGAGTTGCTGAACTTACAAAAGATTTACAAGAGAAATGTGAAGCTTGTGGTGTTGCCAATGATAAATTTGAATCTTTGCTAAACGATAACAGTTTGCTAACTAAAGAATTCATAGTTGTGAAAGTTGCTTTGGAGTGTTTACAACCAAGATGTGATGATTTAGAAAAAGTTAATTCATTGTTGGTAACAGAAAAGGATAAATGGATTGCTGACTTTGAGAAAGAAAAGGCTGCTCATCTTGATGCAGTTCAAGATTTTGAGAATCTATTTGAAAAGAGTTATCCTGTTCAACAAAGGTATGAAAAAGCAAATGCGATTGCTGTTGAAGCTGCAGATAAAGTTTTAGAACTTCAAGAAGAACTTTCAAAGCTTCGAGATGAAAATGTTCAGATGTGTGAAAAGAATGACATTTTAACAAAAGATGTTGCTTATTTTACTAAGAAGTGGGAGAAGGTTCATGCTGAGCTAATGGAGTTATGTGATACCAAAGCGCAACTGAAGGCTGAATACAATGAATTATCAGATGACTTTATTGGTACTCAGAAAGATTTGTTGGCTGCTCAAGTCAAAATATCTGAGTTAAAAGTTGAGATTCCCGCCCTTCAAAAGCAAGTAAAGAATTCAGCTATGTCTCCTACATTACTGAATTACATTTACAATCAGGAAAAGAGTGACGAAAGTGTGAAAGAAGAGGAATTACATTCTGTTCCAGCTCCAGTGGTTATATTAAATCCTCCATCTGTGTCACTTGATCCAAGAGCTGAATTGCAAGATTATTCTAAATTTGCAACTCCAGCAAAGAAGAAGAAAACCAAATCTGAGAAAAGGGAGAAGAAATTAGGTGAAGCTCCAAAGTTTGTGTCAATTTCAAAGGCTTTGGAAGATGAAAAGCTTTGTGAGAAAATTGCATCTGGTTCTTCATCTGTCAATGAAGAAGAAAAAGCTTTGATTCAAAATAACAAATTGAAAGCTATTAAAGCTAAATTTACCAGTGCAGCTAAAGGCAGAGCAGTTCCAACGGCTTTTTCAAATTCTTCAAAAGTCTAGGGATACAAGCATAAAGGTATTGGTTATGATTCTAAGGAAGAAGTAGTTTTTCAAACACAACGACCAAAGAAAGTTGCTGGTTTAACTCAAAAGAACAAATCACAACAGCAGAAACGACATGTTGTCAAATCAAAGAATGATCATTATTATTCTAGAGGGTCTTCTTATAGTTCTGGTTCTTCTCAACGAAGTCCATCTCCAAGGTATGATACTTCTGATGATTTCTTTGATTCATTCAGTTCAGAAAATATTTTTGGTTATCATGATGTGTTCAAACAGGACAAGAGAAATCTAAAGAATTTTGTTGATAAAAAACAAATTTTTGAATCAAATCTGGGTAGTAGTTCCCTTAATGTTTTTCAAAGGAAGTGTTATGCATGTTGTAAACCAGGACATCTTGCTGCACAATGTCCTACGAATGCGAGCATTCACTCCTATGTGCACAAAACTGCTAAATATGTGGATTTAAATGGTCATATTTTTGATGAACCACAACCATCGATGTACAAATTAACTAGTAAGCCGTCTTGGACGAAAACGCAAGTTGATCATTTTGTGGGTTCATTGAACAGTTTTCAATCGCCATTGATGTGGAAACCACGAGCTGTTTCCTTGGCAAACAAAGACCATGTTGAAGACACCGGGCGACCCGAGGCTGTTGACTCGGGCCGATCCCAAAACCACTAATGTTTTATCTGGTGTCTGCAGGTTTCTTCAAGAAGACCTGTCATGCGTGTGTTGCTGATAGTGAAGAACTTGCTTAATTTAGAGTTTCAACGACATATCTTTTTCAAATGTTTTTCAACCGATTTTTCCAAAACTAAAATTGCAAAGTGTTAGTGTTGGTCGATCAATTTTCTTTCTTGTTCATATGTTTACATTTTTTAGGGGGGGGGGGGGGAAATTGAAAATTCAAAAAATAGTGTTTGTTTGAATTTTAGGGGGAGAAATTGGAAAAATAAAAAAATGGAAAATTGAGAAATTGATCCGACAAAGGCGAGAAATGATGGTACATCAGCATATATGTTATCCGCCATGGATAGATTAAGTCTAAAGGCTGTAGGTACTTGCATAATCTGTGAATGTGCATGACTAATCTGATATCTGCAAGTAAGATATAAACATAAAGCTTGCCTGATGATCTTTGGTTATTTTCTTCTTGATGAATGCTGTGTGATGATTCCAAAAATAGAATTAAGAGATATCTTGATGAATGCATGTTTTCATTTTGCATTTTCTTCTTGATGAATGCTGTGTGAAAGATCGACCTGATTGGTGTTCGTTTGACATTCTCCTTTATTTTCTTTGGTGTTTCGTATAATCCATCGGACTTTCTCTGCGTGTACGGGAGTACCGACCTGATTGTTGTTGGATTATACAATTTCTGCTTTATTTTTATATTTCTTATTTTCCTAAACAATCGGACTTTCTCTGCGTGCTCACAAGGCCGACCTGATTGTTGTTTGTTTAGGGTTCTGCTTTATTTTTGCATGACACATCAAGGATGATTAAATCTCTAAGAAAGTTGGTTTTATATGATAAGTATGATGTTTTGCCAGTATTTCTGATAGAGTGGGGGCCGAGTTATCAGTGCATGATAAAATTACCTTAAGCATATCTGAAAACGATAAAAAATGATTGGTGCATGCTGAAATAAACATAAATGTTGTATTTGCGATTATCTTGGCTTGCATGCTGATTAAGACGGAAATTGAAATGTGCTAGATGCGTTATGTCTGATATGATCTCGTGTCGTGATCTTTCTCGCAAAATACCAAAAATAGAGTGTAATTTTGTATTGCATTTATATTTCCATTTTAGTAAAATTCAAAAAGATTTTTGGTGTGTTTTAGCATAACTTTGAAAAATCAAAAAGATTTTAGGTGTGTTTTGATCTAAAGTTTCTAAAAGCCAAAAAGATTTTATTTCTTAGTTGTTTTCGATTGATCAACACTTGATACTAAATCAAACTTTCAAAATCAATATCTTGGATTCTCAAAGAGAAGTTTTGCACCAAGATTAAATTATTTTTGGAAATTCAAAGAAAATCCGCACTTTTGTCTTCTAAAGTTGCAGATTTTTGTGTGTCAATACTCAAGCATGGTGAAAGGGGGAGTTTGTTATATCTTTCACAAGTGGATCCTGAAGGTCAAAGATTTATTCAAGAATGATCCAGCCATGCAAGCTCTATTTCTGACAAGATTTCAAGTTGACGATCGGATGCAACATTGTTGAAGATTGAAGACTAGAGATTTAGTTAGAAAAGATACACTACACGTTAAGGGGGAGTTTGTAGAAGCATATTCTTATGCGACGTTGTGTCTCGTGTATTGTATCTATGTGAGAGCATATGTGTGTGTGACTATGAGGGCAGCGGACCAGTTGGTCCTGCGTACCAAATGGTCCGCCCGGACCAGATGGTCCGGATGTGGTCCGCTGCTCATTTAGTCGTACCTATAAATAGGTATCATGTGTAGAGAGTTCAGAACTTCTTGCCATATTCTACCTTTCTGTGTGTGTTTCTGTGTGTGTGCTCTCAAGACTTATTAATACAAATTCCATTTGTATTTACTTGTTTGATCTCGTCTTCATCTCGTTATCACGTGATTAGCAAACGATCCATCGCTCCTTGCGTCTACAATAATGAAACTGGAACAAGCCAGAAGTTCCCAAATTGCTCAAATTGGAAGATTATCATAGCTGGGTTAAATGATTTGAAGCTTACGTTGATACAAATGACATTGATATGTGGTTGGCGTTTACTGATCAATATGTCTATCCTAAGGATGAAACTGGTGAACCCATTCTTCAACGAAAGATGTCATCTGAACAAAAGAAAGCTTATCAAGCTGAAAAGAAAGCTTATGGTACTTTGACGATGGCTTTGCCTAAAGAGTTACTTCATTAATTTTCTGGTAATTACACATCAAAGAGTTTGTGGGATGCATTGGAAAAGAGATGTGAAGGAAATGACCAATATAAGAAGAGTCGTCAGAAAATTTTAAAGAAGGAATTTGATAGTTTCAAGCATTATCAAAACGAATCAATTCCAAATCTGATTGCCAGATTCGCTCACTTAATGAGTGAAATACGTTTGGTAAGTCTCACTAAGGAAGAAGCTGATATGAAAGAAAAGATTCTAGAGGCTTTGCCAGAGAAATGGAAAAATTATGTGATGATGATCACCCATGATAAAGAATATCAGGGATTATCGTTCAATGATTTAATTCAAAGAATTCAAGCCAGAGACATGGAGTTGATGGTGAACAAATCACTTCCTGCACAAATTCAGAATCCTGTTGTGTATTATGGTGATAATGATTCTACTATGAATGTCAGGAAATCGAATAGTCTTAAGTTTTGCACCTCCTATAGCATTTATTGCAGGTAAATCACTTCCTGCACAAATTCAGAATCCTGCTGGTTGTAATGTTTCTGTTCCAAGTTCTTCAACTCAAAATGCATTATCTCCCCAAATCACCGATGATTATAATGCTTTTATGTCTGCGTTGGTATCTTCATATTTCGGTGTTATTACTGGTGCGGTGAATAATGTTGAGCTGACAAATGAAGATTATGATCAGATTGATTATAATCATTTGGAAGAGATGGATTTGAATTGGCAATATGCTATGTTAGTTCGTCGAACGAAGAAATTTTCAACAGAACTGGCTGTTGGTCCTCACTGATCTTTATCAGTGCAAATGAAGGTGTTTTTGAGAAGAAAACCAAATAAACAACACAATATAAGATTTCCAATGACTAAAATGGTTTTCTAGCCTTGAACAATCTCAATATGAACCAATAGATTGATAAGTGATGATTAACAAGCTACAATATACTGAAATAAGCTCCTAGCCGTCACCAAAACTCACCAAATGAAGATTTCTTGTATTAGGGTTCAAAATGCTTGAGAAAGTTACAAATGGCTGCACAAGGCTGCGTATTTATACTGTCCAGTGAACAGTTTCGCTGGCAGTTTCGCTGGCCAAGCGAAACTGTCACTGAGACAGTCTAACCTAGGTACCGAGCGAAACTACAGTTTCGCTCGGTAGCTTACAGTTTCGCTAGCCTACCAAAACATAACATTTACAAGAAACTAAACTATTACAATCAAACTAAACAAACTAGATGAATTCCTCCCTACATTGATCTTCAATATTCCCCCTAGGGAGGGATTCAGCCACTGGATCTTCACTTGTCAGCATCGGCTTCAGTTCTGGTTCGGCTCCTTGATTCAGATCAGGAGTCCCTGATTCCCCCAAAGTAGTTGTCGTGTCAGCAACGGGGACATTTTCTTCAGATTCCCCCACAATTGTTGTTTCATCAGCATCTGGGGTTTCTGACTCTGGTTCCCCCAGGTTAATTGTCTCTTCAGCAACGGGGTTGTCGGTCTCTGGTTCTGTGATTTTAGTAGAAGATTCTCCAATCCCGCTCAATGATTTGTTCATTTGATTCGCCAGATCCCGATCTTCTTCCATTTTATCTTCAGTAGCCCTAACTTTCACGGCTAAATCTTTGATTTCCTTGACGATGCCCCGGGCTTTGTTGGCTACTCGCATAAACAAGCCAGCCTCTTCTGCAGTGTCTTCTCCAGCCCCGAATCGGATATGATTTTCGCACAGAATTTTTAAATCATCATTGCTGAAGGAAAATACTTCCATGGGATCGAATAATCTTATTTCAGCATCATTTCCAATTCGTATAACGGCTTCGCCAGTCAGATTGTCATAGAACCACTTCTGGAAGTTTTGCAGCCTTGACATTTGCTGATCAGGAATTCGGATTCTGGTCATAGTCTTGGCTGCTTTGAACTTTAGGGTGACCTTCGGTTTCCCGGTAGCTTCATCAATTTCTGTTGTGGACTTTACCCTTTTTCCCTTCATGAAACCAAACGACGCAAAGTCGTCCTTCGCCGCCAGCTGAATCATTAATCTCAGATTTGAGGCTCTCACGCTTTTGTCTTCGTCTAGGAGGGGGAGCTCTGCCAGTCTTCTTAGATCCCATCTTGGCAAGGTATTGAAATTTTCTCGTTTACGGATATATGTAATACTCCCCCCTCTTCGCTTGATCATGAAGCCATGAACCGCTTCACTGTATTTCCAGCTGATAATGTGCCTATCAGACTCCTTTCTTTTGGGTTGGGACATGTTTTGAAACAAAGGCGTCTGATCTGCGAGCTCTGGTTTCTTAAACCATTCTTCTCTCTTGAACTCGAGAACCTCTTCACTAACAGAGCTTATCTTTGCAAGATACGTAAGACCATGCTCTTTCCAATCATAGCTTTCTGGTTCAGAGTGATCGTCAATTTCAGCTTCTTCCTCATCTTCATCAATCAAAACGAATTTGGCTTGAACAATCTCTGGCTGTGGTTGTTCTGTTTCAACACTAAATAGATTTGCATCACTGACATTGATAGCATCCAAGTCTTCAGCATTGGGGGCTCCACTGTCATCAGCATCATTCACACCTGTTCCACTTCCTCCAGCTCCACCAGATCCACTTCCTCCTGCTTTATCAGCTTCACCAGAACCACTGCCACCCGCTGCTCCGGATGTGTCCTTTAAGATGTCATTAACTGATTCGATCTCAGCATCACTCATTATACCTGGCATGTTCAGATGCTTCTTGATATCGTTCAATTCTACCATCAAAAATTTGATCAAGGAAGATTGTTTAGCTATGATCTCATTCATGTTTTTGATCTGAGAATCTTTCTCCTTCTCCCGAATTTCAGAATTAACCAGCTTGGTTTTAATCATACCCAATTCATTTGACAAAGAGGTATTTACACCTCTGATGATGTCTTCGTCCAATTCAGCTCTGGGATCTATTCTTCTTTTCTTTGAAGCTCTCAGCTCATCTTCAGTCGGAACACTTTGTTTTTGAGTGGCCTTCTTTCCTTGACGAGATAGACTTTCGAGCTCATCTTCAATTTCATCTTCAGCTTCTTTCCCCGAACCCCTCACATATTGTTTCCTTTTCCCCTTTACATTCTCACCTACCTTTCCTTGAGTTTTTCTTTTGTTTTCGTCTTCGATCAACTTCTTGATGTACTCATATCTTTCTTCAGAATACATATGTTTCATTAGATAGGTGGTATGCCCAGAAAAACCCTCTCTAACGGCACAACAATCTGATAGAATCCTTGAGTGCATTGGATTAATAACAAGAGCTGTACTTTGCTTCGGCAACTCAGGTTCTAGATGTTCTATAATCATCTCCAGGAATCTCGGATACAGAAGCCATCTGGATTTCTTCAAAGCTTGAATATTCGCAACCATAGCTTCAAATATTCTCTGAGGGATGTTAGCTTTCTTTCCTTTACACAACAGCAACATTGCTTCAGCCCAGTTCAAATTCAATCCATCTGAGCCACCCTTTCTGTCATCAATGCAGGAAATGATGACGTGAGCGATGAATCTCCATTCTTTAGACATGTAAGACTTCTTAATCTCTTTCTTATTCTTCCACAAATGGCCTCCTTCATAACCCATGTGCCTTTCAAAACCCTTCAATACATCCACGTCATTCAACTTGGGTGCATCACCAACATCCTCTTCCAGTTTAAGTGCTTCAGCGATGGTTTTCATTGTAATGACAATATCTTTCTGCATGACCCTAGCACGAATGCATTCAGGAGTGGCTTTGACGTCATATTCTGCAGACAGCCAGAAGTCTTTGATGTGCCTTTCGTCAATGATTGTAGAGTGTGAGATGGCATAATGGATGCAAGATTGTTTGAGCCACTTTATACAGTCTCGGAATCCGGTAGACTTGTCGAGGTTATCATTCAGCCAGGCAGTGACATTGCTTCGAGGATCGTGTTTAAGATTAGACATTGTCTGCACACGAAACGGAGATTTTGTGAGTTCAAAAGAATTTAAAATGAATTAAATTGAATTTTTGAAAAATTTGTTAGTTTCGCTGCGAAATTGTACTTTCGCTAAGTAGACCACAGTGTCGCACACGGCGAAACAGTTAGATTCGCGACATTGGTCTCGGCGACATTGACTAGGTCAGTTTCGCCGAGAAACTGTAGTTTCGCTGCGAAACTGTAATTTCGCTGAAGGCGAAACAGCAGTTTCGCTGCGTATCACGGCGAAACTGTCAGCGAAGTTTGGGCATGACCGCTAGACAGTTTCGCTCGAGACTGTGAACTTTCGTTCAGTTTCGCTGGACGAACCAGCAGTTTCGCTGGACGCGACATTTCGAATTTTAAATTACCGAAACTCGATTTTAAGCACAGTTTTCGCAATCCAAACCCACATACACCAGAAACACAACAAGACGAGTACAATGAGGGTTCAAACAACGGTTATAAACAACAGTTTAAAGTGCACGAAAAATTCGTTGAGTTGCCGATTCGAACTTCGAAAAACCCCCAAAGAAGTTGTGATTTCAGATGCGGTTTCAAGTGTGATAACACGGATTACATGACCATGAAGCATACACAACCTTTAACACGATTAATCAGTTAGGCGAAGATCGAGATGAAAAGGATGAAACAGTTTGGCGAAAATAGGAGTTTCGCGAGACGGTGTATCGACGCGGTTTGCTGGTTTAGGGTTTCGGTGATAGTGAGACCGAGATGATCTCGATGAACGGATATATACCGAGGTCAGTTTCGCTCGTAATTTCGCTCGGCGAAACAATAGTTTCGCCAGAGCGAAAGAGCAGATTCGCTCGACCCAGGGATCAAACAGATCAATTTCGCCGATGACGAAATGTATAAGTGTCGCTGAGAGCGCATGCGGCGAAACTGAGCGGGCGAAACATAGTTTCGCTGGAAACCCTAAAAATCCAATTTTGACCAAATTTTGATTTTGACTTTTGGAAAACCGACAAACACACACAAAACGTCAAATTATTTACAAAGTATCGATCTTATCAAAAATAACGCAGACAGAAAATCTTTTTGAGCTTTTTCAAATGTAAATTAAAACAACTATACAAGCAGATACTAATTTAATTTGTGAGAAAGATCCAGACGTGAGATCACATCAACCGATACGCATCATACACATTTCAATTTCAATTTTAATCAGCATGCACGTCAAGCAGATCCCGAATGCATCACATTGATATTAAGCATGCACTAATAGTATTTAACATTTTTGGATATGCTTAAGGTATATTAATCAAGCACTGATTACCCAGCCTCACTCTATCAAAGATGTTAACAAGTCATCATATTTATCATTATTTTTCTTTTAATTCTTTTTCAAATGAGATATACGTTCATGATGTTTCATGCAAAAATAAAGCAGAACCCTAAGAGAACAGCAATCAGGTCGGCCGCTAAGCACGCAGAGAAAGCCCGATACACTTAGGAAAATAAAAAAGAAAAATAAAGCAGAAATCGTGTATATCAACAACAATCAGGTCGGCTTGTGGGCACGCAGAGAAAGTCCGATGATATACACTAAACACCAAGAAAATAAAGCAGAAAACTCAATCAGCAGGTGATCAGGTCGGCCGCCTAGGCACGCAGAGAAGACCCACTGAGTCGAGTGTAAAAAATGGCATAAAGCCTTATTTGCAAAGCATGCGTACATCAGAACATCTCTTAATTGGCAGAATCATTGCAACACTTATCAAGAAATGAAAGCTAAAGTAAATCAGGCAAGCGTTATGTTTATATCCTACTCATAGATATCATATTAGGCATACACACTCAAAGATCATACAAGCACAATGCAGCCTTTATTTTTACTCTATCCATGGCAGATAACGCAGGTTGATAAACAATCATTTCTCACAAGGTCGGATCAATTTCTCATTTTCATTTTTGAAATTTTATTTATGTACCAAATCATTTCTGAGGACTTCAATTTTCCCCCAAAATCCACAAATACTCTATTTTTGGATTTTCAATAAAGAAAATTAAAAACAAAATAAAATGATTCGATCGATACTTGACACAAAAGAAAAAGGAAAGACAGACACTGGAAAGGAGGCACACAGTCGAAGAAAAGTTTGACAGGAAATTCGCTTCGAATTCATGAAATTTAGGTAATTTAGTGTGATTTACCCCCAATTCCCCCACAAAATAACGGTAAGGACATCATAAAGCAGTTAAGAGAGAATTGCAAGGTAAATGAAACTAAAATACTCCCCTGATCATATTCAGATGATGAAAGGCCAGAAATCATTTGTGGAGAACTGCATGATCATTGATTTCTTGATTTCCAAATTCAACTCCGACAATTACCTGATTCATGACAAAATGAAATTGGCATTTAGGTTTAGACCAAAACAAACAGGATGAAGTAAAATTTAAAGGTATATTTACAATATTTACAAAAAGGTTTATTTTATCCCCCCTTTTTTTTTTTTTTTTTATTATTTACCAAAAATTTAAAATGTTATCATGCCCAGCATTTTAATAAGCTCATAAAAGCGGGGTTTATCAAAGGTTTTAGTAAAAATATCCGCTTTTTGAGCTTTGGTTTCGATGGGGACAACATCAATAAACCCTTTTTCCTGAGCATCACGGATTGCATGAATCCGTGTTTCAATATGTTTGGTTCGGGAATGATGAATTGGATTCTTGGAAATTCCGACGGCAGCTTCGTTGTCGCAGAACAACGGTGTATGAAGAAAATTAATCCCGTAATCCATCATCTGATGTTGAATCCACAGCACTTGGCAGCAGCAACTCGAGGCAGCAATGTATTCGGCTTCGCCTGTAGATAAGGAGACTGTTGTTTGCTTCTTGCTTTGCCACGAAACCAAGCATTCCCCCAAAAACTGGCATCCCCCAGAAACAGACTTTCTATCAAGTTTGCATCCTCCGTGATCACTGTCTGAATAAGAATTAAGCTCAAAACTTCCACCCTTAGGATACCATAAGCCCAATCTTGATGATCCTTTCAAATAACGGAAGATGCGTTTGACCGCCTTTTCATGAGATTCCCTTGGATCAGCTTGATAACGAGCACAGTAGCACACAGCAAAGGTGATATCTGGGCGACTGGCTGTGAGATACATGAGGGACCCAATCATTGATCGATACAGTTTCTGGTCAACTCGTTTTCCTTCACTGTCGGGAGTCAAACATGTCTGAGATGTGAAGGGAGTGAGTTCGGCTGAGGCGTCATTCATCTTGAACTTCTTCAGAATCTCCAGAATGTACTTTTCTTGATGAATAAGAATTCCGTCAGGCTTTTGTTCCACCTGCAGCCCAAGGAAGAAACACATCTCTCCCATCATACTCATTTCGAACTTTTCTTTCATCAATTCTTCAAACTCACGACATAACGTCTCATTTGTTGATCCAAAAATGATATCATCGACATATACTTGAACGATCAGCATTTCACCTTTGACCTCCTTTTTGAACAAAGTCATGTCGATGGACCCACGAGTGAAACCCTTTCCCAATAGATACTGAGTCAAAGTCTCATACCAAATTCTGGGGGCCTGATGAAGACCGTACAGAGATTTATCCAACTTGTAGACTTTGTCAGGAAATTCATGATCTTCGAAACCAGGAGGTTGATTCACATAAATTTCTTCATCGATATCTCCATATAAGAAGGCGCACTTGACATCCATTTGATACACCTTGAAATTTTTGTGCGCAGCATGAGCCAGGAAGATTCGAATGGCCTCGATTCGTGCAACCGGTGCAAAAACTTCAGTATAGTCAATGCCTTCTTCTTGATAAAAACCTTGAACCACAAGTCTTGACTTGTTTCTGATCACCACACCTCTATCATCAGGTTTGTTTCTGAAAACCCACTTTGTGCCAATTGGAACCTTGTTTTCTGGAAGGTCCACAAGTTGCCAGACCTTTAGCTTTCTGAATTGTTGCAGCTCAGCCTGCATGGAGTCCACCCAGCTTGGATCTGCAAGAGCTTCATCTATGTTTTTAGGAACAATCTGAGACAGAAAACACGCAAACAAACATTCATTAATCAATCCTGACTGATGACGAGTCCTCACTCCATCCGTAATCGAGCCAATGACGAGGTCATGTGGATGATCCTTTAAGGTTTTGAGGTTTAAGTCAAGGTGAGGGGGAGCGGGTTCGGTGGTTTGTGGTAGTTCATGAGATGAAGATGGAGGATCGGGTTGATGTGGGGTTTCTGAGGATGAGGATGGGTTTTGTTGTGGAATTTCAGGTTGAGGGGTGATAATCACGAGAGGAGGATTGTCATTTGCTTCAGCTAGGATAGGAAGATTGAATGATTTGAACAGTGTGTCTGAATCATAAAACCATTCGGGTCCAGTTCCTGTGTTGGGAGAGTTAGATTCTTGCCAGTCCACGTAGTAAGATTCCTGCACAATACGAGTACGTTTGTTATAAACACGATAAGCCTTTTGAGATGAAGAATACCCCATGAAGAAACACTCATCGGAGACAGATCCAAATTTTGTGATTTGAGCTTCGGTATTCAGCAATGTGCACGAGCAGCCAAACGGCCTGAAGAAGTCAATCAGCGGCTTCCTTCCGTGATACAGTTCGTATGACGTCTTCATTTTATCTTTTACAACCAGGACACGATTCAGCACGTAGGACGCACAATTCACGGCTTCAGCCCAGAAAATGATCGGCAACTTTGATTCAATCAGCATTGTGCGAGCAGCTTCAACCAGAGTGCGATTCTTCCTTTCGGCAACTCCATTTTGCTGTGGAGTTCTTGCTGCGCTGTATTGCCGAAGAATACCTTTGTTTGCACAGAATGAATCAAAGATCTGATTTCGAAATTCAGTTCCGTTATCACTTCTGATGGCCTTGACTTTCTTGCTTCTAGAGCTTTCCACGGACAGAATAATATTTTGTAGAGCTTCAGTCGTTTCACTCTTGTGCTTCAGGAATCTGACACAAGAAGCCACATAAGCAAATGGTCTAAAATACAGCAGCAAAAAAGTATCAAATGTGTAGCAAAACTTTTACAATTCAACAACTAATTAACACCTAAACTGCTGTGAAAATACAGCAGCAAATGCTGTGAAAAAAGTATCAAATGTGTATCAAAAGTATCAAATGTGTAGCAAAACTTTTGCATGATTTTTAGCAGCAAATGGTCTAAAATACAGCAGCAAATGGTTTAAAATTGCTGAAAAACAACAGCAATCTCTAAAGTATATCAGCAACAATTTTTGCATGATTTTTTCTAGCTACAACGAATTAATCTTTTATTAGATAAAACTAGGGTTCGTTGCGGTATGAAAGAACTTAAAGGCATTGTCTTTTGTATTGTTAGAGTAGGACCAGTGGAAGCCGGATCAGAACTTAGTTTCGAACTATTATAACATGCATGTTTACTGACCGACCGTAATACACTATTTCAGATTTTGTACCTTGCTTTAGTCCACTTAAAGAGTCTTTGTTTTAGCTTTAAAAATGCTCTAATTTTTTGGTCATTTTTATTCTACTATTAATAATAGGAAGTTAGTGTCCACTCCAGCCAGGAACCACAGAGTGTGGCTATTTAGTGTTCATTAATTCATACGTTCTAAGCAGAGAATATGTAAACTATGTTAACTAAATATATTACACCAAGCCACCCACCCAAAAAATATATTTAGTGTTCATACGTTCTATTGTTTGTGTAGTGTCCACTCCAGCCAGGAACCACAGAGTGTGGCTATTATGTGTTGAAATTCATGAAGGAGGTAGTTCGGCAAGGGCTTGTAGTCCTTGAACAAAACAAAGTAAGTTTTCTCATATTTTAATTAATTAACTTTATATTTGATGATATTATTTTCTCGTATTTTATCTTTTATACAGATTGGTGGAGATCGTAATGCTTATACAGATGCTGATTTTGATGAGATTCGTGAAGAATGGTTGACCTACGCTTGCCACTTCATTTTCATGGACGAGAAGTAGTAGTAGTGATCCAATATATATGCATGTAATAACTTTGAACACTTTACTTTTGTCGTTGTGGGTCAATTGCATGTATGAACATGAAATCGAATTATTTTCAATTGCTATATGTATGAAATGCATTGTTTTGGTACAGCAGCAATTTCTGTATTTTGGTTTGCGAAATGTGATTCAATAGGGAAATCAGTAATTTTAGAAAATTTTTTTAAAAAAAAAACAGTTAAAAGGATGACACGCAATAATGAGTGTCATAAAATGCATGACACGCAAATTTGAGTGTCATAAACAGACGACACAAAAACAATATTATAAATAAAAATATATTAATCACAGACGACACCCTTTCTTGACGCGCAAAATGGGTGTCAAGAATGGAGTGTCAAGGATAGCGTGTCATTGTTCGCGCGTCAAGAGCTTCTTGACACGCAATTTGCGCGTCAAGAAGCTTCTTGACCCCCGCATCCTTGACACGCATTTGCGTGTCAAGAAGGCACCTTC
The DNA here is from genome assembly GCA_039602395.1 of Deinandra increscens subsp. villosa. NCBI lineage: Eukaryota > Viridiplantae > Streptophyta > Magnoliopsida > Asterales > Asteraceae > Deinandra > Deinandra increscens. The sequence continues at coordinate 45,513,608 of JBCNJP010000012.1, forward strand.
TTGACGCGCAATGCACGTCAAGAATGCCAGTTTTTGTAGTAGTGATAATTGTGTCGTGTCAAACATTCTCCTTGTCCCCAGCACACTAGTAGTATAAATACTACTTGGAAAAACCCTATTGAGCACGCATCAAGGTTTGCCTACTGCAGAGAGCCTCTTGTGTGTGTGTTCTTGGTGTTAGTGTGTGTTTTTGAGTTTTAGAGATCACCCTTGGGTGATCGTTGAGGCGAATCCAACCCAAATCGACCATCACACATGATTTCCGCACTTGTGTGATGAATCGTATGAGAACAAGATGCTCAAATCTGGTCCTGACAATTGGTATCAGAGCCTTGTTCTTCATTTTTTGAAGTTTTTCTCAAAATGAAGAAAATCTCATATGAGTTATCGATTTTGGATGGATTTGCTTGTTGTTTGAGTTGATTCTTAGTAGAAATCACTCAATAAACTCAATGGTGTACTCAGATTTCTGAAAAACTCAAGTTGGATGGTCCGATTTTTTGATTTCCGCCATGAGCGGCTTAGCGAACTTATGTTCCTGTTCTTGAGAAAATTTTTCAAAATCGTTTTTCTGTTGATTATTTGTTAAAATTGATGATTTTCACGCATTAGACTATCAAAAACGAACCTAATGGCACTGATTTCTCTCAATAACATCAAGTATTGAAGATTTTAGAGCCCAAAAGTGGTGATTTTTTGGTGTTCTTCATATAAAGTTACTATTTCATTGATTTAGGTCATTTAGAGTGATTTTTAGAGTTCGTGACAGTTGAGTAATCTATTCCTACATGAATTTCGAAACTATTGATGATCTTAAACATTGATTTTATCAACATTGATTTTATCAACATTGATTTTTTGAGTTTGAAATTGCTCAAGAACAAGCTGTTCAAAATTTGGCTAAGTCTGGAAATTTGTCTTTTTAAATTTTTTTTGCTTAAATCTCAGTTTCTAATGACTAATGATGTTTAATATTGTTGGTCTTGTAGGATTTGGGTATTTTCAGGCAACTTACTGCTTTGCAAGCAAGTGAACCGATTGCGACTCGTTCGACCTGTTTAAGTTTTTTGTCTCGAAATTGACAAGTGTTGATCATTTCAACATGTCGGATCACTTCACTCCTACTACTCAAGGCAACAATAGGCCTCCTAAACTCATGGGGGCAAGTGACTTCGATGATTGGAAGGCGAAATTTCTGTCTTACTTGGAATTCGCTGACTTTGACCTGTTGACCTCTGTAGTCGAAGGTCCTGCTGTGTTTGAAGTGGAAGAGGCTACCATTCCTGGCACTGCAGCTGCTGTTGCTGCCGGTGCTGATCCTCCTCCAAAGAAGATGATTCCCAAACCAAGAAACAAATTGGAAGTTGCTGAAAAGGTTCAATTGAAAACTGACATGCGTGCACTTGGCTGCATTAAGATGGCTATCAATGATGAGTTGCAATACCAATTTCGTGCTGCCACTTCGGCTCATGAAATCTGGGAAGGGTTGGAAAAGAAGTATGAGGGCAACCCGGCTTCTAAGGAAAGAAGATTGGATAAGATCAAGTTGGCGTTCAACACGTTCTCTCATAAGCAAGGCGAATCATTTGAAACTCATGTTAATCGTTTCTGTCGCATAATCACTGAGATGACGACAAAGAACATCCGACCTGATAACAGTGCAATCATCAAGAAGGTCCTTCACTCCTTTCCTCAAGACTTCGCTTCATATGTGACTTACTTGATCGACAGTAATGATCTTTCTACTGCCGACTATATGGATATGATCGACAAGGTTCGTGAGTATGAAGTTCGAGCCGTTGAGCGCAACGGAAAGTCTCTCATGGGTGTGGTTACTGTGAGAAGTTCTTCAACTGCTCCCAATGCTGCGTTCTTAACAACAACAATTCTAGTCACAACTCAAGTCATCAACCCACCCCACCGAAACTAGCCGGAAGTCAAAACCACCAAAATGTGGTTGCTGCTGTTGCCAATCAAACCTCATATGTTGAATTGGAGATTTTGTCGAGTCGAGCCAATAAATCATGCTTTGATGGCCAAACAAGACTCCACTTCAGATATGGTAAATTCTATTCCTGAAAAAGTTTTAGAAAACCTATGTAGTCCTGCTTGCATTGAACAAGTGGCAATATACAGAAATCACAACACTGATTTGATTGATGAAGTTTCAAACCTTAATGAGTGAAAGGAATGTTTTAAGAAAACTGAATCATCTTACATTTTCAAAGATTGAAAATTTAACCAAAGAGTATGAACAGTTAAAACAAAGCAACTCAGTTCTTGAAACACAGCTTGATGATTTGTTGTCCAAACTTGAGAAATCAAGAAATGAAACCAAAGATGCTAAAGCTGAGGTTGATGTTCTTGAAATCAAGTTAAAAGATGCTTTGTTCACTTGTGACAAATTTCAAGCTACAAATAGAAAGGCTGAGAAGTTATGGATGGGTGAAATGTATGGTAAAGCTGGTATTGGTTACAACAATGTTGAACCACCAATTGAATAATCACCAGCAATCAAACCAATTGAAGCTTTCAAAATAGACTGTAAAGTTAGTCTTTCTGTTGATGACACCTCATCACAGTCAAGTTTTGAAAACACTGTTGAGTCAAAGAAAACTGAAGTCACTGATGCAAGCACTTCTGCATCAGCTGACCAATCAAACATTTTGAAACCT
>JBCNJP010000012.1:45516782-45552182 GCA_039602395.1 Deinandra increscens subsp. villosa
AACGCTGGTTATTTTGCCATTTCGTTAACGGATATTTAACGTGAAAAGTGGTCCCAGAAAATTTCGTTCGAATATAACGGTTTGTAACATCAACACTTGTATAGAAACCATATACAAAACCAAGTGAGTGCTGAATACAAGTTAATACTAGTTCAATTATTTTCAAAAGATGGCTACGACAAGCCATGATCATCAAAAGAGTCGGCAATTCGAGTGTTCGGTTCGTCTTGAGCTCGAGAAGATTCGCGTCTACATGGCACCTTTACCTGCGTGCAATTACACCACATTAGTATGTAACATTAATGCAAGTTGGAACGACATTTAGGCATTAAAACGGAGGCGAAATTTCAAAAATTAGGCAGCACCACCGTAAGCTACGCTGGCCACCGTAGCTTACGGTGGCTCCAGCTAGCTTACGGTGGCTTTAAACTGAGCTACGGTTGGTGTCAAGGCTGCAGGGCCACCGTAGCTTACGGTGGCCACCGTAAGCTACGGTGGTACCTGTAGTTTTGGTACCCCGTTTCGGTTCTTTTTCCGCTTATTCAATCCAGATTCGATTCCCACCATTTATTAAGTTAACAACACATAATTTGAGTTCTAAAAACTTGTTAGAACTCTAAAATTTAGACACGAACCAAATACCCGTCGTTACCTTGCCTTTACTTACCCGGTTGACCCGTTAAGAGCTAACCCATGCCACCAATCGTCCGAGATTACAAATGAACCCAACATTGGACATTCAATAATTGACATGATCACAATATACCAGATTGCAACATGACTCCTACCCTTAATACCACATGAATTTCAATAATCCCTAAGGAGCATTCCAATTATAACAGATTCATGTCACCTATGTAAGAATTCTAGAACGCTAATTAGAATTGGACATCTTACATTTGTGTATAGTCATCCTTGCCATCCACCAAGGACCCAATTAGCCCTTGAGGCATCTTCGGATCAATTATCCGATGGCTAAAGCATGCGGAGTGTAGGCAAATCAACCCAATTTGGTTGACTAAGCCACTTCCTCTTCCCCTCTATGAGAGAATCCATTTATTCCCTCATGAGGTGAAGACTTATCCTTTTCTACCCACTATGGTCCATAACCAAATGTAAGATGTCTATAATTAGTACTTACTAGTATAACGAACAAGATGTACGTTACCTCGATTGCTTGACGATCCACTACCGCTAGCGTGTGCTTGATTGCCTCCTTCAAACCCTTGATTGCCTATAAGGTCATTAGCTAGTCAAGACCCATTTTCATGATGTCAAGCAATTACATATTCATTCCCTAGTTGGCATACTATCAAGTTTCATTTAACAAGATTCCATATGCACAACACGATAATTATTTAGGAAGTTCATCAATCTAATCACTATTCTTTCACCTTTCAACCCCTAAACGGGTCAAACAATTCACATTGTCACACATGCTTAGGATTATCAAAATTCAGTAATTACACTTACTATGATCATTCAAACACCAATTCATGTCCAATTAATCATCATGCCATGAGAATTTGTCACCTAGACATTTCATCAAACACATGGTGTGCATCCATTGATGCACACACCCAACCCATTCCCATGGTTTACCCATTTGGCCAATTTGAAGTGTTTTGGGGGATTCCACCCCAAATCCATCATAAATTATCGTATATCAACATAATCGACCAACAATTTAGCTAGGCTTACATGATTTAATTCAATTTCATGTTCATCCTAAGTTGCTAGTCACCATGGGGGTTCAAGTAAATCAATTTGAGTGACTACTTCATCAATTATCAGATTAATTGGTTATCTAGGCTACATGCAACCCTCCTAACACCTTAGGATTCAGAATCAACATCGAATTCACAGATTTGAGGATCCCATTTTCGACCCAAACGCATGCAACTAAGAAACGGCTTACCTACTAGCTTCAATTAACTGTAGGAGACTTGAAAATCCCTCCAATACTTGGAAAAGATGATCAATTTCGCAGCCTGGCCCCTTATTCTTGAGGATTTTCGTGATTAAGAGTTTGGGAGGGGTTGGGTTCCTCTCCAGATCGTAACCTGCGATCCCCTCCCCAATTCTCCCTATTTTGTTTAGGCATGAATCCCATATTTACATTCCTGGCCCCTATAGTTTAGGTTTTGGTTAAATTTCTAATTAAACCTTAACATTTCACATTTAACCCCCAAGTTTCTATAATATGGCAAGTACTATAACATATAAGGAACAATTTTGTCACATAACAAGACTCGGTTAAATGTTAACGGAAATTTTCATATATTAAATCTCGGGATGTTACAACTCCACCCCCCTTAAGGGAGTTTCGTCCCCGAAACGAAATCACGTACCGAATAAGTGGGGATAGTAGCGTTGCATTTCTTCCTCAGATTCCCAAGTTAGATCCGATCCTTTCCTACGCTCCTATTGAACCTTCACTTGGTTCACTTCTTTATTTCTCAACCGTTTAACCTTACGATCGAGGATCGCAATAGGTCTCACAACGTAGTTAGGTTTATCGTCAATCACTAGGTCATCGAGTGGCACATAGGTGCTCTCGTCGGCAAGACATTTCCTCAAATAGGACACGTGGAACGTATTATGAATGCCACTTAGCTCCTCCGGCAACTCCAGTTGGTAAGCCACCTTGCCTACCCGCGCAAGGATTTTAAATGGTCCAATGAACCGAGGACTTAGCTTGCCTCGCTTCCTAAACCGAATTACACCTCTCCACGGGGAGACCTTTAACATGACATAGTCTCCCTCTTGAAACTCTATTGGTCTCCTTCTCTTGTCCGCATAAGATTTTTGTCTAACTTGGGCTGCTTTTAATCGTGCCCTCACGATGTCAATCTTGGCCGACGTTGCCTGAACCACATCGCGGCTACTTAGCTCGCGTTGGCCCACTTCACCCCAACATACGGGTGTTTTGCACTTTCTACCATACAACATCTCGAACGGAGGCATCCCAATACTTGAGTGATAGCTATTATTGTAGGCAAATTCTACAAGTGGCAAGTGTCGGTCCCAATTCCCTCCAAAATCAATAACACATGCCCTAAGCATGTCTTCCAACGTTTGGATGGTCCTCTCGCTTTGGCCGTCGGTTTGGGGGTGATATGCTGTACTGAGGTGTAATCTCGACCCCATTTCCTCTTGGAACCCTTGCCAAAATTCCGATGTGAACCTGGTGTCCCGGTCCGATACTATGGAAACCGGTACCCCGTGGCGAGACACAATTTCGTCAATGTATATATCGGCCAATTTCTCCGATGAGTACTTCTCCCGAATAGGGAGAAAGTGTGCACTTTTGGTTAGCCGGTCCACAATCACCCAAATAGCGTCATGGTTTTTGGCCGTTCTTGGCAGCTTAGTTACCAAACCATAGTCACATGTTCCCATTTCCACACGGGAATCTCCAAGGGTTGTAACTTCCCGTATGGTCTTTGATGCTCAGCCTTGACTTGTAGACAAGTCAAGCATCTCTCGACGTACTTAACTATATCGCGTTTCATCCCGGGCCACCAATAATTGGCCTTTAAATCGTTATACATCTTTGTTGCCCCCGGGTGTACGGTGTACCGGGACTTATGGGCCTCGTCTAATAACATATTCTTCACATCGCACGAGTTGGGAACCCAAACTCGCCCAAAGCGAGTCTTTATTCCACTTTCTTCATCTACTAGATCTTTCACTTGGCCCACAATTCGCTCCTTTTTAAAGTTTTCTTCTTTGACTGCTTCTATTTGGGCCTCCTTGATCCGTGCTATCAAGTTAGAGGTCACCACAAGTTGCATAGATCTCACTCTAATGGGCGCATAGTCCCCCTTTCGGCTTAGCACATCGGCTACCACATTGGCCTTGCCCGGGTGATAGTAGATCTCGCAGTCGTAGTCCTTGATCGTCTCAAGCCATCTTCGTTGCCTCATGTTCAAGTCCCTTTGGTCGAAGAAGTACTTGAGGCTTTTGTGATCGGTGAAGATTGTGCATTTGGCCCCATACAAATAATGTCGCCAAATCTTCAAGGCAAACACTACCGCCGCCAACTCTAGGTCATGCATAGGGTAGTTTTGCTCGTGCACCTTTAGTTTTCAAGATGCATACGCGATCACCTTGCCTCGTTGCATCAATACACATCCGAGGCCAACTTGTGACGCGTCCGAGTAAACCACCATGTCCTCGTTGCCCTCGGGCAGAGTTAAAACCGGGGCTTGAGTAATCTTTTGTTTGAGGATTCGAAATGCCTCCTCTTGATCGGTACCCCATACAAACTTGGTTTCTTTCTTAGTCAGCTTCGTTAAGGGTAAGGCTATTTTCGAGAAATCTTGGATAAATCTCCGGTAGTAGCCTGCTAGCCCGAGGAAACTCCTAACCTCGGTGGGAGTCTTAGGAGCTTCCCATAAGGTTACCGCTTTAACTTTAGTCGGGTCCACCTTAATCCCTTCGGAACCAATTACATGGCCCAAAAATTGCACTTCTCTTAGCCAAAATGCACATTTAGAGAACTTGGCATACAACTTCTCAACTCGTAGTCTCTCAAGTACCTCTCGTAAATGCTTGGCATGCTCGGCCTCGCTTCGAGAGTAGATCAAAATATCGTCAATGAAGACTATCACCGATTTGTCTAGCATGGGTTTGCACACACGGTTCATTAAATCCATGAAGGCCGCCGGTGCATTTGTCAACCCAAAGGACATCACACAGAATTCGTAGTGACCGTAGCGAGTTCTAAAGGCAATCTTAGGGATGTCCTATTCTTTCACCTTAAGCTGATGGTACCCCGACCACAAATTGATCTTGGAGAACCACTTAGCCCCTTGTAACTGATCGAATAGGTCGTCAATCCGGGACAATGGATATCGATTTTGCACCGTGAGTTTGTTTAACTCCCGTTAATCGATGCACATCCGCATACTTCCATCTTTCTTCTTTACGAATAGAACCAGCCCCCCCCCCCATGGTGAGATACTCGCCCTAATAAACCCCTTGTCCAGCAACTCTTGGATTTGGGTATTAAGTTCTTGCAACTCTGGGGGGGGGGGGCTAACCGATATGGTGCCCATGCTACCGGCTTGGCATTCGGAAATAGGTCAATTCTGAATTCCACATCTCTATCCGGAGGCATACCCGGCAAGTCTTCCGGGAACACATCTTTGAATTCTTGGACTACCGGTAACTCATCTATTACCGGTCCTTGTGCTCTTGTGTCGGTCACCGTAGTTAAAAAAGCTCGGCATCCCTTTTGTATATACTTTCTCGCTTTGTGCATAGAGCATATTATGGGAATTCTGCTTTTGTCACCCAGTATGATGACTTTGTCTCCCTTGGGTGACGTGAGTTCAATTGTCTTGTGATCACATATCACTCTCGCATGGTGGCGGGATAGCCAATCCATTCCTACCACCACCTCGAACTCTCTCATAGCCATAGGGATGAGATCAATGGAGTATTCCTCCCCGTTGATGGTGATCGTGCATCCCCGACATACATCATAAACAAGTATAGATTTATCGTTAGCAACTTCTACTTCTAAGGGTACATGTAACTTTTCAATCACAAATGAAAGGTGCTTAACAAAATCAAATGAGACAAATGACCTATTAGCACCCGTATCAAATAACACACGTGCAGGCAACGAATTAATCAGAAAAGTACCTGACACGACGTTGGGGTCAAACTTGGCCTCGTCGGCCGTTAGTTGGAATGCCCTTCCGGTGGCCCGTGGGATTTCAGTTTTTCCCCCACTCCTTGACCCTTCACCCATCAATTTTGGTCAGTTCGGCTTCTTATGACCCGTCTGATAGCAGTTGAAGCATCTAACTACTTCAGAGGGGCAATTGGAGACAAGGTGGCCCTTTTTGCCACAATTCAAACATGGTCGATCTATGAAGAGGCACTCGCCCGAATGCCCCCTCCCACAAATATTACACTTGGAGCTTCCCCCTTTAAACTCTTTCTTCTTGGGGAATTCTCCCTTCTTCTGCTTTTTTGAAGGGCTCGACTGCGCCTCAACAGGCCCTCTTCTTTCACGGACTTCCTCTTGTCGAATGACATTAAGTTCTCGAGCCCTCGCAGCGTTAATCATTTCTTCCACCGTATTGAAGCTCGTTAGGGGCACGAAGTCCTTAATATTGGGCTTTAGCATGTTCCTATAGAAGAACATCCTTGCCCCTTCGGTAAGCAACACATCTGCACAGAACCTGACCCGATCAAGGTAGATCCCCGTGATTTGATCTACCGTGTGGTCATCGGTCTGCTCCAATTTGAGAAACTCCTGCTTGAGTTTGTTCACCATTGCCTTCGGGCAATGATGTTCAGTAAAGATTTCTTTGAATTCGGGCCATGTCAGTGCATTAATCGCAACGTCCCCTTTTTCTTGGGCCTTTGCGTCCCACCAATCTTTCGCCCGGTCCCGAAGTAGACCCGTGGCATAACTCACTTGATCATCTTCTTCACAATGGGTCCGGCGGAATACACCCTCCACGTTGGTGATCCACCGATGGCAAGCAATAGGATCCACCTCACCCGAATAGTGAGGGGATTTGCAAGCCATGAACTTGTTAAAAGAACAACGTTTCTTCGCCTTTTCCGGTTCCCTACGATTTAGAAGAACCCCATTTAACTCATCAAACTTTTCATTCATGGTTTTAAGAAGATCCTCTTGGATCTTGTGCACATATTCCGGGAGGGCGGCATCAATAGCTTTCCTGACTTCTTCAGCAATTCGGGCCCTAAGGGCCTCCTCTCTCTGCTCCTCGGTCATGCCATCCCCAGTTTGGTTCGTCATGCCACTACAGAGTTTAATTCAACAAGTTAGTTCACATATCAATTTCCCCTTGCCTAGAGCAGGGTTGTTGTGGACTTCCCATGGCCATTTCCAAGGGTTTCACCCATAAAGGTCACGGGTTTATGGCAAATTCCATAACCCCTTTTTAAACTATTCTTGCATCTTACGCATTTTCGGTTCCGGTTCAATTCACCATCCCCTTTGACAATCTGAAATTACCAAGTTGTGCATCAATTATGCACCCTTAGTTACCTTCCATAACACACACACTAGAACTATAATCATACATCCATTTAGAAATTTAACACGTACCCGAATCTCCACAAAAGCTCGAACCGAACACTTGGCCATTATCTCGAGCAAGGGTTTGAGTTCAAGAGTCAATTACACTTGAATCCCTCAAACCTCGGTTCTGATACCAACTTGTAACAACGCTGGTTATTTTGCCATTTCGTTAACGGATATTTAACGTGAAAAGTGGTCCCAGAAAAGATCGTTCGAATATAACGGTTTGTAACATCAACACTTGTATAGAAACCATATACAAAACCAAGTGAGTGCTGAATACAAGTTAATACTAGTTCAATTATTTTCAAAAGATGGCTACGACCAGCCATGATCATCAAAAGAGTCGGCAATTCGAGTGTTCGGTTCGTCTTGAGCTCGAGAAGATTCGCGTCTACATGGCACCTTTACCTGCGTGCAATTACACCACATTAGTATGTAACATTAATGCAAGTTGGAACGACATTTAGGTATTAAAACGGAGGCGAAATTTCAAAAATTAGGCAGCACCACCATAAGCTATGCTGGCCACCGTAGCTTACGGTGGCTCCAGCTAGCTTACGGTGGCTTTAAACTGAGCTACGGTTGGTGTCAAGGCTGCAGGGCCACCGTAGCTTACGGTGGCCACCGTAAGCTACGGTGGTACCTGTAGTTTTGGTACCCCGTTTCGGTTCTTTTTCCGCTTATTCAATCCAGATTCGATTCCCACCATTTATTAAGTTAACAACACATAATTTGAGTTCTAAAAACTTGTTAGAACTCTAAAATTTAGACACGAACCAAATACCCGTCGTTACCTTGCCTTTACTTACCCGATTGACCCGTTAAGAGCTAACCCATGCCACCAATCGTCCGAGATTACAAATGAACCCAACATTGGACATTCAATAATTGACATGATCACAATATACCAGATTGCAACATGACTCCTACCCTTAATACCACATGAATTTCAATAATCCCTTAGGAGCATTCCAATTATAACAGATTCATGTCACCTATGTAAGAATTCTAGAACGTAATTAGAATTGGACATCTTACATTTGTGTATAGTCATCCATGCCATCCACCAAGGACCCAATTAGCCCTTGAGGCATCTTCGGATCAATTATCCGATGGCTAAAGCATGCGGAGTGTAGGTAAATCAACCCAATTTGGTTGACTAAGCCACTTCCTCTTCCCCTCTATGGGAGAATCCGTTTATTCCCTCATGAGGTGAGGACTTATCCTTTTCTACCCACTATGGTCCATAACCAAATGTAGGATGTCTATAATTAGTACTTACTAGTATAACGAATAAGATGTACGTTACCTCGATTGCTTGATGATCCACTACCGCTAGCGTGTGCTTGATTGCCTCCTTCAAACCCTTGATTGCCTATAAGGTCATTAGCTAGTCAAGACCCATTTTCATGATGTCAAGCAATTACATATTCATTCCCTAGTTGGCATACTATCAAGTTTCATTTAACAAGATTCCATATGCACAAAACGATAATTATTTAGGAAGTTCATTCGCTAATCACTATCTTCACCTTTCAACCCCTAAACGGGTCAAACAATTCACATTGTCACACATGCTTAGGATTATCAAAATTCAGTAATTACACTTACTATGATCATTCAAACACCAATTCATGTCCAATTAATCATCATGCTATGAGAATTTGTCACCTAGACATTTCATCAAACACATGGTGTGCATCCATTGATGCACACACCCAACCCATTCCCATGGTTTACCCATTTGGCCAATTTGAAGTGTTTTGGGGGATTCCACCCCAAATCCATCATAAATTATCGTATATCAACATAATCAACCAACAATTTAGCTAGGCTTACATGATTTAATTCAATTTCATGTTCATCCTAAGTTGCTAGTCACCATGGGGGTTCAAGTAAATCAATTTGAGTGACTACTTCATCAATTATCAGATTAATTGGTTATCTAGGCTACATACAACCCTCCTAACACCTTAGGATTCAGAATCATTATCGAATTCACAGATTTGAGGATCCCATTTTCGACCCAAACGCATGCAACTAAGAAAGTGCTTACCTACTAGCTTTAATTAAGTGTAGGAGACTTGAAAATCCCTCCAATACTTGGAAGAGATGATCAATTTCGCAGCCTGGCCCCTTATTCTTGAGGATTTTCGTGATTAAGAGTTTGGGAGGGGTTGGGTTCCTCTCCAGATCGTAACCTGCGATCCCCTCCACAATTCTCCCTATTTTGTTTAGGCATGACTCCCATATTTACATTCCTGGCCCCTCTAGTTTAGGTTTTGGTTAAATCTCTAATTAAACCTTAACATTTCACATTTAACCCCCAAGTTTTTATAATATGGCAAGTACTATAACATATAAGGAACAATTTAGTCACATAACAAGACTCGGTTAAATGTTAACGGAAATTTTCATATATTAAAACTCGGGATGTTACACCATTAAATCGAGGTTGAGGAAAAAAAATAAATAATACAAGTCTTGTTTAAATATAAATGGCATCGAATGGTGAAAAACGTTGACGTTAAATTATTATATAAAAACCAAATGGTTTTTCCTTATAAAAACACTAAACATTTAAAGGGTTTATTATTTGACGTAGTTGATAAATAAATAAATAAACTCAAGCGTTCATTGGATATTTTTACATCGAAGTAACGTTACGAACTTTGCATGTAATTAGAATACTACAAAAGTGACAAGTTAATAAAAAAATTCTTTTTATATTAAACCACATACGTTGTGGTGAAATTTCTTGTTATTGAAATTCCATCGGATATATATATAATATCATTGTTTTTAAGGTCGAGCGTCGAAATGTTAATTTAGGGTTACGCCAAGACTAACGGATAGTTGCATAAGACGTTATCTACGTTAACTAAAACACAGATTTAGGCACATAGAAACAGTTACTAATACATATTATTATATGATTTGACTTAGGAAACTTACGAGTTGTCGCATGGAGAATGTGTGGGTTTAGGTAGTTATATAATTGATTTGTGCAAGAGAAAATTCAATTTTTTTGCATTGGTCAGGCGGCATGGGGCGTGCTCTGGTGTCTGACTTAATTGCTGATTCTCGTGACCTTGACTTTGGTTTATGCAGGCTACACGGGGCGTGCCTTGTTCAACACAGGTCGTGCTCTAGGAACACGGGGCGTGCCTGATTTAACACGGGGCGTGCTAACCGTTTTTATGTGTTTCCTTGACTTTCGACTCTTTATTACGTTTCTAAACTAAGGATCGGTGACCTATATTTATTTTCGGGTCCTAGGCCGGACCCGGTGATACACTATACGTATCACTTGCTATAGAGATGTTTTCTTCGGTGTCATCGAAGATTCCCTCATAGATTTTGAGACGATAACTATTGACTTTGAGTTCTAATCCATCTTTGTCGATTATTTCGACAACACCATATGGGTAAACACGTGTCACTTGATATGGTCCGTTCCATCTGGATCTTAAGTTGCCAGGGTATAGTCATAAATGAGAATTGTACAGAAGAACCTTATCTCCTTCTTGTATCTTCCTCAGCTTCTTTAGTCGTAAATCGTGGTATTTCTTAGTTTGTTCCTTATAGATGCTTGAGTTTGCATAGGCTTGGCCTCGTAGTTCCTCGAGCTCAGTTAGTTGACCGAGTTAGTTTTTTCCTTATTTTTGCAGGTCCATGTTTAAAGTGCGAAGAGCCCAATACGTCTTATGTTCGAGTTCAACAGGGAGATGACATGTTTTGCCATACACCATTCGGTAGGGGTAGTACCAATCGGGTTTTTATAAGCTATTCGAAATGCCCAAAGCGCATCTTCGAGCTTATCTGACCAATCCTTCCGATGATTACCCACTGCTTTTTCCAGAATTCTTTTTATGCCTCGGTTACTTTCTTCAGCTTGTCCATTTGTCTAGGTATGGTAAGTTGTTGAGACTTTGTAGGTTACTCCGTACCGAGCCAGGATTCTTTCCATCTGAGAGTTACAGAAGTGGGTACCTCTGTCGCTGATTAGCGCTCGTGGAGTCCCGAATCTGGAAAATAACTTCTTAAGAAATTTAACAACTACTCGGCCGTCGTTAGTAAGAAAATGCTTCGTCTTCGACCCATTTGGAAATGTAGTCAACGGCTACAAGGATATAGTTGTTTCGTCACGAAGTTGGGAATAGTCCCATAAAGTCGATTCCCATACATCGAAGACTTCACAGATCTAGATGTAGTTCTGAGGCATCGCATTGCGCGAGGAGATGTTCTCGGTTCTTTGACATGCGTCGCAAGTTTGCACTAGTTTGTGAGCGTCTTGAGAAAACTACGGATGTCGCGAATGGAAGATGGTAGCGGTAGATGGGAGATGGTGTCTATTTTGGCTTTTTTCACCTCTAACCCGGCTTGGGAAACTTTATGACCAAGAACTATGCTTTCTTGGACCATAAAATGACATTATCCCAATTTAGGGCCAGATTGGTTTCTTCACATCGGGCGAGCATTTTCTCGAGGTTTTGCAAACACTGGTCAAATGAGTTGCCAAAAACCGAGAAGTCATCCATGAACACTTCTATGGACCTTTCGATCATATCGTGGAAAATGGCAATCATGCAACGCTGGAAGGTGGCGGGGGCATTGCATAAGCCAAAAGGCATGCGTCTATAGGCAAAAGTGCCATATGGGCATGTAAAGGTTGTTTTCTCTGGGTCCTCTAGGTCTATGGGGATTTGAAAGTATCCGGAGAAACCATCGAGAAAGCAATAGTACATGTATAATGATAAACGCTCTAGCATCTGGTCTATGAATGGCAGAGGAAAGTGGTCCTTTCGGGTAGCGTCATTTAGCCTTCTATAGTCTATGCAGACTCTCTAGCCAGTGATTGTGCGGGTAGGGATGAGTTCATCTTTGTCGTTTGTAATGACAGTCATTCCTCCTTTCTTGGGTACTACCTGGACAGGACTAACCCATGGGCTGTCTGATATAGGGTATATAAGACCGGCATCCAGAAGTTTAACAACTTTCTTTTTCACCACATCTTGTACATTAGGGTTTACCCTACGTTGTGGTTGGACGACCGGTTTATATATGTCTTCCATTAAGATCTTATGGGTGCAAAGCGATGGGTTGATTCCTTCGATATTCGATAGTCTCCATGCTATGGCTTTTTTGTGCTTCCGCAAGATGGCTAGTAATGCCTCCTTTTCTTGTGAGTTTAAGCGTGCAAAAATGATCATGGGGAGATTGCAATCGTCATCCAGAAAGGCATACTCCAGGTGTTTTGGTTGTTCCTTTAGTTCCAGAGTTGGTTGTTCCGCAGCTGCCGGCTTGCAGTTAGGATCTTCGTCTTCAGGGTTGGCGTGAATAGCATGGATCGACTATGTCCCTCGTGATTAGGAGATTGGATTGTCTCCTTTTCCAGGACTTCCTGGGTAAGTTCTTCTTCTTCTACATCTTGCAACCAAGGAGGGTCACCAAACACAGGTTATCCAATGGATCGCTCAATCTTGACGGATAGCCTTTGGTCACCCAGCTATAGCTTCAGTTCTTCCTTGTCCGGATTGATCATGGATCTCCAAGTCTCAAGGAGGGGTCTTCAGAGAATTAAAGGGATATCATCAAGGATGCTGAAATCAGAGGGGATGTTGACGTTGTCGACACAGATTAAGACATCTTTTATTACTCCTTTGGAAAGTCGGTGAGAACAATCAGAGAGAATGAACAGTGGACAGAAAAGGGTTCATTTCTCCTAGCTCTAGTTTATCAAGCAAGTAAGTAGGCATTGTATTTACAAGAAAACTATCATCAATTGTGGCAATTTGTATCTTCTTTTTTATAAAGCATGGCCCATAATTATTATCTTAAATTTGTTTAAAGTACGATGATTGTTCTTTTGTAAGTATTACCTGCTGTAATTCTTCTAGCTTAGGCGAAGTAAATAATTCCTTGAAAAATCTTGCATTTGTTGGCACATTAGAAAGATTTTCAAGAGAAGGTGAAAATATTTACATGGGTTGGAAGGAGTTTCCTCTTACCATTATTTGTAGCTTCATTCGGCCTTGGCATTTCTTTTGCTTTCTGTACTGGTTCATCTACTGTAGGGTTTTGAACGGGTTTATCAAAGTCATATTAACCACTTAATATGTAAAACTCAGCGGAATACATTTTCGTTCGTGAAGTTATGTTATGTTAAAACCGATTTTAACATGCAAGATAAAACCCGGACAAAAGGAGGATCCAAATATAGAGTGTATGCTATCAAACTAAAACACAACCATAGTGGAGTAGGAGTATATATCTGGATATTCCTCTTTGGTGATATCTTCAACCTCACTTTCTTCTTCAAAAATATCTTCCTCAGACTCTGGTTCAGATGATTCATATTTCTCAGGTGCAACTTTAGAAGTTCTCTTCATATCCTCATCGTTCAAATCGATGACTGCTTGAAGCTATTCGGGATTAAGTTCACAAATGAATTCACCTTCTTCTAGCATCCATTTGAACTCATCAATACTCTTCGCAGCTTGATTTGACGGAATCAAGGTTATAGCATCTCTTGAGTCAAACTCCCCCTGAGATGTAGAAGCCCCAGCACCCGAGCCAGTATTTCCGGTTGGGCCTGAACCTCCACCAACATTGCCTTCAGGGTCTTCATTGTTAGGATCATCATTCAAGTATTTCAAGTAATCCTCTTTACATCCAAAACCAGACTCAATCTCCCCCTGAGTCTTAATTTCTGTATCAAGAATTTTATTTGCTCATCCATTTGTAAAAGAAGAGCACTTTGGTTCTGACTAGCGGTTTTTAAACGTTGAATCTCATGTGCCTTAGCCGATTCCCCACTTTTCAATTGCAAATACTTTCCTTGCAATGAAGTAATCAACTTCTCTTGAAATTCAGTTTTTGCTCTCAGTTCATCATTGCTTGTTTTCAACTCAGTAATCACCTTCGATTGCTCATCAGTCTTAGCTTTTAAAGTGTCAATCTGTGATTGTTGAACAAGTAAATAACTGTTAAGGATACTGGCTTAAGAAAAAGACACAGAACCTTGATCAGGATTGAAATTAACATCCCGGGTTGATGTTTTTGAGGCTGTTGCTGTAGTAGCTATTGAAAATACAGGAGTTGCAGGTGTTGAACCCATAGGCTAGTTTACATATTGAGCACAAGCACTTGCTGAAGGTGATGTGCTAGTTGTTGTAGATCTTGTTGCATTCATCAAATCTTGCAAAAACTCTGACTGATTCAATCCTTGAAGAATATCAGCTTGAGTTGTAGAAACTGCAGTCTGGTCTGTAGTTGTCTCTAGGACGGATATACTTAGACCATCAGAGGAAGATACACCTAAACGGCGTTTCAAAAGAAATTGAGTATGTTTACTCCTTTTTCCGCGTCCACCAGAAGCAACTGACTTCTTCCTTTTTGTTGATGTCAATACAGACGAGGAAGTAGCCTTCTGCTTACCCCTGCCATGGTCATCAGAATCTAGGTTGTAGTATTCGTCACACTCAGATGGAGATTTGTCTTCATACACACGACCAATGAAACAGTCATTTTCTTCTTTAAACTGGTACAATAAGAAAGATGCTCATCACTACCTTTCTTCACCTTTGTGTGCCTTAAACCAACCCGTATATTAACAAACGGTTCATTTGTATATGAGACATCTTCGGAGTTAGCCTCAAGAAAGTCATCATCTTATGATTCTTCTTCATCAATCAATGTATTAATTGCTGGTGTTTCAGTTTCAGTGACAGTCGCATGGACTTCTTGTGTTGAAACAACTGGTTCTAAAACATCGTTAAGATACAACTTGTCCTTGAACTACCGGTTCTGTAACAACTGGATCAAGTACAACGGGTGTTTGAGTGCTTCGTATAGGTCGTTTAACTCTTGATTATTGTGGTTGCTGATTCTGTTCTTCTATCCAACTATAATCTAACTCTTCAGAATCACTATCCTGTGCATGACGAGCTACACTGTAACAGCCCAGATCCATCGCAACCAAGATATTGTTCGCTATGGCAGTCGGCATGCCCTCAGGCATCCGCCCCTCACGGTTTTAAAACGCGTCTTGGTGGGGGAGGTATCCACACCCTTATAAAGGCATGCTTAGTTCTCCTCCCCACCAATGTGGGATGTTACAATGGCGGATGTCTGAGGTATGCCGGCTGCCAAAGCGGACAATATCTTGGTTGCGATGGGTCTGGGCTGTTACAGATGGTATCAGAGCTGGTCGTCGGCCAGTGTGCCAGCGAGGACGCTGGTCCCCTAAGGGGGGAGGATTGTAACATCCCACATTGGTGGGGAGGAGAACTAAGCATGCCTTTATAAGGGTGTGGATACCTCCCCCACCAAGACGCGTTTTAAAACCATGAGGGGCGGATGTCTGAGGGCATGCCGACTGCCAAAGCGGACAATATCTTGGTTGCGACGGGTCTGGGCTGTTACATACACCCTAAGCTGGTGCAACATAATTTGGATTAGCCAATTGACCAATCAATCTTTTTAGTTTTGGTTGCACTTCTGATGCCTTTTTCTAATAAGAAGCCAATGCACTCACACTATTTCATTCATATGCTTTAAATCCATCTTTTGATCTTCAAGCTTCACTAAACCGTTTTTGATAACGAGTTCATAGACACTCTTTTTATCCCTTGAATCAATTTTTAGTAGGTTAATTTTTATGATCCTCCGAATTAGCAAGCTTTGAACGAGCAACGGCAAGATGTGCACAGATATTATGTTTATCACCAGTTTTTAAATCATTCGACATATCTGAAAACACATAAAATAAAAAGTTCGTTAAATTCAATGTGATTAACAGAAATGTTTACCAATTTCATCAGTTCGTTGTCATTCACGTAACAATTGACTTTTTATTCAAAAATCAATATTAGACGAACTTGAGCCGAACTTCGTCCGAACTCCATCCGAACCGAAATCAGTGACCGAACTTGATTCGAACTTGACCTGGTCAAAGGTCAATGTTGACCTTTGGTCAATGCCCGAACTCCAGACGAAATTTGTCCGAACTCCAGGTTCGGCTTATGAATCTCAGGTTCGACACTGGACGGTCACCGAGAGATTTAACCTCTCTAAAATTTGAACCATACCAAATCAGACCACACAATTGCAACCCTTTGTGCGGTTTTTGATAACGAGTTCATAGACACTCTTTTTATCCCTTGAAATCAAGTTTTAGTAGGTTAATTTTTAGATCTATGAACCTAAAATCCCTCGACACTGTGTTTCAGGAAAAATGACCACTTTTAACAACCAAAAACGACGACTAAACACACCCTTGCACTCGGAATAACAATTCCTACCTCAATCTGGTCTCAGAACACGCTAATAAGCAGTTAATCGTAAATTGAAAATTTGTTAGACCAAGTTAGTGTGTCTAATGCTAGGTCTAGGCGTTTTGGTGATGTAAAGTTTATTTTGTAAAGTTTCTGTAGAAACGAGAAACGATCTTACTACTGCATGCTTTGATCAATGATAGTAAACACGGATGTAAATAAGAGAATTGTATTGATCACTTGAAGATACAAACACAAGCTCTCTAGTTTCTCTCTCTAGAAACACACACAGAAAGGTGTAGAATGACAGAAGTGTTCAACTCGTTCTGATGCACATTCTAACACAACCTATTTATAGTAAGTGACTACATAGGTTGCGTACCAAATGGTACGCCCGGACCATTTGGTCCGCCGGACCAGCTGGTCTGGTGCCATTGATATAGTCATTACACTTCATACAAAGACCCGCACATATAGATACAATACACGAGACACTCATAGCATAGGAATATGCTTCTACAGACTCCCCCTTAACGTGTAGTGTATCTATTCTCTAACTAAACTTCAGTCTTCAATCTTCAACATTGCTGCATCCGATCTTTGACTTGAAATCTTGTCAGAAATAGAGCTTGCATGTCTGGATCACTCTTGAATCATCTTCAAACTTCAAGATCCACTTGTGAAAGATAAAACATACTCCCCTTTCACCATGCTTGAGTCTTGACACATATAACTTGCAATTTCAGAAGACAGAAATGCGGTTTCCTTTTCTTTTGAAAATTAAATTAATCTTGGCGTAAAACTTCTCTTCGAGAATCCAAGATAGATTTAAAGTTTTGATTTTGTATCACATGTCAATCGGTCGAAAACAAATAAGAAACAAAATCTTTTTGGCTTTTTGAAATTTTATATCAAAACACACTTAAAATCTTTTTGAACTTTTCAAATATGAAACATAAATGCAATATAGAATCAGACACTATTTTTGTCTTTCGTGAGAAAGATGAAAGTGCGTGAGTGTATGGATCTTCTACTTAGTCGTATAGAAATCAATGTAAACGAGTAAAACACAGAGAGTAAATACAACTGAGACTTGTATTAACCACAGAGACCACAGAGTACACTTAGAGAAAGTTATGACACGGAAGCTCTCTAATTCTATACAAGACGAACATATTTATAGGCTGAAAACACGACTGGCCGAACCTCAGCTTCGGCCAAGCTTCGGCGGCTCCGAACCTGGAGTTCGGCCAAGGTTCGGCCAGACCTAAACTTGCACGATCCGTCTTGTTCTCGATACTTCACATGACGATCAGGAACCATGTATCAACAAACTCCCCCTCGGCATGTGCAGTATCAACTCCTCTTAATAAAACTTGTATCTTGTATCTTCAATCAAACTCCTCCTCGATCTAGACGATGAGTTCAATTTTGAATACTTGATATTGCAACGTGTGTAGTCTCTTTATCAACAATCTTCAGAAGACTTGAAGTTGTGATGTTCTCTTTCCACTTAGAAACCTGCCAACATAAATAATCTTGGCGCAAAACGTCTCTTCGAGACTCCAAGATATCTTGATTTTAAAAATGAATTCGTAATTCGTGTTGATCAATCGAAAACAAATCAGAAACAAAATCTTTTTGGCTTTTAGAAACTTTATATCAAAACACACCTAAAATCTTTTTGGAATTTTCTGATAAGAAAGTAAATGCCATACAGAAACATACACTATTTTTGTCTTTTGTGAGAAAGATCACAACCTGGGATCATATTGATCATAACATGCTGAACTACACTTCAATTTCGATTATTGTAGCACATAAGCCATGCCGATTGCAGATATACTTTGTCCAACTTTAAACTCTGGCACAATCATACTCATAACATCTGGATATGTTAAAGTATTTATTAGATTTGCATTGACCAGTGTACCCCACACTATCAGACATACTCAGATATGCTTTGCTTATCACATATTGTGATTTCACTTGTGATATTAATCACATAATGATTGTATTCATGATATAGTCAACTGTGTTCCATGCAAAAAGAAATAAGAACGTTAAATCGTACCTTAAGGTCGATCTTTCGATACGCAGATAAGGCCTCGGATTTAACAAAATAAGAAAATAAAACAAGTTGAAGTTGTATAACTCAACAACAATCAGGTCGGTAATCCCGTACACGCAGAGAAAGTCCGATGAGTTATACGAAACACCAAAGAAAATAAAGCAGAACGTCAAACGAACAACGATCAGGTCGGTCTTTCGACACGCAGAGAAAGTCCGATCGTTTGACAAAATAAAGAAAATCAAACAAGTTTAAATCTTTGCAAAATGAACACATGTATACACAGTGACTTCTCATTTTATTTTTCACATATCTTTTTCTTGATATATCATGAGATATGCATCAAGATGTTGTTCACTAGGTCAAGCATCAGATTTAGTGTATATCACATTTGTATACTTTCTGATTTGCCGAGCCTACCTTGCACAACGATCAAATGGTCTTATGGCTTTTTCACTTACTTTATCCATGAGTCAGACACTGTCAGCCAATGTACCATCATTTCCCATTCATGTCGGATACAATTTCTTATTTTTCAATGTTTTTGGCTTTTTGCATTTTTAATGTTTTTGTCTTTTTCAAATTTCTCCCCCCTAAAAATGACAACTCTATGTATAGATTTTCATTTTTTACGATTTGAAAAACAACACACTATTTTTGTATTTTTGCAAAAACAAACTCCCCCTCAGAATGAGACGGAGTGAAAAACCAAGAAAAATTGATCAACCAACACGAATACTTGCAGTGTAAGTCTTTTGGAAAAAACACAATTGATTTTGAAAGTCAGATTAATTAGAACAGATATTTCACAATCAGCAATTATCCAATCACTGAAAGGTCTTCTTGAAACACCTGTTGACACCAAATAAATCATTAGTCGCTCTGGGATCGACCCGATGTAACATCGTCGGGTCGCCCGGTGTCTTCCACAAAGTCATTGTTGGCCTTGGAAACAACTTTTGGTTTCCAAATTTGTAAAATTTTCAATTTTTGATCAGAACCTGAATTAGACTCAACCGACGTACTTGGTTTAGACCAAGACGAGTTACGATGTGATTTCATCTTGGGAGACCATGGTTCATCAAAAATTTGACCTTTGTTATCCACATATTTAGCAGTGTTGTGGATATATGCAGTCGTCGGACAATCAGCAGCAAGATGTCCAGGTTGACGACATACATAACAAAGTCGTTCTCTAAACACATTTGAAAATTGTTTTAATTTTGAAGAACCTGATGAATGCTCAGAATCAAAATTGTCAAAGAAATCATCAAAGGAATCATACCTAGGAGATGGACTCCTTGAAGATGACGATCTTCCAGAATAGTAAGTGAATTCCTTCTGAGATGGTGATTTCTTTTCATTCTTTGCTTTAGGAGCCTTGGCAACTTTGACCGGTTTCTTTGTTTGAATCAATTCTTCCTTCACAACAAACCCCACACCTTTGTGTTTGGAACCTGAAACCTTTGAGGAAGAACCCGAAACTTCTCTTGCCTTAGCTTCACTTGTGAATTTAGCTTTAATATCTTTCAGGTTATTCTTCTCAACCAAAACTTTTTCTTCTTCGGTTGCAGATGAAGAATTTGACACAACCTTATCAAAAACCTTCTCATTCTCCAACAAAACAGACTTTGACACAAATTTTGGAGCTTCACCCAAAGGCTTTTCCTTCTTTTTGGACTTAGATTTATTCTTCTTGGGTGGAGTAACAAACTTGGAATAATCATGCAATTCATCTTTTGGATCAATCTGAGCAGTAGTAACTTCAGTTAAATCCACTGGTTGAGGAACCAAATGAACATCAGCCTTCTGAGAACTATCTGAACTCTGATCCTGCTTATATAAAAAATTTAGCATTGTTGGTGATAAATTGCAATTCTTCACTTGCCGCTTCAACTCCAAAATCTCCAGTTTTAAATCATTGATCTTTTGTTGAGCTACAAAAACTTCTTTCTGTGACTTGATGAACTTTGCATTGAGATCATCATATTCATAAGTTTGTAACTTTCGGATCTCACATTCAGCAAATAACTCTTCAAGAACACTTTCTCTCTTTTTCTTGTAAATCTCAACATCCTTTGTCAAAACTTCATTTTTATCACGATAGAGAGTATTCTCATCTTGAAGCATAGAAATTTTGTTCTAAAGCTTTTCAACAGTAACAGCAGTTGTAGCAATAAGAGCTGTAGCTTCTTCATACTTTTTCTGAACCGGATAACTTTTCTCAAACAGATTCTCAAAATCTTGAGCTGCATCTAAAGCTTCAGCCTTTGCTTTCTCACATTCTTCAGCCAATATTGTTTTCTCTTTTAAAACATCTTCATGAACATGAACCAACTCATAATACTTCTTTTGAAAATCTTCCAATTCTTGCTTTAACACCACTATCTCTTCAGTCGAAATTTGACGACTTTGTTCAAAACTTGCAATCTCCTGAAGAAATTTCTTACATTTAAGACATTCAGTCTCTTCAACCTTTGAACTCTCAGAGACTCTAGTTAATTCTTCTTGAACCAAAGATACACTTGAATAAGAATCAGAATCAGTTAAGATGCTATCATCATCAATATGACGAACAGTCAAAGCAATTGCAGGTTTAGAATTATTCCTTTTAGCTTCAGTATCTACATTCCATGGAAACTCATTTGACTGTGGAAAAGTATTGGTCCAATCATGAACAAGATTAGCAGATTTCATCTCAACCTTCTCAACTTTATTTGGTGAATGATAAACTAAATGTGCATGTTGACTAGTTTTCAATTGATGAGCTGCAGAACTTGGACATTCTTGAGCAAAGTGACCATAATTTACACACTTGTAACATTTTACCTTAGACTTATCCAAACCAATCTTACCCTCCTGATTCAATCTCTTCTTCCCAGTTCTGTTGAAAAATTTCTTCGTTCGTCGAACCAACATTGCATACTGCCAATTTAGATCCATTTCCTCCAAATGATCATAATCAATCTGATCATAATCTTCATTTGCTAACTCAGCATTACTCACAGCACCAGTGATAACACCAAAATATGAAGATACCAATGCAGACATCAATGCATTATAATCATCAATAGTTTGAGCAGACAATGCATTTTGAAATGAAGAACTCGGAACAGAAACAGTACAAACAGCAGAAGAATTACTTGAAGATTCAGATTTACCTGCCAGAAAGGCTGTTGGGGGTGCAGAATTAAGAATATTCGATTTCCCAGCATTCATTATAGAATCATTTTCACCATGATACACTGCCGGATTCTGAATTTGTGTAGGAAGAGACTTGTTCACCATCAATTCCATATCCCTAGCCTGAATTCTTTGAACTAAATCATTGAAAGACAATCCTTGAAAATCCTTGTCATGAGTAATCATCATAACATAATTCTCCCATTTTTCAGGTAGAGCTTCCAAAATCTTCTCTTTCATATCAGCTTCGTCTTTAGTAAGATTCACCAAACGCATTTCACTCATCAGATGAGCAAATCTTGCAATCAGATTGGGAATCGTTTCATTCTGATAATGTTTGAAACTATCAAACTCTTTCTTCAAAACCTTTTGTCGACTTTTCTTGTACTGGTCATTGCCTTCACATCTTTTCTCTAAAGCATCCCATAGACTTTTCGATGTGTAATTACCAGCAAATTGATGAAGTAATTCTTTAGGCAAAGCCAACGTTAAAGTACCATATGCCTTTTTCTCAGCTTGATAAGCTTTCTTTTGTTCAGAAGACATTTTTATTTGAAGTATAGGTTCACCAGTTTCATCTTTAGGGTAAACATATTGCTCAGTGAACGCTAACCACATATCAATGTCATTTGTATCGACATATGCTTCAAACCGTTTAACCCAACTATGATAATCTTCCAACTTTAGCAATTTGGGAACTTTCTGACTTGTTCCAATTTCATTATCATAGTTCATCATCGTTTGCATAGTTGCTTGAACCGAGTTTTGAATAACCGCGAACGCTTGAAAATCGGACATTATCGAAACACAGGTTACTGTTCACTCCGAACCTCGTCCGAACCTAATATACCCTCCGAACTTCCTCCGAACGTGGTCCGAACTCAGAAACACAGTCCGAACTCTCTCCGATCTCTCACCGAACCCCGTTAACTCCGAAACCCTCCGAACGAGCTGCGAACTTTCACCGAACTACGAAACAGACTCCGATCCTTCACCGAACACTTCCGAACGTACTCCGAATCTGGTGTTCGGAGCGGTTATGCCGAGCGTACTCCGAACCTGGAGTGCGGAGCAGTTACGCCGAACGAGGAGTTCGGCCGAACGCGAAATTTCAAAAAAATTTGGAAAAACTCACTGAAATTGACACCTCTCGAGCTGTGAACACTCAATCAACTGAACACGAACAAACAGAGACATATTGAACGTAAATCATGATGATTTGAACGATGATTTTGAGAAATAAAGATGATAAACGAATTTTGAAACTCAAAAACGTGAATTTGAACTCGAAAACACTAAAAACACTGATCTCCGACTAGTAGAGTAAACCTATCGCTCTGATACCACTTGAAAGTGCGTGAGCGTGTGGATCTTCTACTTAGTCGTATAGAAATCAATGTAAACGAGTAAAACACAGAGAGTAAATACAACTGAGACTTGTATTAACCACAGAGACCACAGAGTACACTTAGAGAAAGTTATGACACGGAAGCTCTCTAATTCTATACAAGACGAACATATTTATAGGCTGAAAACACGACTGGCCGAACCTCAGGTTCGGCCAAGCTTCGGCGGCTCCGAACCTGGAGTTCGGCCAAGGTTCGGCCAGACCTAAACTTGCACGATCCATCTTGTTCTCGATACTTCACATGACGATCAGGAACCATGTATCAACAAAAGATCACAACTTGGGATCATATTGAACATAACATTCTGAACAACACTTCAATTTCAATTACTTCAGCACACAAGTCATGTCGATTACTGGTATAATTTGTCCATCTTAAACTCAGGCTAAATCATACTCATAACATCTGGATATGTTATTGATTGATTTAGTTTGTTTTGACCAGTGTACCCCACACTATCAGACATACTCAGATATGTTTTTGCTTTTATATCACACTTTGTGATTTCATTTTTGATTTAATCACATAATGATTGTATTCATGAATCAGTCAACTGTGTTCCATGCAAAAAGAAATAAGAATGTTAAATCGTCTACCTTAAGGTCGATCTTTCGATACGCAGATAAGGCCTCGGATTTAACAAAATAAGAAAATAAAACAAGTTGAAGTTGTATAACTCAACAACAATCAGGTCGGTACTCACGTACACACAGAGAAAGTCCGATGAGTTATATGAAACACCAAATAAAATAAAGCAGAACGTCAAACGAACAACAATCAGGTCGATCTTTCGATACACAGAGAAAGTCCGATCGTTTGACAAAATAAAGAAAATCAAACAAGTTTAAATCTTTACAAAATAAACACATGTATACACAGTGACTTCTCATTTTCTTTTTCCCATATCTTTTCCTTGATATATCTTGAGATATGCATCAAGATGTTGTCCACTTGGTCAAGCATTAGTATTTAATGTGTTTATCACATCTGAATACTTTCTGATTTAATGCCGAGCCTACCAAGCACATCGAGCAATGATCTTATGGCTTTTTCATCTATTTTATCCATGAGCCAGACACGTAAACCAACGTACCATCATTTCCCAATTATGTTGGATACAATTTCTCATTTTTCAATGTTTTTGTATTTTCTATTTTTCGATGTTTTTGTATTTTTCATTTTCTCCCCCTTAAAATGAAAACTCTATTTTTGGATTTTCATTTTAACAAAAACACAAACACACTATTTTTGGTTTTTCAATTTTCTCCCCCTAAACTACATACGGAATATAAAAGGAAAGAAAATTGACCTTTTGACATGGATACCTGTCAGGTTTAGCTTTCAGAAAAAAATTTCAGTTTTGAAATTTGATATTGTCATGAAATTTAAATTAAATCAGCAGAATACTTCTCCATCAGCAACTTTTCAATCACCGATAGGTCTTCTAAAAGTACCTGCACACTGGTCAAACACGTTAGTTTATAAATGACCCGAAGCGAATTGCTTCTGGTCGACCAGTATCTTGGTTTCCTTTTGAAACCACCTTAGGTTTCCAGATTTGTTGTTTTGGTAAATCAGTATCTGTAACCAGTCACAGTTGATTGTGACGAACAACCTACATATGGAACATTTTGAAAACGTGGAATAAATCTTCCTTGAGTTTTAAAAAATGTAGGTTGTGGGTATTCATCAAATACTCTGCCATGTTCATCAATGAATCGTTGTTTGGCAGCTTTACCAACAAATGGATCTTTCCTTTTCTAGAACTAGAAGCAGTAGAAACCGGATAATCTTGTGCCATATGCCCTTTTTGTCGGCAATTATAACACAAGCGATTGTGTACATTTCTTCGATTTGGAACCTGCATTGCTTCACAAAAATATTCATCTCCAAAATGATCGTAAAAATTATCATATACTTGTTGTCGATGATCATAAACCCATTTAGATGTCGGGCTCTTTGGAGTAGAATTTGATCCTCCAGAAGAAAAGTTTGCAGAATTGATTCTTCTTGTTCCTCGGATCAGTAGTCTTCACAAATACTTCAGCAATTTTCTGAGCATCCACACAGTGTAGCGGGAATTCTTTGTCAGAAAATATGTGTTCCGAACCCTTGAGCTTGTAGAACCTCTCAGGTTGAACCTTCTCAGCTTTGAAGACATCTTTCTTTACTTGCTTCGCATTGACTTTTTTCAGTTGGTGTTGTTTTGAAACTTTTGAACTACCACCGTGAGCAGCTTTTCCTTTAAAACCCAAACCAACACTCTTTCCTGAACTCTTCTCTCCCATTCCAGTAGACTTATGCCCATTCTTTGCCAACCTAGAAAATTCAGCTTTAACTTTCTTGAGATCTTTTGGAGCATTGACAATTGTTTCATCAATGTCAGTGTTTGAACTTGCTGATTTCTCTTTGTCTGTAGACGAAGAACCAGACACATCCTTTTGAGCTTATGAATTTTCAGTACTCTTACCTTTTTCCTCTTTCTTTGCTTCAACAGATTTAGAACTAACAAATTCAGAATAATCACCAGTCCCAACCTTGTTTTTCAAATTATGAACGCCTTCTTTGAGACTTCCTGGTGGTGACACAGTATTGTTAAACATCTTCTCAAAATTTTTATCTTTGGCCAAGAAACTTGTAAAAGATTGAGAATTTGTAACATTGTTCAAAAGACGTTTTGAATCAATGACTTCAATCTTTAGTTCAGAAATTCTTTGATGAGCTTCAGCCAACTCCTTTTCTGTTGCAATTAGCTTATTTGCCACTTTATTAGTTTCATACTTTTGTAATCTCAACTCATCTAGAGCGGCCAACAATTCCTTCTCAAGTTTATCTTCGTTTCTTTTCTGAATATCTAAATTTGCATTTTGCAACTTGTTCACTCTAACCAACTCCCTCTTCTCATCAAGTAACTTTTCCATATCAGTCTGATAAGATTGAATCTTAGTAGCTTGGTCATCAGACAATTGAGTAAGTGTATCAAGTCTAATCTTGGACTTTTCAAACAAATTATTAAAATCATTGGCAGCATCCTCAGCTTCTGCCTTCCATTTCTTTACTTCTTTGACTAATTCAGCCTTTTCTTCAGACAATTTTGTAAATTTCTTTTCAAAATTCTGCTCAACACCTTGAAACTGCAACTCTTTTTCAACTAACTCTGTCTGAAAAACTGAAAACTTTTCTTTTTGAGATTCTAACTCTTGGATCATACCTTCCAACTTTTCTCTATCAGCACCCAAATCATTAATTTTCTTCTCACAATCAGCAACCAAATTTTCATTTTCCTTAAGCAAACTTTGAATCTTCTTATCTTTTTGAGAACAGAATTCACAAACAGATTCATAACCACTATTTCCAGATTCACTTGAATCAGATTCAGAATCAGTTATCTCTACCTCATCATCACCATGAGCAATTTGAGCAATCATCGCAGATGAACCAGTCAATGCAGACTCATCATTTTCATCAGTGGCCCAATCATAGCCTTTATTCGATGTTCGTGTTTTTTCAAATGCTTCAAGTACATCAGCATCCCAATCACAACCTTCATTGGAGGCAGGAGCAATGGCAGTTAAAGCAATTGGAGAATTAGAAGTTTGCCCCCAATCATATTGTTTATCAACTTGAGACACCAAGGCTGTTGAAGACTTTGATGAAGAAGTAGTTGATTTTGAACATTCACGAGCAAAATGTCCAAAATTAGAACATTTGAAGCATTTTGCTTTGGATTTATCAATTCCAACCTTGCCATCTGGATTTAAACTTTGAAAACCTGTCTTCTTTTTTAATCTTTTAACTCGTTGAGCTAACATTACCAGTTGCCAATTGATATCCATTTGCTCAAGATTATCAGGATATCTGATCAAAGTCTTCTTCAATCAAATTAGATGTTGTTAACCCACCATTCAACAATCCATAATATGAAGATAACAAAGCTGAGATTAATGCCAAGTGCTCATCAGGTGTTTTTGCAGAAAACGAAGTCTGACTTGAATGATTTGGAACAGTGAAGTTACATCCTCTTGAAGAATTTCCAGAATTTCCTGAACCATAACCAACAACAAAAGCAGTTTGAGGTGGATTTGATGAATTAACACTGAATGATTTTGCCTTTGCATTGATACTTGCAGAATTTTGTCCATGATATAATTCAGGATTTTGTAATTGAGCAGTGGACTTGTTTGAATTCATCATTTCCATTTCTCGAGCATGAAGCTTTCCGGTCAAATCATGAAATGATAATGTGGAATAGTCTTTGTCATGAGTAATCAACAACACATAACTTTCCCATTTCTCTGGTAATGCTTCCATTAATTTTTCTTTCAATTCTTCCTCAGTCTTTTCAATCTTGACAACTTTCATCTCACTAATTAGATGTGAAAACCTTGAAACAAGAGCAGAAATATTTTCTTTGTCGTATTGTTGAAAATTTTCAAATTCCTTGTTCAACACTTTTTGGCGACTCTTCTTATATTGGTCATTGCCTTCACATCGAGCAGATAACGCATCCCATAACTGTTTAGCCTTCTTGCAAGTACTGAATTGATGCAACAACTCGGTAGGTAACGCCATGGTAAGATAACCATAAACTTTTTGTTCAAGTTCATAACTTTTTCTTTCATCCTTATCAAAATCTAGAATCTCTTTATATTCTCCATTGTCAGTTGGACGCACATACAGCTTTCGAATCGGAATCCACAAATCAATATCATTTGTGCTAATGTATGCAGAAAAACGTTGCTTCCAATTTTGATAATCTTCCAATTTTAACAACTTGGGAACTTTCTGACTTGTTCCTATTTCATTATCAAAATTGAGCATAGCTTGTACCGTGCTTTGCATAGCCGCAAACGCTTGAAAGTCGGATATTTTTCACCGAAAATAATACTTCAAAAACTTCGAACTCAAAAATAGAGGTCTTCCAAGCGGATATTGGGGGTCAAAACTGAACGGTACTGGCCGTAGGCGGGTACAAGTCCTAGATCTCGGAAAGACAAACGTTTTGGTTGGTATTGGGTTCCGTAACTCCAAACGGTTTGCAAGTTACGTCAGTTTTAGTGAAGGTCACTATTCTGCCAGCGTACCAAAACAAATTCAGCGGACCAGATTCCGGATCAGTGTTAAACTGCGGACCAGATAAAACCCAGCGGACCAGATAAAACCCAGCGGACCAGAAATGAACTGCAGATCAAATGAGGTACGGCGGACCAATAAAACAGCGAACCAGATTGATACGGCGGACCAAATTGGTACGCTATAACTGCTGCGGACCAGAATGAAACCGCCACGGACCAGCTGATGAAGATTTCCTGGCGGACCAGTCAGCGGACCAGCTGTTCTATCAGCGGACCAGACGCAAATAAAGCTGAAATCGACTGATTTTCACGAATTTTGACAATTGAAGCTGAAAACTGGATCAATATGATGCGAAAACACTCCAGGAGCATACAGAAATCATTTTTATCCTGGAATCACTCAGAATTGGAAGAAATTGAAGAAAAACTTACCAAACCCAATTTTTCTCTCTCTAAAACTCCGAAAATCGATCAAAAACACAGCAGTAGAACAACCAAAAGCTCTGATACCACTTGTAGAAACGAGAAACGATCTTACTACTGCATGCTTTGATCAATGATAGTAAACACGGATGTAAATAAGAGAATTGTATTGATCACTTGAAGATACAAACACAAGCTCTCTAGTTTCTCTCTCTAGAAACACACACAGAAAGGTGTAGAATGACAGAAGTGTTCAACTCGTTCTGATGCACATTCTAACACAACCTATTTATAGTAAGTGACTACATAGGCTGCGTACCAAATGGTACGCCCGGACCATTTGGTCCGCCGGACCAGCTGGTCCGGTGCCAATGATATAGTCATTACACTTCATACAAAGACCCGCTCACATAGATACAATACACGAGACACTCATAGCATAGGAATATGCTTCTACAGTCTCTGTCCCAGCGTACCAGTGGGCGGACCAATTAAGATACTAACTAATCCGCCCACTGGTGATGTACTAAAACTTGACTTCAGGGGATTAAAAGAGTGTCTATGAACTCGTTATCAAAAACGGTTTAGTGAAGCTTGAAGATCAAAAGATGGATTTAAAGCATATGAATGAGACTAGTGTGGGTGCATTGGTTTCTTATCAGAAAAAGGAACCAGAAGTGCAACCAAAACTTAAAAGATTGATTGGTCACTTGGCAAATCCAAATTATGTTGCACCAGCTCAGGTGCAGCTCGTCATGCATAGGATAGTGATTCAGAAGAGTTGGATAGAAGAACAGAATCAGCAACCACAACAATCAAGAGTTAAACGACCTATACGAAGGACTTAAACACCCGTTGTACAAGATCCAGTTGTTATAGAACCGGTAGTTCAAGAACCAGTTGTATCTCAACCTTTTGTTTTAGAACCAGTTGTTTCAACACAAGAAGTCCATGCGACTGTCACTGAAACTGAAACACCAGCAGTTAATACATTGATTGATGAAGAAGAATCATAAGATGATGACTTTCTTGAGGCTAACTCCGAAGATGTCTCATATACAAATGAACCATTTGTTTATATACGGGTTGGTTCAAGGCACACAAAGGTGAAGAAAGGTAGTGATGAGCATCTTTCTTATTGTACCAGTTTGAAGAAGAAAAATGACTGTTTCATTGGTCATGTCTATGAAGACAAATCTCCATCTGAGTCTGACGAATATTACAACCTAGATTCTGATGACCATGGCAAGGGTAAGCAGAAGGCTACTTCCTCGTATGTATTGGCATCAACAAAAAGGAAGAAGTCAGTTGCTTCTAGTGGATGGAGAAAGAGGAGTAAACATACTCAATTTCTTTTGAAACGTTGTTTAGGTGCATCTTCGTCTGATGGTCCAAGTATATCCGTCCTAGAGACTACTACAGACCAAACTGCAGTTTCTACAGCTCAAGAGGATATTCTCTAAGGATTGAATCAGTCAGAGTTTTTGCAAGATTTGATGAATGTAACAAGATCTACAACAACAAGCACATCACCTTCAGCAAGTGCTTGTGCTCAATATGTAAATCAGCCTATGGGTTCAACACATACAACTCCTACAGGTCAGATTAAAAAAAATATCATTTAATTATACGACTTTTGCCCATTATAGAACAAACATTTTGTTGTTGGGCACCATTTTTTCTTAATATTTTTAATCACTAATATCTAAATCACATAAGAAGTACTTAACATATTTGGTAGCACTTCCACAAAATTTAGTAAGTGTGCACGAAATGTATTTGTCCGCATTGATTTATTCACCTCTACTTTCATGCACTCTGGTTCTTTGATACACTTATCTTGTGTCCTTAACTCTGTTTTTTTTAATCTGATCAACTTAATAATAGACAACCCACAAAATATATTTATCAAACACTATCAAGAATCTAGAATTAGGTTCTTACGAGATGCTTCTATTTTGTAGAAAAGTTCAATATTATTGATAAACCAAAATGGCAGCCTAATTTGATAGGAGGATATCATTTAAAAATAGATTGATGAAGTTATTTTTATCCTAATAAGACCTTGCAAAAACATGAATCAGAACACAGAAAATAGCACCCCAATTGGTCTCAAAACTGTATTAGCATTGTATCAAAACTTGATGTTGTGTTGGTCTTAAGACTATAACAGATATGTTTGGTTAGTTTTAATTGTACATGCTCTTTAGTTAAGCAATCCTAAACCCCATCTTTATACAACCTCATGCTTCTTAGAATCAAAACAGGATTTTAGAGTATCTATGATCTATAATATCCACTACTTTATTAAGTAAATATATAACTTGCCATGTGTCTTTCTCCTAACACCTCCATACTTACAATTTCGCGCTCAATTCTCAGCCACACACGCTCCCACTTCTTCCTAAGCGTAAATTGTATTCAATTTCTCAATTTTGGAATTGAAGAACTAAAGCGCTTCGACGCTCCTTCTACTTGACCCATCTATTAAGTGTGTTGTACACATATCTTATTTATATTTTCAAAAGATAACACATATCATCAGAAACTTGAGTTCAATATAGATTAGAAATCCTTTCAACTATAATTCATACATGTACTTTTAGCAGTTGTTGACTTTACTTCCAACATATCACTAATGAAAAAAGAAAGAGAGGACCAACAAAAAATGGCAAAAATTTGGGCCTAAGGAAAAGGAGATCGAATTCATATTTTATTTAATGAACGTGGGCAACCTATTGATGACAAAAGTAGTCAGTTGACCCATTTCATGGGAACCCTTTCAAGGAGTGGAAAGTATTGTCCGCTGTACAAACCATGGAATAAAGTTGACAAGACCAAAAAGCAAAAAATGCTTGAATTTTTTAAAGGTATACACATAATTAATAATTTGTATATTTATTAGTAAAGTATTTGTTTCTCATGTAGCATGTTGTTTAATTTTTTAGAAAAAGTTTGATTTTCCAAAAACCGCTGAAGCCTGGATCTTGAAATCATTTGGGCATAAGGTGAAGAACTGGAGGGCAAGAGTTAAGGAACACCACCATGATCCATCCTTGTCATTTTAAGAGCAAATAAAAGCTAGGCCAAAAGAAATTAAAAAAAAAAAAAAACAGTGGAAGAGACTTGTCAAATATGGGAATAACGAAAAGACTATGGTATGAAATAGTTTCACTTTAAAAAACAGTGGAAGAGACATGAAGATTTAAAGGTAATTGAATAAGACAGATTAAGTGTTAATATGGTATATCAATATTTGTTGCTAACAGTTGTATATTTTTGTTATAACATACATCTTTGGGACAAGAACCAAGTCGATTGGAGATTTTTTCGTAAATGATTTTCTAAAGATGGTAAAACAAAAAATTTGGAAGCTAAAAATGCAATTGTAAGTAACAAGCTTATATATTTTCACATACATATATTATTTTTAATACATAAACATATTAGCTTTTCTATAGTAACTATATACATAATTCTTATCATGATTTTATATGCTTTCTTCTTATAGTTAGGGTAGAATTAAGAAATCTAGTTTTACATATTCCGTATATATAACAACAACAGATGGAAAAACTTAAATCTTTACTTCTCGAGGGCACAGTTGACAAACCTGGACCAAATGATATTTTTTCAAAGGTAATGGGTGAAGGCCAAAATGGAGACATGTTTGGTCTAAGTGTTCGTGCTTCTTGTCGTAGAGAGAACATCGAATTAAGGTCTTGGTGTGAAGAACTTAGTCATACAGTCGCCCAATTAAGAGCAAAAAAGAATGGTCAATGAATCATTCTAGTGTTTCAACTTCTACATCACAACATCCCACTGCTGTAGCCAATAGACCTCAACATTTAAGGGTACGTTTCTATTGAGTATGTTACTTATGTTATCTCTATAATTTTATAGCAATATTTACATTACTGATGGATGCATGTATTAAAATAACTATTGGAATTACATAACTACTTCTTACATTATCTCTATATGTTATTGTGCTGACTTAATTTCTTACAACGAGTATGTTATAATATATATATATATATATATATATATATATATATTATATTAACATTGGTAGAACTAATAAACCAAATCAGATTGGGTATAATGCATCATCTTATTAGGTTTTTGGTTAAACTTTTTTTGCTCTTTTTCTTAAGAAATGTTTACATTACTTATGTTTTTTTTTTTGATAAATGTTTGTCAAATTGAAATCTAGGTTGGAGATGAAGTGTTCCTTAAAAGCATTTCAAACTCAAAGACTGTAGCCAGAGGAATGGTAAATAGTTAATATCCAATTCAAAAAGTTGGGGGCACTGAGATCGGGCGTGATTGGTGTGAGGTAAATATTCAAGTAGCTGTGAAAAGAGATGCAAATTTGGTTAGACCATATGGGTCATTGGACACAATCGAAGTTGCTATTGGTGCATCTATAGCATGCCCATGTTCTTTCATTTCGGTATGTCATTATTGTTAAACCTGTAATATATTATTAAGTTTATAACAAACTTTAAGCTTATATATGGATGATTAATTTGTAGGTGGTTTGTGACGAGTGAGAAGGATGCATGATGACTGAAGACTATATTCTTCTAGTGTCTTTCATTACTTTAAGTTTCATGTTTAATGTTAGGATCTTGGATAATAATATTATAACTTATTTTTGTTTAATGCTTTTGTTATCGAAATGACTTATTTCAATGATAATTAAACTTTATTTATTCCATTAGTTGAAGTTCATCTATCGATAAGTTGATGGTATCTTATTTGTATTTATGAATCATGTTTAATGAGAGCAATTTTAAGGATGTTGCAAATCGTCTTTAAAATAGGTATGCTCATATGCATCTTAAAACCTTATAAAGTGTCATATTTTGTAGTTTATTAGGATGCTATAACGTGTCCTATTTTGTGGTTTATTAGGACGCTCTAATGTGTCCTATTTTGTGGTTTATGAGGACGCTATAACGTGTCCTATTTCATGGTTTATTAGGACGCTCTAACGTGTCCTATTTTTTATGGTTTATTAGGACTCTCTAAGTTTATAGGACCCCTTTAGAGAGGACACTTTTATTAGTGGTCCTATTATCTCATGCGTCCTATAAAATAAAATTTTAGGACCTTTTTGGGTGTCCTATCAAGCTACTTTTGTTGTAGTGGATGTTACTGTTTGGACACCTATGCTGGATGGATACGTTGTGCCAAAGTTTACGAGTGGTGAAATTAAATCATACAATAAAATGAACGACACTGAAAAAGAAGCTTTCAAGTTGAAGAAGAAGGCATATTCTAATCTGTCAATGGCATTACCGAAAGATGTTCTTCATCAATTTAAAATGCACACAACTTCGAACGCGCTGTGGGATGCATTATGTAACCGATGTGAAGGAAATGCACAATATAAGAAAAGCAAGAAGATAGTCTGGTTGAGGGAATATGATAATTTCTGCCACGTTCAAAACAAAACAATAAATGATCTTGTTTCAAGATTGTCACATCTGGTGAGCGAGCTTGAAATTATTGGCGTAAAGAAGGAAGAAAATGAGTTGAAAGAAAAGTTATTGGATGCCTTACCAGCTAAATGGGAAGGATATATTTTTCTATTTACTCATGATAAAGGATTTGACGATTTATCATATGATGATTTAACTAGGAATTTGTTGGCACTGGAGTTGGATATGATGAGAGTTAAAACACTTCCAGCATAAGTGCAGAACCCAGATGTATATTTTGGGGAAAATGCATCCACTATGCATGCAAAAGTCAAAGCAAGTTCAAATTCACCAACTACTGCTTTTTATGTGGAAAATTATTCGGCTGGTCATGCAAATGTGTCTCGTGGTTCATCTGGGGATACTTATACTCACAAGGCTGCTGTGACGTATCTGGTTTATACAAATCAATCTGTTTCTGCATCAAACCAGAGTGCTTTCTCATCAAAAAGTACAAATGACTTCATGGCATTGTTTTCTGCAATGATTTCTTCTTATGATGGTGTGGTGGCAGGAAAGCTAACGAGTGCTAAATTAACTGATGAAGATTATGAGCAGATTGATGCAGATGACTTAGAACTCATGGATATCAATTGGTCAATGGCTATGCTGGTCCGGAGGGGTAAGAAGTTGATGCAAAGGATGGGACGCAAGGATCTTAACTCTGAAGGAAAACTTGGTTTTGACAAATCCAAAGTTTGCTCCTACAACTGTCAGAACTACGGTCATTTTGCCAAAGAATGTAGTAATGGAAAGAAGCAACAGACATCTAAACTATATTAGAAATATGCATCTCAAAGTGCTAAGGCATCAGGGAGTAACTCTAATCCATCTAGCTGTAATGAAAATGCTAATGCTTCGAGTTCAGACTCAAAAGCATTAGTTTCTCAAACTGGTGAGGGCTACGATTGGAGTGCAGACTTTCCTGATGAATCTGCTTTTCTATGCAGATCTGAAGATCAAAATGTGAAGATGGAAGACGATTCAGAACTTCCAGGAGAAGATTTTTTTGGAGATGGTCAACAAGCTTTCATGGCTGATGTTCAGGTTGATTCTAAACTCTGTAAACATTGCATGTTAAATGCTAACCAATTGAGGGAACTTTCTGATGAGAAGGTTATGTATTATGACAAATACATGTTAGCAGAAGAAAACACCAAAATTTATAAACAAAGGTGGGAGGCTATTAAGGCTGAGCTGAAAAGTGAACATGCTTGTACTCTGAACATAAAAATTGAACAGAATAAAAAAACTGAGGAATACATATATTGTGAAAAGAAGCTTGCAGAAGCTGTTGGATATTATGTGTCCTGACCCGAAAAATCTTGAACCCGACCCGGTTACGACCCGTAAGAGTTACACCGAGTGCAACGAACTCTAAACCCGCTTACTCGTTA
>JBCNJP010000012.1:45552682-45645226 GCA_039602395.1 Deinandra increscens subsp. villosa
GGTGTGACAATAGTGGAGCATCCAGGCACATGACTTGTAATATTTCCTTGTTATCTGATGTTAAACCAATTCATGGCGGGAATGTTACCTTTGCTGGAAATAAAGGGGGAAGAATAACCGATAAAGGAAAAATCGGTAACGAGAAAGTCACATTCGACAAAGTTTAATTTGTGGAAGAATTGCAACATAACATGCTTAGTGTCTCACGGATTTGTGACAAGCAGTACACTACTGCTTTCAAAAGTTCTAAATGCTTAATTCTGAAACCCGGAATCCAGATACCTGAAGATTGGCTAGTGATACGTGCACCAAAATTTTGAGATCTGTATGTGTTGAATATGAATCATACTTCATCTGCTGTATCGGCTAAAGATGAAACTCCGGATATCATTCAGAAGTTTTTATCCAAATTCGGATCTGTGTACAAGTACAAAATTTGTCGCATTCGGATTGATAATGGTACTGAATTCAAAAATGCGAAAAATGACAGCTTTTTGTAATGCTCTTGGTATTGTTCAAGAGTTTAGTGCATCGTATACTCCGCAACAGAACGGAGTTGCTGAAAGAAAGAATCGAACACTGATTGAGACAACATGAACAATGTTGTCTGACGCACAGTTACCGATTACTTTTTTGTCTGAATCGGTTCATACTGCGTGTCATGTGCTAAATCGTGTTCTAATTGTCATACGATTGAACAAAACAAGTTATCACTTGCTTAAAGGTCATAAGCCGGATTTAAGCTTTTTAGAGCCGTTTGGGTGTAAGTGCACTGTTCTCAAGGAAGGTGGACAGTTTGAGGAAAAGGCTGTTGACGGCATTTTTGTTGGATATCAAAATCCAATGAAAAGGGTTTACTTTCCTGCTTCAAAGACAAATGAGTGTCACTTGAATGTTGGTTGTCAAAGATATACTTTTATAACACCCAAGACGGAGGATATTCCTGCTTTTGACTACAATCATTTATTTGATTCTTTCTTGGTTGCACGTAGTGACTCTGCTGATGAGTCTTCTAAAGAACTCATAGTTGCTGCTATATTGCATTCAATGAATAATCATGGACTATGTAATCCGAAGCTTCCCAGTGTTTCTACTACTGCTTCATCAAGTCAGCATGTTCCTAAGAAACTATGAGTTCATCTGATGATGATGAAAGTACTTTTCATGAAGCTGAATCGGCACCAGTTGATGATTTGATTACATTACCAAGCACTAGTTGTTCAGTTCCGGTTACTTTACCAATTGGTGATATTTCTAGCTCAGAGGATGCAGATGCAAATGTGAATACTCTTGAAGAAAATATTGTGGTTCCCAACACAACCACTCTTCGGATTCATACCATACATCCACAAGAGAATATTATTAGATATCCGACTTCTGGAGTATGCACACGACATCAATTATCTGATTCAGTTGATGCTTTGATTGCTGAGATTCGGGATTCTGGGGTTCAAGATGAAGTATTCCATTCTTGTTTTTTTATCTCAAGTCGAGCCAACAAACATAGACCAAGCATTGCAAGACGCTTCTTGGGTGGAAGCTATGCATGAGGAATTGCAGCAATTCCAAAAATTAGGTGTTGGCATCTCGTTGATTTACCCGTCAATTAAAAAGAACCTTGTGGTACTAAATGGGTCTTTAAGTGTTAAAAGGACGATCGCGGTATCATCGTAAGGAACAAAGCTCGATTAGTCGTTCAAGATTTCTCACAAATTGAAGGCAATGATTTTAATGAGTTTTATGCTCCTTTAGCCAGGATTGAGGCTATCATAATTTTTCTAGCTTTCGCAGCATATCATGGGTTCAAAGTGTATCAAATGGACGTCAAAAGTACTTTTCCAAACGGGAAAATTCATGAGGGGTGTATGTGAAGCAACCTCCTGGTTTCTATGATCGATATTTTCCTGAGCGTGTGTACAAACTGTATAAAGCTTTGTATGGTCTTCGCCAGGCTCCACGAGCTTGAAATGAGACGTTATCTACACATCTTCTTAAAAATGGGTTCAGACGTGGAAAATTAGATTGCAAGTTGTTTACAAAGAAGTTTGGGAGAGATCTGTTATTGGTTCAAGTTTATGTGGATGATATTATTTTTGGAAGCACCAATGACAAGCTGTGTAAAGAGTTTGAGCTTATAATGCAAACTAAATTCGAGATGAGTTCAATGGGAGAGATGGGTTTCTTCTTGGGTCTCCAGGTGAATCAATCCACAAACGACATATTTTTGCATCAAACGAAGTATGTGTCGGATATCCTGACGCGATTCAAGATCGGTGACGTTCGGATTCCTAATACTCCTATTCAGGTTTCTCATGGACTTGCACCAGATGAATCTGGTGACAATGTTGATCCAACGTTGTTTCGTGCCATGATTGGTTCTCTTATGTATCTTACTGCTTCTTGTCCCGATATAATGTTTGCAGTTTGCATGTGTGCTAGGTACCATGCAGCTCCCAAAGCTTCACATTTTTTAGCAGTAAAGAGATAATTTGCTTATTTGAAGGGTTGTACGGATCTTGGTATATGGTATCCTAATAATAATAAGTTCGAGTTATCAGCCTACTCAGACTCGGATTATGGCGGATGTAAATTCAATTTCAAATC
This sequence comes from Deinandra increscens subsp. villosa, assembly GCA_039602395.1. Classification (NCBI taxonomy): domain Eukaryota; kingdom Viridiplantae; phylum Streptophyta; class Magnoliopsida; order Asterales; family Asteraceae; genus Deinandra; species Deinandra increscens. The sequence goes on from JBCNJP010000012.1 coordinate 45,555,287, forward strand.
TACTACCGCCGGGTGCCAATTTCTGGGGGAGAGGCTCGTATCATGGCAATGCAAGAAACAAACTTCTGTCGCGACATCTACTGTGGAGGCGGAGTATGTTGCTGCTTCCAGTTGTTGTTCACAGGTTTTGTGGATTCAACAGCAGTTACGCGATTATGGTTTGACATTTTTTACTACTCCTATCTATATCGATAACTCGGCTGCTATATCAATCACGAAAAACCCCGTGCAACATTCCAAGACTAAGCACATTGAAATTAGATACCACTTTATTCGTGATTGCTATGAAAATAAATTAATTGATTTACAGAAAATTCACACTGATTTTCAAAGAGCTGATTTGTTTACAAAAGCGTTTGATAAAACTCGCTTTCAATTTGTTTTGAAAATCAATGGAGTTACTCGTTTCACTGCCACATAATCTGTTTCGGTTTATCATGTTTTTATTTCTTTTATGTTTTCATTTGTTTTTCTGCTTTTTAGGGGAGATATATGGAAAATACAAAAATAGTGTGATTTCTTGTATTCAATATCAAAAAGCATAAAAGAATTGAAAAATGTAAAAATTAAAAAAAATGAAAAATTCAAAATTGAGAAATGTGATCCAACCTTGTGAGAAATGATGGTACAATAGAATACGACGCTGACCATGGATAAAATAGGAAGAAAGGCTATAGGTACTTGTCTGTGTTAATCAAATCTGATATATGTAAGTATGATATAAAGATAAAGCTGGCCTGAAATTTGTGGTGAAACTTGATTCTCGTTTTTGAGTAATTCTGATCTTATTTGAAAATACAAAAATAGAATAAGAGAATGTTCTAGTGTATGCATGCTTTATTTTGAAAGATTTAAACTTGTTTGATTTTCTTTATTTTGTCAAACGATCGGTCTTTCTCTGCGTATTAAAAGATCAACCTGATCGTTGTTCGTTTGACGTTTTGCTTTATTTTTATTGGTGTTTCGTATAATTCATCGGGCTTTCTCTGCGTATATGAGAGTATCGACATGATTGATGTTAAATTATACAATTTCAACTTGTTTTCTCTTTCTTATTTTGTTAAATCTGAGGCCTTATCTGCGTATCGAAAGATCGACCATAAGGTATACGATTTAACATTCTGCTTTCTTTTTGCATGACACACTTTGAACTGATAATCTCTGTATATAAATTCGGTGGTTAATAAGAGAAAAAATAAAAAATATAATAAGTCAGATTATCAGGTACTTGAATATGTGGCTTCCATGATTTTTGTGCTTGATAAAATTGTTACCTAATGCATATCAGAAAGCTATAGAAATTGATTTGATTTAACTAAACCAAACATGAAAGTGTTCTGTTCGTGCACAACATGGCTTGCATGCTGATTATTCTGAAATTGAAATGTGTGTGGTACATATATCTGATATGATCTCACGTTGCGATCTTTCTCACAAAAACATAACTTATCATATAAGTTTGTTTCTTGTTGATTTGGTACATTTTAGAAAAATTCAAAAAGATTTTAGGTGTTTTAGCATAAATTTGAAAAATCAAAAAGATTTTGGTGTGTTTTGATATAAAATTGCAAAAATTCAAAAAGATTTTGTTTCTGGGTTATTTTCGATCAACTAATTACGGAAAACGACAATTTCGTGTTGTTTGAACACAATCGAAGCATGAATAAGCTCATCATCAACAAAATGTGCAAAAGTGAAAAATTATGATTTTTTGGTACAAAATGACAAAATTGAAAAGTTAAGGGGTTAAAAGTGTAATTTGTTTTTGGTACACACGTACCAAAGTGCTACGCTTGGTGGTACGCTCGTACCACATGGTATGTTGGGCCGGACCACCAGGGGTATAAAAGGGTTCTATTGGTACGCATTTGTCATTCTCACCGTACCACATTCATATCTCTCTGCGAAACCCTAATATCTCTATACCTGTTTTTCATTGATTTCTCGATCTATAACGAACCTTTGCTCGATTCGTTTGTTACTACAGGTAGCTACTTTGATTCCGCACACGTTGGTTGTCTTGATTTATGATATGGTTGTCTAAATCTCGAGATTTTTGAGATTAAAGATTCGGTTTTTCACAAAACCAAACACCTCTTTGGTTCAGTCAGTTAACAAGCATCTTTGTTGGTTGTAATTACATGTTTAGATTCGGTTTTTGATGTAGAACAAAATCTCGGTGCTTAATTTCAATCACATACAAATTTTGTACTCAAATTCGCATTTGACCATTCGGTGACTATTCTACCGCCGTACCAGGTGGTATGCCCGTACCAGATGTGGTACGTGGTCCAATTGTGGTACGCGGGTGGTATGCTTGACTTTTTGGTACGCAGTCAACAAAATTTGGTCTGTTCGTACCAAAGTGGTCGTATGACCAAAGTGGTACGCGATGTGGTACGCTGATTTGAATTTTGTCAAAGGTTAAAAGTTTAAGCGTTTCGAGTTGAATTAGAGTCAATTGATAGCGTTTATGATAATCCAATACAAATTTAACATGACTTGTTTTGTGAATTTTCAGAAATGGCAGTTGAATTACCGTCAAATGCTGAACACAATACTTGTGCATATCTCAGTGTGTCTGCAAGGTGGAGACCTCATTTTGGAGGAATATTTGAGTTTATGTAAAGATCAAGAATCTACTACGCAGCAACACATGAGTGTACGCCATATAAAGATATTTTAAATACTTTCTGGAATGACGTGGCAATATATTTACCTACACATATTTAAAAATTTAATTTATGTGTAGGTATATAAAATAGTGACGTGGAAATAATTTTTTTTTGTTTTTATAATAAAATAAAAAACGTATCTACCTACACATAATTTAAATAATACTTATATGTAGGTAAAAACAACTATCCACACGTAATATACTTTTACCCACACATAATACCCTTTTACCCACACATAATACACTTTTACCCACACATTCAATACAGCTTTAGTAAATACAGCTAATCTTTTGGCACACACTATCAATGCCACAAATTGTTTTGGTGTCAAACACCATTCAATACAGCTTTAGTAAATATAGTTTCAACATACATCTAGAATTAAAACAGACACATCACATGTATAATCAAACACATGTAGCATTAAAGCTGATCAAAATAAAATATTATATAAGCCACAATGAGGATCAAAATGTGTGCAGGAAACAAAAGCAAAAGCTACAAGCGGAGATCATAAATCAAAAAGATTAAAGTATCAAAGGGCCAACATGAACCCTAGCTAGAAAACCACATTAATTAATTTAAACCATAAAACCAACTATCACTTCTTTCCCACCAATAACACCTGCTCCTCGACACCTTCAAGCAGTACTTCTTCTCCGGTTAAATCCTTGTGAGCTTTCTGCCACGCGTTGATATCCCACTTTGGCACGACCAAACCGCCCTTCAAAATTCGATGAGCCATTTCATTTTTCCCTTACGTACGGCAGCTTCAACAGACGCATTCATTATTTTATTCATCTCCATAAGTGATTTAGCATGAGCTTTGTCCCTGACCACCAGTTGATCATTAAGAAGACATACATCTTCTTTCGATTTCCAAATGATAGAATCACGAACTGAGATGCAGCGGGTTCTGGCCTGCAGCACGAGGAAACTAAGTATTGCAGACTAAAAATATCTAAACAAGTAATAAGGATACATACTTGAAGAAGGAAATTGTCCTCATGTTCAAAGATTTATTCAAAAGAAAGGTCAGTGAAAGGATCAGAAGAATACTGGGCATGAGAAATGGTCTTTCTCTTCTTCAAAGCAGGAAGCCTCTCTTTATCGAAAAATTACTAAGTCTTCACGTTTTAATTCACATCCTCATTACCCACACCAGGAACAGATTTCGAATTAGCACCTGATTGATTAGATCGACTCATATCAATATAGAGAAAGACACATGAAAGCAAAAGAAAATACACTTACCGGAAGATGAACCTGTCAAATAGATAGATTCAGCAGTAAAACGACTGGAAGCCTCTACAGAGAAGGTTCTCTCTTAATAGGAAGAGCAAAGACTTTAGTCAAAGTTTCAGATGAATGATTGTCAACAGGAGCAACCTTTGAGAGATTAATATCTACATAATAGAGGTTAAAATATGTCTGCTTTTAAAGAAGAAAAAGGGAGACAAATGCTTACCTTCGACAACCAAGTATCGGAATAAGTCTTCCATTGGGAATGGAATCCCTCTCTACGAAGAAGAACCTACTTCTCCAAACGGGACTGTTTTTACCAACACGATGGATCAAATTCCTACCAACCTTAGCCTTCAACATATAACGACCTTGGCCATTGGTCACCAGAATATACGCTTCAGTTATCAAAGAAATGGGAATGTCTAGATGATGATCATCTTTAATACGATTCAGGGAGTATAGGATTCTCCAGATCGTGGGCATTACTTGAGTATAGCAAAGATTGGAGACATCATAGAACTCTTGAATCAAAGAAGGAAAAGGATATTTCAAACCTATAGTAAAGGGATATTCAGGAAAACAAACCCTTTTCTTGGATTTGCTCTCAATTACGGATTGTAAACTCAAACCCCTAAAAACGACTGAAGAAGGAAAAGAGCTAGAATCCCTCAAGCATATAATATCAAATGGAACTATATACATTCCTCTTCGGCAGTTTTAGGGACTATGCCTTGTGATTCGATATAATCGTCTGAATCGATCTTGTAAGAAGGAGTCTTCACCCTCATCTTTGAAAAAAGAAGAAGAAGATATCGAGAGTATGTGGAAGAAGGGAAAGCGATGAAGCAGTAACTGATTTGGGGAAAAGGGTTTTATGAAAATATCTAGACACAACTGAATCGTCAATGTAGATAAGTAAACTAGTATTGAAAAATAAAAAATAAATCAAGTTAAAGGGAATCGAACCTACGCCAAATGTGAATAACAGACGACCTGGACCAGTTGAGTTGGTTGGAATATTGTTTTATAAATGAAATTTGTATCTTATATTAGAAGCACAAGTACATATTTTTAAATTCCAAGTACGTTATATGTAAAATATAATCCATCCTAATTAAACATCAACTAAAATTGTCTTAGATCCTATCCACGTTTATGAACATCCAAAAAACTAACAACCAATTAAAACACCCGCAATTCCTATCTACGATATGATCCACGATAAACCCTAGTTCCACGTTTTGCTTGGTTTAACAGTATTTCAAATGAGCTTGCTTTGATCAATCCAAGTAGTATCTAATTCCGATTACCACTATTTTATTTTCTTCAACTATGATCATTATGGATTAGGCATCATAGTATACAAGATTGTGATCGATTTTATTAATTTTTGTTCATAATCATTATCAGGTGCAAACTATGAGTCATCAATAGGTGAAAAGCGGGCATCGTGCTTCGACCGAGTATGTGGAGGGGGTAAAGCAATTTTTGAACGTTGCTAGACAAACTTTGAACTCCAGTGGGTTAACATTATGCCCATGTGTTAACTGTCTTAATACGAGGCTACAAAATATAGATGTCATTACTGGCCACTTAATCAATCTAGGAATTGATAAGTCGTATACATAATGGGTGTACCACGGTGAGGGTGAGGATGAAGACAGTGAAGAAGATGTTGGAATGGATGATTTTGTTAATGACGAATCTGCTGGTGGCGTAAGAGCAGGATTAGAAGATGCAATTGGTGATCAATTCTTTGATATTGGCCCTACCAATGATCTAACTGGAAATCAACAACCAGTTTTTAAAAATACTCGTTTACAGAAGCTGTATGAAGCGTTAGATAGTCCTTTGTATGAGGGATGCAAGAATACTTGTACATTGACCTTTGTTGTGAAGTTGATGAATTTGAAAGTAATGAACAAATGGACTGATAATTCGTTTGAGATGCATTTGAAGTTGTTTCGCGAGGTACTTCCTGAGCCAAATAATTGTGCAGAAAGTTATTACTAAGTGAGAATGCTGCTTTGTGAAGCTGGTTTAAGTTACGAGCTTATTGATGTTTGTCAATATGATTGTGCTATTTTCTACGGGGATAAAAAAGATGCCATAGCATGTCCAGTTTGTCAAAGTAGTCATTATGTGCGTAACAAAATTGCTCACAAGAAGCTGCGATACTTTTCGATAACACCTCGTTTGAAGCGCCTATATGCGTCATGCCACACAGCTAAAGACATGCGGTGGCATAAAGAAGTGCGACAGGATGAGGATGGAGTTTTACGTCATCCTGCTGATAGAAGGGCTTGGAAACATTTTGATGAGATGTATCCTCAATTTGCAAATGATTCGAGGAGTGTATGATTGGGGTTCGCTTCAGATGGTTTTAACCCATTTAGCAATATGTCAACATCATATAGTATGTGCCAATCATTTTGATGCCTTATAACATGCCACCTTGGTGTACACTACATATGAGCAATTTTCTTTTAAGTTTATTGATTCCTGGTCCAAAATCTTCAGGTAAGGACTTTAATGTGTTTCTAAGGCCCCTTGTAGATGAACATACAGTTCTATGGCGTGTTGGGGTTGAAGCATATGATGAATATTCAAAATCAAATTTCAGGCTGCATGCCACAGTAATATGGACGATCAGTGACTTCCCCGCTTATGCTTACCTATCCGGGTGGAGCACTATGGGCAAATTGGCATGTCCAGTATGCTTGCAGGACAACCATTCTGACCGCATTCGTGGTAAGCAATGCTATTCAGGACACCGATGTTTCTTAAGCAAATCACACAAGTGGAGAAAGAGTTTAGAGTTTGACGGAAAGCAAGAGAAAATGGAACAACCTCGTTACTTTACAGGTAACGATATATTACAACAACTGGCAGATGTTCCTACATTGATTACTGGGAAAGCACCTAGTAATGAGAATATGAAGCGTAAAAGAGGAATTGATGAGTTGAACTGGTCAAAAAAAAGTATATTGTTTGAACTTCCGTACTGGTCTAAATTATTGCTGCGTCATAATCTTGATGTAATGCATATAGAAAAAAATGTATGTGATAATATAGTAGGTACTTTGTTAAATATCCTGTGAAATCAAAGGATACTACAAAAGCACATTTAGACTTAGAGGATCTTAACGTTCGCAAGGATCAATGGCTCAAAGAGAAAAATGGAAAATTTGAGAAACCTGATGCTAATTTCACACTCTCTAAAGATGAACATGAGAAGTTTTGTGAATTCATAAAGTCTGTTCGGCTACCTGATGGTTATGCGTCCAACATTAGTCGATGCGTGACGGACCGTAATACACTTGGAGGGATGAAAACACATGATTGTCATGCATTGCTTTAGAAGATACTCCCGACAGCCATTATACCTTTATTAGATAAGGAAATACATGCAACTTTGATCAAGTTTTGCCAATTCTTTCAAAAAATAAGTTCTAAAACTCTATATGTCAAAGAACTTGAAGAAATCAAGACCGGTATTGTAATTATACTGTGCAAATTTGAGAAGATATATCGATCCTCTAGCATTTTTTATGATCATAGTTCACTTGTGTGTACATTTACCAGAGGAGGCATTGTTAGGCGGGCCAGTCAGCCAGAGATGGATGTTCGGGGTTGAACGCCGGATGGGAACATATAAGGGATATGTTCGTAACTTTGCACGTCCCGATGGCTCTATTGCTGAAGCATATGTTGTTGATGAAGCTGTCACATTTTTATCTCGTTACCTAGATGACATTGAGACAAGATTTAATCGTCTAGAATGCAATTAGGATGTATCGACCACTAAACACAAGATGGAGTTATTCAACAACAAAATTCGTACATTGGGGGCTTAAAAATTCGGACAACTAGGGGACGATGATGCTGTGGTGCAATTGTATATCATTAATAATTGCGGAGATGAAGTTGATGATTACTTAAAGTAAGTTGACTGTACTAAGCTATACCGTTTATATTTTTTAAAGTAGTTAATCCAAAATTTTCAACTATCTTATATTTCATTTAGAGAACACAAAGAAGCTTTACAATCAAGAGGTGTAGTAGAGCAAAATTTAGATACTATACACAAACGTGAATTTCCTTCTTGGTTCAAGAAAAAGGTAAAAAGAAAAACGCTTCCCTGTAATTAGTAATTGATTATAAGCAGATAACTAATCTTTGGTATTTATAGATGTCTTTGTTTAGAGTCAAGGGGGATCATCGAGCAACAGATGATTTGTACGCATTGTCACAGTTTCCTGATGATCGCTTTAATAGTTGGCAAAGTTGCAATGTCCATGGTGTTAGATTTCGGTTGCAAAGAGCGTGATGATAAGTTCACTCCACAACGTAGTAGAGTTTGTGCAGGGGAATATGATGATGAAACAAGGATTTATTATGGTGTTTTACTCGAAGTTCTGGAGTTGGATTTCATAGTTGGCAGAAAGGTATTCATGTTTTGTTGCAAGTGGTATAATACAGATCCAAAGGGAAAAAAAGATGGTGGTTGATCCCAAATTGATATCAATTGACATTACATCTAAGTGGTTTGTAGATTAACCATTTATCTTCGCTAATCAAGCTCAACAAGTTTTTTATCTGAAATATATGGCACGTGGGAAAAATTGGATGGTGGTACAGAGAGTAAACCATCGCAACGTTTATGATATACTTGAACACGATGAAGACCAAGTATCGTCGAGTGATATATTTCAAGAAGAGGAATTAAGTGAGTTGCCACCTTTTCAACCAACCGAATAATTAGACTCATCTTTCATAGTTTCGAAAAGATGTAGAACTTGAAACTTTACCGTATGAGGAAGTTCAAGAAATACGTAATTCGCATTGTTAATAAGACCATTATATTACGTGGATTTTGAAACCAACAATCACATGAGATCATTGTTTACTTATAAAAAATGCCTAGATACCACTAGGACTTTTCAAACTTACATCCACCAAAATAAAACTTGTCCAAATATTAACAACCATCAACAACCATCAACCTAGTTACTTACGAAAAACCACCACCAACAGGCCTGGAACATCGCCTAAGAAAACATCATTGCAAGGCGATGTTCCAGCGCATGTGCTTCACGATCCGTGGTTGCCAGATTCTGCTCCATCTCCACCACCTCCTTGGTGTACTTATTCACCAATTCCTGGACCAGAAATGCTGCTGAACTTTGGTTTCCTTCGTACTTGTGATTCAGCACATAAGAGAGCAAAGTGTTGAACCGTTTCACCAAGGATCGCTTCACAACAAGAGACGCTTTGATATCCGTAATCCTTTCATTGTTAGCACTCCAGCATTCGCTATTGACCGTGGCTACCAACTGGGACATTTTTTTATAGCTACAAAATAAGAAATCAAAACACAAATGAAACCCAAATATTAAACCCCAAAATGTTTCAATGGTACACAAATTAAAATATTAAACCCCAAACTCAACATCCAAATATTAAACCATCAGTGACTAAATGTGTATAATCTAACCACAAAAGAAACCAAAATAAAACCCAAACTATTTAATGATACACAAATCAAGTTTACATTTTTAAAAACAACGATCCACAAACATGCATAAGATTAGATGAAGAACCATAAATGATTTTGGAACTAGGGTTTCTAATAATCAGAGTAAACAGACCCATTGGGGTTAGGGTTTCAAGAAACGAAGGTAAACAACCACATTCCTAATCTAAGTCTTAGTGACTTATAAACATTCAATAAGTACTACACATAGTAAAGAAAAAGATGACGATCTAACAGGTTGCATGTTATTAAATCAAGTGTGATATCAAGTGTTATACAGATTCCATAGAATCACCGTATGTGGAAGACGATCTAACATAAAAGGAATATTATTTTCATATCAAGAAGAAACTGACCTTGGTTGACGAAGATTCTGGAAGACGCAGAGAATCGCCGATTGAATCGCCGTATGTGAAAGTGTGAAAGTAAATAATCGGGTGAAATAGAGTTGTAGGGTGAGGGGTGCTTAAATAGTCAGCTTGAACCGACAGTTCGTTTACCCCAACCATTTAGTGATCCGGTTTTTAGTTATTTATTTAAGTTGCCCAAATATCTAAACAAAACACACATGTTTAATTTTTAGTTATTTTTTTAAGTTGCCCAAATGATTTTTTTTATATAATTTTTAGCTAATGTGTTAAGAATACTAAACTAACTAAAACATTTTATATCTAATATTTTTTCTAAATGATCTATCCTTGCTAGCCAATGGTGATCGAAATTCTCACCAATAACCGTGATAAACCAATATTGTTGTAAATGAACATTAATAAGTCGTAATTATCCCTAGATGACTCTATTGCATGATTTTCTTGAAAAGCTAAACGAGGTTTGTTTTGGATGATTTTTAAAAGTCAATTCTTAGCTAAACAGGGATCTTATACAAATTTAAAAATATTTGCAAGTTAAGCACAAATACTATATGTAAATATGTAGAAAAAATAAATTGGGATCTTAAAATCTTATACACTAATAGTCAATTGATAACTTAAACATCATTAAACATTGAATTAGAAAAGACAAGTACATAGATGATAGAACAAACACTGCAAACATCACACAGTAACTACATTCAACTAGAAGATAACATATGCAATTACACAAATCAATAAACTATATAACAAAATTTTTAGCAATTTCTGAAGTCTTATAGCCTCTGCTTTGCTTTCCTTCAACCATTGTTCAACTTCAAACTTTGCATTCCACAAACCAGGGATTATATTGATACAACGATAGCACCTTGGAGAATCAAACCAATCAATGAAGCTTGAATCGCAATCCTTGTTTGAACAGCCATAGTATCGACGGCCTGGATTTGCAGAGGTCCTAGACGTCCTGACATAAGCTTTTCTTCCACAAAAACAATACATTGAGATGGTGATTAGGGTTCTAGTTGATTTTCGAGAGTGATAAGCGATTAGGGCCAGGGTTTTTAAAAACCCCAAAATATGACAATAATAGTCCCTCTAATTTCAATTCAAGTGTAAAACTAACCTAAAGTGTATTAAAGAAAACATATAAAAATTCCAAAAAGATTAATCGCGAATAATCCCTAGGAGCTAACCCAACCATTAATTGCCGCCAAATTTTTCAATTTGGATGATCATATTATATGTTAATAAGAGATAATACAAAATTTAATGTCACTCCAATGCCGGTTGATGGGGTTCCCTTGGAATCATGACTCCAACGCCTTATCGGGTCCACCAATACCATCAAAGTGCTCGGTCATGACCCGACGCCCAATTTTTCAATTTGGATGATCATGTTACATGTTAATAAGAGATAATGTAAAGTTTAATGTCACTCCAATGCCGGTTGATGGGGTTTCCTTGGAATCATGACTCTAACGCCTTATCAGGTCCACCAACACCATCAAAGTGCTCGGTCATGACCCGACACCCAATTTTTCAATTTGGATGATCATATTACATTTTAATAAGAGATAATGCAAATTTAATGTCACTCCAATTCCGGTTGATGGGGTTTCCTTGAAGTCATGACTCCAACGCCTTATCTGGTCCACCAACACCGTCAAAGTTCTCGTTCATGACCCGACACCCAAATTTTCAACTTGGATGATCATATTACATTTTAATAAGAGATAATGCAAAGTTTAATGTCACTCCAATGCCGGTTGATGGGGTTTCTTTGGAATCATGACTCCAACGCCTTATCGGGTCCATCAACACCGTCAAAGTGCTCGGTCATGACCCGACGCCCAATTTTTTTATTTGGATGATCATATTACATTTTAATAAGAGATAATGCAAAGTTTTATGTCACTCTAATGCCGGTTGAAGAGGTTTCCTTGGAATCATGACTCGAACGCCTTATCGGGTCCACCAACATCGTCAAAGTGCTCGGTCATGACCGGACACCCAATTTTTCAATTTGGATGATCATATTACATTTTAATAAGAGATAATGCAAAGTTTAAAGTCACTCCAATGCTGTTTGATGGGGTTTCCTTGAAATCATGACTCTAACGCCTTATCGGGTCCACCAACAACGTCAAAGTGCTCGATCATAACCCGACGCCCAATTTTTCAATTTGGATGATCATATTACATTTTAATAAGAGATAATGCAAAGTTTAATGTCACTCCAATGCCAGTTGATGGGGTTTCCTTGGAATCATGACTCCAACGCCTTATTGGGTCCACCAACACCATTAAAGTGCTCGGTCATGACCCGACGCCCAATTTTTCATTTTGGATGATCATGTTACATTTTAATAAGAGGTAATGCAAAGTTTAATGTCACTCCAATACCGATTGATGGGGTTTCCTTGGAATCATGAGTCCAACGCCTCATCGGGTCCACCAACACCATCAAAGTGCTCGGTCAACACCATGACCGAATGGTGAGTATGGTTAATTAATGTACATGGTCGTATATCATCTAATTAACTCGCTCCTAATTTTCTCAAAAAAATTAAACCTCCCTCCCAATTCCAATTTCAGTTCCCCCAATTCCAAAATAATCGCTGTGTGAAACAATTTCACTATTCGATCTAGTGTTTTCGATAATTCCCATTTATGTTCACTCCCAATCCCCTTTTCATTCTCCATATACGGAAACAATAATCGGTTCTAGGTCATATCGCGCTGATCCAATCAACTGGTTTCTGATCATCGGACTGCAATCTGCATCACCTTGAAATCAGTAACGTCTATCAATTAGCATTTCTTCAATCATCAAGAACTATTTTGTTTCATGATGTTATCACTAGTTAATTTGTTGTTTTTTTCCCATTACGCTGTCACTAGTTAATTTGTAGGTTTTGGTTTTGGTTAATGAGTTGAGGATGATCTGGGGCATGGATTTGGGTGGTTTGATTCAATGGTGGTTTGTGTTTTAAGAGGTAATAGATGAATCTTTAGTTCGTTCATAGGTTTTGTTCAAGGTGTTTGATGAAAACTATACTTCAATCATTAAGAATTATTTTGTTTCTTGATGTTGTCACTAGTTAAATTGTTTTTTTTTTGTTTTTTTTTTTTTTTTTTGCATTATGCTGTAACTAGTTTATTTGTAGGTTTTGGTTTTGGTTAATGAGTTGATGATGATCTTGGGCATGGATTTGGGTGGTTTGATTCAATGGTGGTTTGTGTTTTAAGAGGTTATAGATGAATCTTTAGTTCGTTCATAGGTTTTGTTCAAGGTGTTTAATGAAAACTATACTTCAATCATCAAGAATTATTTTGTTTCTTGATGTTGTCACTAGTTAAATTGTTTTTTTTTTTTTTTTTTTTTTTTTGCATTATGGTGTAACTAGTTTATTTGTAGGTTTTGGTTTTGGTTAATGAGTTGAGGATGATCTTGGGCATAGATTTGGGTGGTTTGTGTTTTAAGAGGTTATAGATGAATCTTTAGTTCGTTCATAGGTTGTGTTTAAGGTGCTTGATGAAAACTATACGCATCTATTTCATATCAGTTTGTTGTAATACAACGTTGTTGATTATTTGATATAATTCAGTTATCTCTTATGAAAACCAGTACACATCTAATTCTTCACCATTGAATAGGTATACAATGAAGCTAAAAAGCAGTAAGCAAGTTCAAGGTGTAAAAATCCCCATGACTGATTACGAGAAAAAGAGACAACTGAGGATTCAAGAATGTAAAGACAAACAAAAAGAACTAGGAATTACAAACATTTCAAAATCTTTTACAAGTTTAGTACATAGTCAAGGAAATAAGAAACCTAGATTATCATAAAAAAATAGCAATGATGGAGATCCTGACTTTACTTACGATATGGAGGAGGAAGTATCCAAAAAGGTAATTGGCTTACCAACTTTTTCATTATCTTATATTAATACAACTATTCTCTAATAATTATAACTTTGTTGTAGAAACCTTGAACATAATACGTTGCACCAATGTCAATGAAAAAACTCTCGGAATTAGCAAATGAGATAAAATTAATTACCACTAGAAAATTACGCTCACAAACAAAAGGGTCACAAGGGCTAAAGGAGGTTTTAAACCAAAATATGAACAAGGCTAATTGTATTGCACGCGGAGCTAAGCCACAGTTTAGTCTTGTTAATGACGATGAGGAGGATGATGATCATGATGAAGAAGATGAAGATACTGCTAAGGATGATGATAGGTTTGAAGGTATTACCTTATGGATGTTATTTTTTGGTGTATTGACTAGTAATAACAAAGACACTAATAAAACTATATTTTATATGCTTGTAGTAAGTTACAGAGGAGACAGAGTACTGGATGATGTGAATGATGCTGATGATAGTGATGACGCTATTATGAGATCTCAAGGTATGGTACTTAGGCTCAATGATTCGACTAATTCCTTGTTCTTATATTTTTATTAATTGTTACTTTTAAATGTCGTTATAATGACATGATGATGAGTATGAAGTACATGGGGATGATGGCGATGATGATTTTGAAAACTAGGATGATGTGTCAGTTCAAGATGATGTTGGCTAAGATGATGAGTATGTAGGATATGGCGATGATGATTTTGAATACGGGGACGATGTGTTACTTCAAGAACAACTACAACGCCCTGAGTTAGAAAAGGCAACAGGTACATTTTTTTATTAAAGTCAGATGTTCTTTAACTAGCACAAATATCATATATATATATATATATATATATATATATATATATAGTTTAATGATTTTATTAGTATATCCTAATTACAAAAACTATGTTATTGGGCTAGTAAATCCTCAGGACCCAAATCTGTTTAATACATAAGTTGTATTTAGTTCAAATATCTAGTTGTTTTGTAATTAAATTTTTTTTATACAACTAATAATATGATGGTATATTATTTTTGGAAACTAATCACCATGATCGGTTTTCTCCTAAAAGTTAGCTCCAATCACGCTGATTGGTTTTTTCTCCTAAAAGGTAGCTCCAAAATATAGGCGCTAAAACCCATGCTTCTTCCCGCTATTTTTTATCCCTCTCCCCAATGATATACTCTGTTTAACATCTATATTTACATTTTTGATCTCACGTCTTTTTCAGGAGCTATCGGTACAACACTACCATCAAGCTAGATTCATCAATCAAGGTACTAATTTTGGCGACCACTCTTTTTATCTTCAACTATCTTTGTTATGATCGAGAATTTATGAAAAACATTGTTTCTTTTGGTATAAATTTGATATAGTATTCCCCTTTTAAATCAAGTATTATATGTTGACTTGATAGATGCTTACTTTTTTTATAACTATTAAGTACAGCAAAATGTCAAGACGAGGCGGGATGGTTAAAAAAGGTGGAGACCGTAAAGAAGATGGACGCCGTACTGGTATGTGACAGGTTAATTTCTTTTTGTTATTAGGTACAAAGGGGTGTGTGTAGTCCACTTTAAAACTATAAAACCGTCCAAACCGCTCATTTCGTAGAATTTTTTTACTTTTACTTGGTCAAATAAAATTTTAAACAGCAGTGAGTGGTTTGCTTTGTGGTTTATTTTAAGTTCAGTCATATAAACTCAAACAAGAATGTAATATTAGCTACGCTAATTTTTGTGTATGTTTAATATTGCTATAGATACAGCCTTTCAGTTCTCGAGCCTTCAAACTTATCCAATGTCTCCAATATCAGGTACCGGTTCACTAATGTCTGCATATGTATCCTTACTTAGTATTTATACTACTTTTGTAATTTTATTTATAGACACATCAAACCTGGATACCTATGCAGGGCAATCTCAAGACCCAGAGCAAGAACAACAACCTCGACTACCTATTAGTAATTATGTTCAAATTTACTTGTTAATACTTTATGTAGGTAATGTTGTTAATAAATATCTTCTTATATTTGGTTGTAGACAAGCAACCTAATATCAATTCTATTGGAAATGGTGTGACAATCAAAGAAAGTGGCAATACGTGTCACAAAGGATCTCGAGAGACATTATTGGGAGAATTAATTTTTCCAAACAAGTCCTCTTCACTTGCAAGGAATCAACCTAATCTCACCTTTAATATATTAGGTACTAGTTCACTAGTTTATTCATTTATTCATGCAAACTTGTTATTATAATCTTATAAAATGCGTTGTGAATAGACTCATCTCAAACATATGTCGTTAATACAGATCCATCTGGACAACAAAAACAATCTCAATTACATGGTTAGTAAATATGTTCGAATATACTTGTTAATAAACACTATGTAGATAATGTTGTTAATAGATATCTTGATCTTGTATTTGGTTATAGACAACCAACCTAATCTCACATCTAGTGGAAATGGTGTGACAAGCAAAAAACGTGGCAGTACGTGTGACATAGGAGCTCGTCAGACAAAGATGAAAGTAACTCCTTCAAACGAGACCTCTTCACTTGCAAGGAATCAACCTAATCTGACCTCTGATACATCAGGTACTAGTTCACTAGTTTTTTCGTTTACTCATACTAACTAGTTATTCTAATCTTATAAAAGACTAAGTGAATACACTCATCACTAACATATGTGGTTGTTAATACAGAGCCATCTCAATAACAGGAACAATCTCCACATCATGGTTAGTAAATTTGTTAGAATATACTTGCTAATACTTGCTGCATGTAATGTTGTTAATATTGATATGATCCGTTACCTGTTTGTAGCCATGACAACTTCTGCAGATACAGAGTAAGAAAATGGAATAACTAACCCTATCAAAAAACATGGTGGAACGTGTAGCAAGGGAGCTCGAAGCATCATGAGAACATGTAAGACGAGATTGCTAGTGACGTTCAATATTCATATGAGGAAAGTAGTTTCTGATAATGAGTCCATGTTCATGTTCGAGTGTGGCTACATTTTGCACAACAATTGTAGCTTTGCTTATAAAGAGTAGAGGTCTATACCGAATGAAGTTAGGTTGCCTTTATGCCACAAGCTAACTGTAAGTTTCTTATTGTAGTTCAGTATGCTTTTAACATTTAAATTTACTAACCAGTTAATATATTTGTTACATGTGTTGTTTAAAGACACTATTTGACATTGATGTGGAGGATATGGAAGTTTGCCATGTTATCGATAGCTACATGGCAAGGTAATGGAGAGGTTATAGAGTTGAGTTGCATCAGCACTTCAAAAAGATGGAAGGATCGGAAGATCAAACAAATCTAGCAAAGGCGAAGGCCACACGCCCTTCCGGTGTTGCCAAAGAAGTAGATTGGGAATATCTCTGTGATATGTGGTCTGATCCAAAATTTTCTTGGTAAAGTTTTAACAAAGTTTTAAATAAGTTAATTGTATTATTCAATATTTCTAAATTCGGTTAAATATTTTATGTTGCACTATGGTTGTACTTTTTTGAAGGAAACTGCAAAAAAAGAGGGTTGAGGCACGTAGAAAGCGTAAGACAAATACTAGAAATGGTTCGAAGAGCACTGTACGTTATCACCTGGAGAGTGGATAAGATTTGGATTTATCGTCTGGTCAAATTGAGACGTGGAGGCTTACCTTACCCACTGGGATGCAGATGAGGGTTAGATATCTGACGATGCGGCTAATTTATGTAAGTGTACTTTAATTTTCTTCTAATTTTACAAACTTGTCGAAATTAGTGGTGAGCATACATAGTTTGGTATAGGAACATAAACATAGTTTACTGTTCCTTATGCAATCTTGTTCCTCGTGCAATCTTAGATGCTTTTATGTCTAAAGAAATAATCTTGTGTACCAGAGCTAATGTCATCAATACATTGTAATGCTTATGAAGGGCAAATGAGACTTTTTGCTTTTGTTGTTGGATACACTTAATAATAGAAGTACTTTAGGTTAACCCAAACTGACTTGTGGAACAGTTACATATTTTGACCCGTTACACAGCTCGACCAACCAACCACATTGCCAACTCTACGAAAGATAGAACTTATGTGCAAATAAACATTACGCTTTGCAAACTGTTGTGTGTATCTTGTAATTTAGGACAAAAGCAGCCTGTATTTTTGATGATTAAAAATATAGTAGGTTATTATACAATATGGATTGTACTAATTGTCTAATATGTTTCGCTTACAGAATGAGATGATGAAAATGAGAAAAGAGAATCCTGATCAGGGATTGATGAGCGATAAGTTGATCCTTGAGAATGTACTAGGACGAAGCTCAATTCGTTTGAATGGGTGGGTCCGTGATCCTGTTATAAAGGGTACTACTCAGAAATCAAAGTGCCCTTCATATGATGATCTGGTGGATGAAGTTCAATCGCTGAAAGGTTTGTGTGCAACAATGAAACAAACATTGATTGATAATAATATCTTGCCTCCACCTAGCACACCTAGAGCTTCTCAAGTTAATGCTTCATACTTTGATGAAGAAATTGAGTATGACGGTGAAGATGAAGATACAAATGTGCTTGACAAGTAATTTGGTGACTGATGATTCTGTTTATTTAACTTTTAGTGACTTATGATACAACGTACTGTGCTTTATTTATTTAAGTAGTTGGTATTTGTGGATTGAATGTAAACAATGTTTTTTTTAGATATTATGCATTGGTGATTATGGAATTTAAAGATCAATACCTACATATATTGTGGCTTATATGTACACATAACTATATTTATACCAACATATGTTTATTTCTATCTACACATAATGAAATCAATACCTAGATAAAAAATAATGTTAACTACACATAATATTATAATTACCCACACATTTATCTAAAGAAATTGCAATGACTTAACTACACATAATAATATGTTTTACCTACACATATAGTTTGTGGGTATATCCTACTATATACCTACACATAATATGTGTAGATAAAATTGTATATACCATGTCAGAATCCACGTCAGCTGCCACGTCACTATAGTATACCTACACATAGTATGTGTAGGTAAAAATGTATCTGCCATGTCAACATCCACGTCAGATGCCACGTCACTATTATATACCTACACATAATATGTGTAGGTAAAAAACTCTACCATGTCAGCATCCACCACGCGCCACGCGCTTGTTATTTAAAGAAAATGTAATGCTTTTACCCACACATATTAATAAGATTAACCACACATATATGTGTGGGTAAAACCGACCATATACCTACACATAAACAATGTGTTGGTATAGACATTTATCTTCAGTGCTCCGACCACACATACTCACACTTAATTTATGTGTAGGTACAAACAAATACCCACGAATTATACACATTTGCCCACACATATCATGTGTGGGTGAACACCTTAATTTCTTGTAGTGACTGCTGGTGTACAAAGTTCTGGTGTTCCACCAGTGAGAAAGATAATTCTCAAATCTTCATCAAGTTCTGCTTCTACTACTTCTACTTCTGCTCCTGCTTCGTCTACAATCACTGTTGTTGATCTGAAACTTGCATTACATAATTCTAGACTTGATGCTCTAGAAACTACTAATCGTCAACAAGCTGAAGAAATCAACGAATTGAAAGATGTTGTGAAAGAATTGAGAGAAAGTGATAAAGTAAAAGACCGTGAGATTGCTCAATTGCAGTAGATTTCTCTTTCGCTGGGTGAGCAACTAAATCTTTTGTTAAAAGCTTTACCTGCTCAGGGGGAGATAAGGCCAAATCCAGAAGATACTTGCAACGATGATGATGATGATGTCTCCAAATATTTGAATGATAATGATGATGAAGACCCAGAAGGAGGAATAGGCGGAGATGGTTCCGGTGCTGCTGATATTTCAAAATTAGCCGGTACATCTGCTGCGGGTGGTTCTACATCTTAGGGGTAGACAACAGTTAAAGATGTATATGATGTGACCCCGATTACCAGAGTAGTTATTGAAGAAGGGGAATATATACATCACTACTCAAAAGAGCAACTTGCTGCAATATATGCTCTTAATGTTGAAGATGTAGATTAAGTTCTTGTCGCTGAACCTTACAAAGAAAATGATTCTAGTGACGATGTTGAATATGAAGAGGAACATGTGCAAGTGGAAGATATGACAGCAGAAGAATATCCAGATGATCCTAAGGTCTATGGTTATTTCACTGATGATGATGATCATTCTGGTGTATTCAACTTCTTTGGTAAGGATGATGAGGAAGAGATTGAGAAGGAATTGAAAAAGAAAGAATCTGAGAAAGAGACTGAAACAACTAAGTCTAATAGTTTCTCGGAAGAACAAGATAAGAGAAAATATTTGATGAATTGATGTAGGAGCAAAGGGCTAAGAAAGTACCCTCGGTGAAACTTACAAAATCTGTTAATCAGAAGCATTTCTTTGAAAACAGAGGTGAATCCGTTGGGAATATTATCAGTTGAATGTATGATTCGCAGCTCAAGGGTTATGCTATAAAGAAAGGATTTCGGATTATATATCTGAAGAGTGCTTTAAGGTTCAATAATTTTCCGGTCTGTGACGTTAGAGATTTGACCAGAAAACCATTTCTGAGTTATAGTGAAAATGTTTTTGTTGATACCTGATCAATGCGTCGTGTGAAGTATCGAGTTGCATCAAGTCAAGAACAAGTCAAGCCAAAGTGTGGCTGGCCAAACTTGGTCCGAACCTGGAGTTTTGATCAGGGCGAACCTCAAGTTCGGCTGAGGTTTGGTGGGTCAGTATAAATACACGTTTTTTCTTTGAATTATGTAGAGTTCTGAGCGTGAGAGATATTCTTAAGTGTGTGTTTCTGTGGTGTATTCTCTGTGTCTGTTCTCTGTGATTCTGATTGTAATTGTTCTTCATTAGATCAATAAAACAATCATTATAATTACTCGTTTCATATCCGAATAGCTAGATTGGGTAGAAGACCTGTTGCTCATGACTTTCAAGTGGTATCAGAGCATTCTAGTTCATTCTACTGATCTATGGTTGCTATTTTTGGATTTTTGAAACATTTTGGTGTTTTTCGTGTGTAGTTACGTGAATTCAATCAAATCTGTCAGGTTTTCTGTGTCAATTTTGTTCCTAAATCATCACTTTTTCTAATCAACTGCTGCGAGTCTCGTCATAATTCGTTCAAATTCGAACTTTTTGAGAAAACAATGTTGATGTTCGGACTAACCGTCGTCCGAACTTGAGGTTAGGCAGAATAACCGCTACAAGCTTAGAGTTCGTCTAGGGTTCGTTGAGTGTTTGGAGTATTTTCTGGTGCGGCGTATTTTCTTGTTCGGTGAGAGTTCGTTGATAATTTGTTGAGAGTTCGTTGAGGGTTCGGAAAGAGTTCGGTGATATTACATTCGGAAAGAGTTCGTTCGAGGTTCGTTTAAGGTTCAGTGCATTATTAAAGTTCGGAAAGAGTTTGGCCAATCAGATTTTTGAATTTTTCTACGATGTCGGAATTTCAAGCTTTTGCCGCGATGCGGAGTGCGATGCAGACCTTGATGAATTTTGATAACGAAACTGGAACAAGTCAGAAAGTTCTCAAGTTATTGAAGTTGGAAGATTATCAGAATTGGAAGCAACGATTTTCTACTTATATAAGCAAGAATGATATCGATTTGTGGATTCTAATCAAGAAGATTTATCAACATCCGACTGATCAAGGAAATTTCAAGGAAATTCATACCTTCGACATTGCTGAAAGGAAATCATACGAGCTTGAACAAAAAGCTTTTGGTTGTCTTACGATAGCATTACCCACTGAGTTGTCACATCAATTTAGTACGTGCAAGAAATCAAAACAATTTTGGGATGCTTTATCGGCTAGATGTGAAGGTAATGATGACTACAAGAAGAATCGAAAAAAGGTGTCGAATAAAGAACTTGATAACTTTCAACATTATGACAATGAGAACATTACCGATCTTTTTTCGCGGTTTTCACATCTTATTAGTGAATTAAAGGTAGTTGGAATTGAGAAAACCGATGCAGATTTGAAAGAAAAGATTATGGAAGCTTTGCCTGAAAAATGGGAAAATTATGTTTTGTTACTCACTCATGATAAAGAATACTCTACATTTACATTTTATGAACTTATTGGAAAACTTCATGCTTGGGAAATGAAAATGTTAAATTCAAAGAAGTCAACTGCAACGTTACAAAATCCTGAGTTGTATAATGGAGAGAATACTACTAGGATGAATGCTAAAGCTAAACCAAATCTGAGTTCTGCACCAAGTGTTGCTTTTATGGCTGGAGCTTCTGGAAACTCTGATTCTTCAAAAGGTTGCACTTGTACAATTCCCAATTCATCGAGTCAAAGTGCATTTTCTGTTTAATCGGTGGATCAATGTGCTAAACTGATTGCTGCTCTCATTTCTTTATCTTTTGGAATGATTATAAATGATGTTGGGAAGGCACAATTAATTAAAGATGATTTGAATGAGCTTGATGATGATCAATTGGATGAGTTAGATATGGCCTGGCAACTTGCTATGTTAACTCAAAGATCACAACGATATTATAAGATGACTGGAAAACAAGCTTTTAGTGGCAAATTGGGTTTCGATACATCAAATATCAAGTGCTACAAGTGTTCGAAGCTTGGACATTTTGCTAGACAATGTCAACAAGCACATGTTAGCAAACCCGATTTTACTCAACCATCATCAAGTAATGCAAAGAAAACAACTTTAACGAGTCAAAATGATGGTGCTTATGATTGGGGTTAACATTTTGATTCATCTGCTTTGATTGTCACTCATGATCAACAAGCAGATTTTTGTTCAGATACAAGTTCAGCACCGAGTTCCTACGAATCTGCTGAAAACATGGAAAGTTTGTTGAAAGAAAATGCTTCGTTATTGAATAACATTCAAAAGCTTTCTGAGGAATTCAAGTTGGTTAGTTCAAATTTGGAGGTTTCTAAAGAACACGAGAAGGAATTAGTTTTGCAAAATGAATGTTTGATTACCGAGATCAAATTGCTGAATGAAGTTTTAGAAATATCAAAACAAGATAGAAAGAATGTTGAAGTTGCAAATGCAAAAATCTGTGAAGAAAATGATGAGTTTGTTAATGAAGTCCAGAAATGGAAGGATGAAGCAAAAGACGCTGCAAATGATTTTCAGAATCTTTTTGAAAAGTCCAAAATCAAGCTTGATTTGCTTGCAAAGAATGCTGAAGAATCTGCCGCTAAGATTGAGAGTTATCAAGCTGTTATGGAAAAGTATTTGGATAAGAAGCGGGAGTTGGTTAGTGTTAATAAAGTTCAAACTGCAAATTTGGAGATTCAAAAGCGGAATAAAGATAAATTGGAGAAAGAATTATTTAAAGGGCTGGAAATCTTCGAATGCATAAATTTGAAACACATAAGGTTGCAAAAAGATTGATAGCTACTGAGAAGGAGTTGTCTGAAGCTCAACAGCAAATTTCAGATTTAAAGATTCAAGTAATTGATGGCAATCGATTGCTAAGTAATTGAGAATGAGTTTTCTGAAGCTCACAAGCTTTCTAGCTAAAGATGAAAATTTTGAAAAGATGTTTGATAAAACGGCATCACCCCCTGCTAATATCAAAGAAGCTTTTAAAGAAGTGAAGGAAAAGATTGAAGATTATGATTATTCCAAGTTTTCATCATCTACTACTGAAGAAGAAAAGATTGTAAAGAAGAAGAAATCCAAGAAGAATAAAAACAAAAAGGGGAAGTAATCTGAGATTCCTCCGACTCCACAATTTCTATCTAGTTCATCTTCCGCTGATAATGAGAAATCAGCTACTTCAAGTGAAAAGATTCGTTCTCAACCTGAATTTGATGAGACGATTTTCTTTGAGCAGAAAAATATTAAAAATATCAAAGCTGAATTTTCAAACTTAGCAAAGGATGGCCACCAAAATTTACATTCTGAGGATAAAGTTTTTGGGAAGAATGTTGGTTTGGGTTTTAAAACACAGGATGTCAAAGCTGAGGAGGTTCTAGCATCGACATCACAATATTTGAAGAAGCTTAAAATGAAGCAAGTAAAGAAGGAAATTTTTAAGGCTCAGAAGGTTCAACCTGAGCGTTTTTACAAACTCAAGGGTTCGGAACAGATATTATCTGACAAAGAGTTTCCTCTTCATTGCGTGGATGTTAGGAAAATTTCTGAAGTTTTTGAGAAGAAGGATGCATCAAGAACCTTGAAAAGTCAAACAGCAAAATTTTCTTCTGATGGTTCTTATTCTCGAAGCCCAACATCTAAATGGGGTCATGATCATCGCAGACAGGTATATGATTCCTTTTCTGATCATGTTCGAGATATTCATGTTTGTGATACTGTGCAGACACCTAAAAGGTGGGACAAATCTGAACGTATATGCTATGTTTGCCGCCAAAAAGGGCATATGGCAAAAGATTGTCCTCTTCCTGCTGGATCAAACCAAAGGTCTCAACAGATACCAGTTTTTGGTAAACCTGCTAAACCAAAGTTTTTTTATGAACATGGCAGAGTTTTTGATGAATATGAACCTACATTCTTTCTAAAACAAAAAAACGTCTTATTCCTATGTTTCAAAAGGTTCAAAATATAGGTTCTTCATCACAGTCACCTGTGATTGATTCATCAAAAACTGAGTTACCAAAATAGTCACAATACTGGAAACCAAAAGTGGTTTCAAAGCAAAACCAGGACACTGGTCGACCGGAAGCAGTTGCTTCGGGTCACGTTAAAAACTAATGAGTTTGACCAGTGTCCAGGTACTTCTAGAAGACCTATCGACGATTGCAAAGTTGTTGATGGAGGAGTGTTTTTCTTAACTTAAATTGCTTGCCATATATTTTTCTAACCTGCAAATTTTTTGAAATTCTAAAAACTGCAAGATATCCATTTTGATTGATCAATTTTTTCTTTCTTTATGCATTGTTTAATTGATAAAAACCAAAAATAGCGTCTTGTTTTTGTAAAATAAAAATCCAAAAATAGAGTTTTCATTTTAAGGGGGTGAATTGCATGTAAGGGGGAGAAATTGTATGCATGTTATGGGAAGAAGGTGAATACATGCACAATATATAAGGAAGATGAATACATGCACAGTATATAAAAAATTTTGAGAAATTGATCATTGGGAAATGATGGTACATTGGCTTACGTATCTGACTCATGAATAGAGTAGATGAAAGAGCCATAAGATTATTGTTTGATATGTTTGTTAGACTCGGCAAATCAGAAAGTATTCATATGTGATATATACTAAATACTATTGCTTGACCATGTGGATAACATCTTGATGCGTATTTCATGACAAAAAGAAAAATAAGTGTGTATACATATGTTCATTTTGCAAAATGAGATTTAAACTTGTATAAGAAGTCACTGTGTATACATATGTTCATTTTGCAAAGATTTAAATTTGTTTGATTTTCTTTATTTTGTCAGACGATTGGACTTTCTCCGCGTGCTCACAAGGTCGACCTGATTGTTGTTCGTTTGATATTCTGCTTTAATTTCTTTGGTGTTTCGTATAACTCATCGGACTTTCTCTACGTGTACGGGAGTACCGACCTGATTGTTGTTGGGTTATACAAATTCAACTTGTTTTATGTTTCCTATTTTGTTAGCCTTATCTACGTATCGAAAGATCGACCTTAAGGTAGACGATTTAACGTTCTTATTTCTTTTTGCATGGAACATAGTTGATGATATCATGAAAATATTATACTTTGTGAAAATGCACAAGTGTAATCACACAAAAAGAAAAAGAAAAAGAAATAGAAAAAGAAAAGTAAAATGTCTGAATATGTCTGATAGTGTGGAATACACTGGTCAAAGCAAATCTAATCAATACCTTAACATATCCAGATGTTATGAGTATGATTCTGCCTGAGTTTAAGATGGACAAATTATACCGGCAATTAGCATTTGTTATGGGCTTCAATTAATTGAAATTGAAGTGTAGTTCAGTGCGTCATGACCAATATGATCCCATATAGTGAGCTTTCTCATATCAAAAATAGTGTCTGATTCGGTAGTGCATTTACATTTCATTTCAAGAAAAGTACAAAAAGATTTTTGGTGTGTTTTAGTATAAGTTTTGAAAAATCAAAAAGATTTTAGGTTTGATTTGATATAAATTTTCTAAAAGCCAAAAAGATTTTGTTTCTGCTTTATTTTCGATCTGATCAACACGTGATACAAAATCAAAATTTCAAAATCATATCTTGGAGTCTCTAAGAGACGTTTTACGCCAAGATTATTTAAATTTTGAGCAGGTTGCTAAAGTGAAAGAAATCATAACTCAAGTCTTCTGAAGCTGTTGATAAAGACCAGAGATACATCAGAAATCGTCAAGTATTCAAGATCAAGCTACGATCAAGTTGAGGAGGAGTTTGTTCGAAGATTCATTTCATTGGATGAACGGATTTTACACTTAAGGGGGAGTTTGATTGAAGATACTTTTGTGATGATGTTGAAGAGGTACTGCACACGACGAGGGGGAGTTTGTTGATACCAGATCTGTGTGTCGTGTGAGGTATCGAGTTGCATCAAGTCAAGAACAAGTTCAAGCCAAAATGTGGCTGGCCGAACTTGGTCCAAACCTGTAGTTCGGATCAGAGCGAACCTCAGGTTTGGCTGAGGTTCGGCAGGTCAGTATAAATACATGTTTGTTCTTTGAATTCTATAGAGTTCTGAGCGTGAGAGATATTCTTAAGTGTGTGTTTCTGTGGTGTATTCTCTGTGTCTGTTCTCTGTGATTCTGATTGTAATTATTCTTCATTAGATCAATAAAACAATCATTATAATTACTCGTTTCATATCCGAATAGCTAGATTGGGTAGACGATCTGTTGCTCACGACTTTTCTGTTTTGGCTGAATGCTTCAAGAATAAGTTGCATGAAGAATGTCAGGGGAGGTTTAGGTTTTTAACTCCTCAAAGACCGAAGTATAGAGATCATCCAACGAAGATTCATCCGAGAACTGGAAAAGCTGTAGAGGTGTTGAAATACAAGAAGCCGATTCAATTAAAGAAGATACCTTTGAAGAGGCTTGAACAAGATTTCATAAAGATGTTAAAGTGGTGGTATTCTGACGAGCGAACAGGAGAAGTAGTGATCGTGGTGAAAGAAGAGAACAAAGTGGTAAGGATTTTTGATCCAATGTGGTTGATCAATTTATCCGAAGCAGACATCGACAAACTCTATCACAGCAATATTCTATATCAGGCTGAAGATGCTGATCAAGCATTACAATTTCAAAAGGTGATTCGAGTTTGTTATGCTTTTGAGAATCACGCTGGCAACAACAGAAATCAATTTTGGAAGAAGGCTGAGACAAAAGCTTCTAAAGACTATCATAAGACAAGGGAGAGTTTGTTAGAACAAGTTCAATTTTGGTGATGTAAAGTTTATTTTGTAAAGTTTCTGTCCCAGCATACAAGTGGGCGGACCAGTTGGTACGCAGCTCCGGACCAACTGGTACGTTGGTTACGTTGGTACGCTACGCAGGTGACAATAAATAGTTTTGAGTCTCTTGTTCAGAGAAGAAGAGCGAGTGCATCCAGTCTTAAGTGTGTGTTTTCATAGGTGTTCTCTCTCTGGTTCTTTGTGTAATCGTTTACTCTTGAAATCAACCAATGAAGCGTTTATTTACCTTGTTGCTTATCGAATCGATCATATCACGTAATAGTAAGATCCATACTTGGTTTTACAAAATTTGGGCAAGGGTTTGGTAAGAGTTCGTGAGAATGAGTAACAGTGAGTGTCTGAACTTCAGGTTTGGCTATTTATAGCCTGAGAGGTTCGGCTGTCCGAACTCTGTCCGAACTTTATCCGAACTCCATGTTCGGTTGGAGAATCTCTCCAAACCCTTTCCGAACTCTATCTTCATCACATCCGAACAGATGTCCAAACTTAGAGTTTGGACATTTTTCAAACTTCTCAAATTTGACCCTGAATTTTGAAGAATCTTCAAATTGAACCCCAGAAGTTTTAAATTTTGTAAATTTGCAACAAACTTTGTTCAATTCAATGATGAACTTTCTAATTCAAGTCCATTTGGTTGTAACCGGCATAATTTTGGTTTTTCACCATCGGTTGATCGAAAATAAACTAGAAACAAAAACTTTTTTACTTTTATAACTTTTTCAAACACACCGAAAATCTTTTTAAACTTTTACAAGATTATGCTAAAACACACCTAAAATCTTTTTGAAATTTTCAAATATTCAAAAACAAATAACCAAACATAAATGAAATAACATAATTGAAAAGCATAATAACTTAAATTTTTGCGAGAAAGATCGAGACGCGAGATCATATCAGACAATATGTATCAGACACACTTCAATTTCAATTTTAATCAGCATGCAAGTCAAGTAGGCAGAGAATACAACTTTTCAGTTTATTTTAATTCAGGCAAATCAATTTTTATAGCTTTCTGATATGTTAAGATATGATTTAACAAGCATTGAAAATATGATAACCCACACAATACGGAATACTAGCAATCTGGCTTATTCTATTTTTGTATTTTTCACAGAATTTGAATTTCAACAGAGATTTATCGTCCATGGTGTTTCATGCAAAAATAAAGCAGAACCCTAAACAAACAACAATCATGTCGGCCGGTAGGCATGCAGAGAAAGTCCGATTGTTTGGGAAAATAATAAATAGAAAATAAAGCAGAAGTTGTATAATCCAAAATGAATCAGGTCGGTACTCACGTACACGCAGAGAAAGTCCGATGGATTATACGTAACACCAAAGAAGATAAAGCAGAACGTCAAACGAACACCAATTAGGTCGATCATTCGATACGCAGAGAAAGCCGGTCGTTTGACAAAATAAAGAAAATCAAACAAGTTGAAATTTTTGCAAAATGAAAGCATGCATACACCAGAACATCTCTTATTCTGTTTTTGCTATTTTCGTTTTTTTATTTGCCAAAATTACACAGCATCCATCATGATGTATCTCACAATTATCAAGCATAAATTTTAAGTTTATATCATACTAGCATATATTAGATTTGCCTTTACGCATTCAACTAGCCAAAACAAGCAAGTACAGCCTTTATTTCTACTTTATCCATGGTTGATAACATACGCTGATGTAATATCATTTCTCACTTGTCGAATCAATTTTGCATTTTTCAATTTTTTTATGCTTTTTGCATTTTTCAATTTTTTTTGTACTTTTCAGATTTTCTCCCCCAAAATACAAAACGCTATTTTTGAATTATTTTTTAAGAAACAGAAAAACAAACTAAAATAAAATTACAATAAAAGGTAAAAAAAATTGATCAAACGACAATTACTAAGTAGGAAATTTTTGTATGCCGTTGATTTGCAAAAGATATCGAAAGTGGGTTTTATCAAACGCCTTAGTGAAAAGGTCCGCTTTTTGAAAATCAGTACGGATCTTTTGCAAATCAATCAAGTGTTTCTCATAACAATCACGAATGAAGTGATAGCAGATGTCTATTTGTTTAGTTTTAGAGTGATGCATAGGGTTCTTCGTGATACATATAGCAGCAAAATTATCTATATGTATAGGGGTAGTAAGAAACTGCAAACCGTAATCCCGCATTTGCTGTTGAATACATAAAACCTGTGAGCAGCAACTTGCAGCCGCAATGTATTCAGCTTCTGCCGTGGATGTAGCAACGGATGTCTGTTTCTTACACTGCCATGGCACCAACCTATCGCCTAAGAATTAACACCCAGCTGTGGTTGACTTGAAATTAATCTTACAACCATCATTTTCAGAATCCGAGTAGGCAGATAAGTCGAACTTATCATCATGAGGGTTCCAGATCCCGAGATCCGTGTTACCCTTCAGATAAGCTAGAATTCTTCTAACTACATTCAAATGAGAAATCTTTGGAGCTGCTTGGTACCTTGCACACAAACAAACAACAAACATAATGTCAGATCTACTAGCTGTTAAATACATTAGTGAACCTATCATTGCCCTATATAGAGTGGCTTCAACTTCTTCACCATCTTCGTTGGGACATAGGCCATGCGACAGTTGAATCAGAGTTCCCGGAACACGAACATCTTCAATTTTAAATCGGCTCAGAACATCCTTCACATACTTTGTTTGATGTATGAAGATGCCCTTGTCAGATTGTTGAACATGTAAGCCCAAAAAGTAAGACATCTCACCCATAGAACTCATCTCAAACCTAGTTTGCATTAACTTCTCGAAATCCTTCGAAAGTTGTTCGTTTGAGCTCCCAAAAATATTGTCATCAACGTATATTTGTACCAAGAGCAGATCCTCCCCCGTTTTCCGACATAACAAAGTGCAGTCTCATGCTTAAACTCGTTTTCCCAGTAAATAAGTGGACAAGGTCTCATACCAAGCTCGAGGAGCCTGATGAAGACCAATAAATGCTTTATCCAACTTATAAACCTTCTCCGGATAATCAGGATCATAGAATCCCGGAGGTTGTTTTACATAGACTTCTTCCTTCACTTTGCCATACATAAATGCACTCTTCACATCCATCTGGAAGACTTTAAAACCACGATGTTCCGCATAAGCCAAGAAAATTCTGATTGCTTCAATCCTTGCAACAGGCGCATACACTTTGTTAAAGTCAATTCCTTCCTCTTGAAAAAATCCTTAAACAACCAAACGGGCTTTGTTTCGCACTAGAACTCCTCGATCGTCCCGTTTGCACTTGTATACCCAACGGGTTCCACATGGTTCTTCACTGTTAGCAGGTAAATCAACCTGGTGTAACACTCCAAGTTTCTAAAATTGTAACAATTCTTCTTGCATTGCTTCCACCCACGAACCATCTTGTAAATCTTGTTTAACATTAGTTGGCTCGATCTGGGATAGGAAACATGAATGAAATACCTCATCTTGAATACAAGATTCCTTGATTGTAAGAAGAGCACTATTCTAAATTTGATGTCTTGTTCTCACTCCTCACTTAAACCATCGATAATATTATCTTGTGGATGATAGGTGTTTATCCGGAGCATCTGATGAATATGAACAATGTTCATATCTGCTAAGTCAGGAACATGATCTTCCTTAACAACCACATTTTCAGTTAAATTAGTGTCAGACTATGAAACAGGTTGAACATTATCTACTACAACCTCACTAGTACCATTTGTGGTAGCTTCAACTTGTGGTTCAACTTGTTGTACAGGAATCTCAATCTGGTCAGACACAGCTTCGTGAAACTCATTGTCATCAACAATAATTGTGGAGTCAATTGTTGTTTCTGTCAGATAATCTTCAGTAATAGGCACGTTCGGAGTAGACGGAGTCTCAAAATGCATAACCGGAGCATCATCTTGTAAGTTGATATAAACATGAGTAAGATGATCATTGGATATATCAGGCGTTGATTCAAGTGATTCAAAAATAGCCTGTAATCAAACATCCAATTCGGTATAACGCCTTTGGGTGGCAAAGAATATGATTGAAAATCAACATGAAAATATTCTCCCACTGTACCAGTCTGTTTGTTGAACACTCGTTTCTTCTGGTTTGAATAGCCAACAAATAATCCTTCAAAAACTTTGTCTTCAAATTTACCAGCAAACTTTAACATAGTACAGGGACACCCAAAAGGTTCCAAGTAATGAAGATTTGGCTTATGATTCTTGAGTAACTCGTAACAAGTTTTCCCAAGCCTTTTAACTATAAGCACTTGGTTGAGCACATAACAAGCCATGTTGACAGCTTCTGTCCAGAAATTCACTGGAGGTTGTGCATCAGCCAACATCGTGCGAGCTGTCTCGATAATTTTTCTATTCTTCCTTTTCACAATGCCATTTTACTGAGGTGTGTAAGGATTGCTAAATTCATCTACGATTCCTTTTTGCAAACAAAACACTCTCATGACGCTGTTTTTAAACTCCGTGCCGTTGTCACTCCGAATCCTTCTAACCTTCAACTTGTAAAATGACTCAAGTGTATTTATCAAGTTTACAAGGATTCTTGAAGTTTCATCCTTTGTGACAAGAAAATCCACCCATGAAAATCTTGAAAATTCATCAGTTACAACAAGACAGTACCAATGTCTGGAAATGCTTTTGCAATTCACAGGACCAAATAAGTCCATGTGAAGCAATTCTAATGGAACATCAATTGAATGGTACTTCTTTAGTGGATGAGATTTTCTTGTCTGCTTCCCTTTCTTACAGCTAACGCACACATCACTGAACAAAAATTGATGCTTCGGAACCACCCCTTCTACAAGATCCCTACGCACTAATTCATTCATCTTTCGGTAATGAATGTGACCCATGCGTTGATGCCAAAGAACAGATTCTTTCTCATAAGCCTTTGAAAGGAAACACTGACCCACAACATTTGGTCTTGCTGAATTCATATCAATAACATAAAGATTTGAGAAACGTGGTGCTCGCATCACAATGTAATCATCTGGAATCTTATATCCAGGTTTCAAGATTAAGCATTCACTCCCTGTGAAAGCTATGGTGTACTGCTTGTCACAAATCTGGGAGACACTTAGAAGATTGTATTCCAATTCTTTTACATATTCCACTCTGTTGAATGTGAGAGCACTATTACTCAATTTACCAATTCCAGTAATCTGACCGCCTTTATTTCTAGCAAAAGTGACTTCTCCTCCATCGAAAGGTTTAACATCATGGAGTAGGGAGATGTCACCGGTCATATGTCTAGATGCTCCGCTATCAACAACCCAAATATTATTCATAGGTTGTTGCGAAGATCCCTGCATAAATTAATAGATTGATTAGTTTCGGGATGAACTTCTTGAAGCTTTGGGTCGATCGTCATCTTCAAAAAAGTCATTTCCAGCTGTTGATGAACCCTTAGGTTTCCACTTGTCAGTTAAAGTGCTTGTGGATCCAGATTCAAAATTCTTTAAAATTGATTTGACATTATCAAAACCACCATCTAACTGCTTATCATTTTGATGTTTGTGAAATTCAGATGATTCATCATAAAAATGAACTCTGCCTTTGTAATCCACAAATCTGACTTTCTTTTGTGAAACACCAGAAACAGGTGTCTCTATTTGATAACCATCAGAAGCATCATCAGAAATTTCATCTTCAGGTTTTTCACCTTTATCCTTCTTTAAAGGTAAATTACCGTATGTATGACCACGGTTTTTGCACTTAAGGCATTTGCGTTTGTCAATGACAAACTCTTTGACCGTGTCATCATCCATACTGGTTTTAATGACTTGTTTTTGTTTCTTTAATTTTGAAAATTTTTGGTTAGAAACACGATGATCACTAAAGTCATCATAAAACCCAAAGTCATAACCATTTAAACTATCTGGAAAATCACCACCATGAAAATATTGATCACAAAATTGTGGATTTCTAGTATAGTATTGGTCATCATAATTCTGAAATCTTCCCCTCCTACCACCATAACCTTGACCAACATCATTTCTAAACCCATGATCAACCCATCTTAGACCCCTTCCATAGACTAGTTGATTCGACCCATAACCAAAATTGTCATAAAAACCTTCATCATGATAGAATTGAGATTTCTTAGAAAATGAATTTGGTTTTCTGAAATTTGATTTGGCTGGTTCATGAAAAATTTGTTTCTAATGAACCTTTGGTGGTTGAAAAGAAATTGGTGTCTTTTTCACATATTTTTGCACTCTTTTTACCAACCCTGAAACAAAATTATGATCTGAATGTTCCGAATCAAGTGTGTCCTTTGGTATGATAACTTTACCATTTCCCCTCCTAATGGACACACTTTTCGCATTCGGGTCATATTTTGGACCATAACCTCCCGTAAATCCTTATTGCTATACATAATATCTGAACCTTTCAGGCGACAAGTTGTCCATTTCTCTGTTTTATCAACCTTTGTTTTTGAGTTGGATTACCGACCCTTGCCTTTTCTGAATACTTTTGAAGATGAACCTTGTTCAAAAACCTTGGGTTTTGATTTTATAGACTCAGGTTCAAATCCAACTCCACCATTCTTTAATTTCTTACCCACCCCCCCCCCCCCACAGATTTACTTCTCACAATCTGTTTTTGCTCATATTCACTTAGTTTCTGAAGCTCAGATTTAATGGTAGCAAACTTATGGTCAAAAATCAAATCATTATGATCTGGCTTAGAAACTGTTTTAAGAATGGGTTTTGCATTTTCAATTTCGGTTTCAGAAACAAGATCATCAATTTTGTCGAAGTCTGAAACATCATAAAACAGTTCATCAACGGTGGAATCCAAAACTGATTTTCCAGATGAAGTTTTATCAGACTTTTAATCAATTGATTTATGATCAGATTTCTCATCATGAGACGGAACCGAATTCTTTATGGAGTAAGATGTAACATCCACCTTTTCATCATCTTTAGCAGACGAAGGGCCATTTGTAATGATCACAGGAGCAGGAACTTTGCTAAACTTTCCAGACACATTTTCATAATCAGTATTGTAAAGAAAGTTGGAAAATGATAATGGAATTTGAAAAGGGTCAGTTTTGTTGTTTAATTCAAAAATCTCCGTTTTAAGATCAGACACGACCTTTTGACTGTTTGCTAGTTCCTTTTGTGTGGACACGAGCAATTCAGACTGTTTTGAAAATTCATACTTCTGAAGACGTAATTGCTCTTGTACCGACATTAACTCCTTTGTGGTACCTTCCCACCTTTTTTTGTAAATTTCCTTATTAGCTCTTGCTATAGACATAAGATTATTTAATTTTTTCTTTTCATCTAAGAGAGTACTCATAGCAGTAGCAAACTGATCACAAGACTTACACAAAATGGGAGAAGAAACTACCTTTGAAGTGTCGGTCATCAAGGTAACAACCGAGTCTTTGAGAGTATTTCTTTTCATGGCACCATTTTCCAGTTTGAGACTGTTATTGTTGGTCCGGGATCAACAACCGTTCACGATATTATCTAGTCTAAACGTGCGGAATCCGTTTAGATTAGTGATTCAAGAAAGAGATGAGAAGAAAACTAAGAATACGATGAACATAAATGATAAAAACCTGATATTGCACACAAGATGATCTTGTCGGGTACAAAATCGTAATCATAAACTAGCTCTCTCGGGTTTACGATCGTAATCACTTGGCAGCTCCCAAAAATCGTAAACAAGCCACCCCCAACTAGGAGAACCATTGGGGTTTATATAGGCACCCCAATGGGTTTACAATTGGGCCCTTTTGGATCTTAAACCCAAGCCCAATCCCATATCTAATAGTAAACTAGTCCACTAAGCTAATTAAACCCTCTAAGCCCAGCCCAACTTATTTAATATTACAAGCCTCATAATCTAGCCTCAACAATCTTCCCCTAGGCTTGTGATATTAAATGTCTTCAATCTCTGAAAATCTTCTTCTTGACTGGCTTGCATAGATGTTGATGAAGATTCTTTCCGCAGAAATCTTCAATGGGTTTCATGACGGGCACTTGGGACTTCCTATTTGATCAGCATCAGCTCGAACTTCTTGAAATGAACAAGCAATGAAATGGAGGACTCTCATTGACTTGCTTTTCTTGAAAGAACTGGTTCTTGCTGAATCTTCGGTAACTGTCTTGAATCTCCAAAAATTAGAGGGTAAAATTTTGAAAACCTCTAACTGTGAAGAACTTGATTGTTAATCTTGGGTCTTCATGATCTCTGACTGCTCTCTGCATCATTTTCTTCATTAAAGATCGACTTGAAATCTTTAGTTTCCCCTAAACTTGTGAGCATTTTCTTTGAAAAACTTTTGAAGCTTTTGGAAACTTGTAAAGACACCAACAACTTCCCCTGAATAGTTGCTTTTCCAGATGGAAGTCTTGTTCGGCTGGTTCTTTAACTTTGAGCAGCAGTAGCATCAGCAACATCTTTCTATCATCAACCTGTCTGACACACATTTGAAAAAAAATATACTCCACCAGACATTTGATGACCGGTCTTTGGGTTAGGAGGTAATTATCATCTGTTCAGTTGATTCAAATTAACATAATTTTAACCAAAAACCCTAATATAGATTACGGGTTTTCTATAAAACTTCCCCTGAACCCAAGACCTCTAAAGACTTCCCCTTAGCTGATAACTTCCCCTCAGCTAAGGACTTCCCCTGAGATAATACATATTATCTTCGAGTTCCCTTCAGATACTATGTATTATGGAAGTCTTTTTCATTAGATAATAAGTATCATCCTCGAGTTCCCTTCGGATAATACTTATTATCCCCTCTCAACCCCTCTTCTTCCCCTAAAAATTTGTCAAGATCTGCAGGGGGCATACTGTCATGCATCAAAACCCATGAAAACACATTTCGACTTGTTAGGTTAACCTGGCCAAGACGTAAACACAACCAAAAAGAACTTAAAGACTCACACACGAAAGATAAAAATAAACAAATACTTACCAATATCAAACATGAGAAAGTTTACAAGGGATCAAACCGTATGAATCTGACTGAGGAACCCTTTTCAGCTTCAGTTACTCGACTAGTCCAGGTGATTGCCAGTATGTTTGTCCGATTTAAACTCAGACCCGTTTAAACCCAACCAATGCATCATGCTTAAAAGATTACTAATTACCAGCATGTTTAATCGTCCCCACACCCAATTATACATAGCAAAACCTACCCAACCTCAGAGTTTATTGAGGATTCACAAACCCCCAACTTGAGGAACCATGCAACACCGTTATGACTACCACTTATTTCATTAATCATCAGTCGGTGATCAGGTCGGCCGAATAAGCACGCAAAGAAGACCAAACTGAATAATTATTTTTCATTTTCTTTTCTTTTTCATTTCTTTTTCTTTTCTTTTCTTTTCATTATGTGGTGTAGTCATGACAGCATGAACATGGCGTGTGAGAGAGTGAATACTAGGTATAATTACCACTCTCAACCCGTTTTTGCTGGGACTCGGTTTTTTAAACCATGCAAACTGAGATGAGAAACTAAACATATATATATTTTAAGTTCATTGCACTTACATTGGTGGTCATAAGATTAGGTCGAGCCTACCGAGCATATCACCGTGGAGCTTGCTTTTCACTTTCGCCTTACACGTGTCAGTCATCTCCAATCCGGGCTTCCCTCCCTTCTCAGAAACAAAACACAAACAAACTATTAAAAATTGAAAAGCACACTCTTTTTTAGGGGTCAACATTTTTTCCATCTTTACATTTCTTCCCCTTGCTTTTTGATTTTTAATGTCACAACTTTTGTGAGTATCAATTTTTTTTTTTAAAACAAACACACCAACACATAAACAAATTAAATGACTTTACACACATCTGGCCAAGCTAATCTTCAAAGTATTGATTTGAAAATTTTAGAAAATTGGGTTTCATGTCATGCACACTAAGTTGCATTAGAAGTCAAACACTTCAACAGTCAAGCACCAAGTGAAAATTTTAGGAAATTTGGTTTGACTCAAGACACCCTTTACCGCTTCATCAAACAAACAACCAAGTTAAGAACAGTACCTTTCATGCTGAATTTTACCTCTTACCTCTCAAGGAAACATATCCTCCATAAAAAATTGCTTGTCATTACATGAAGATACGTCTCCTAAAATGTGCCTGGAACAATCACTTATCAACAAACAAATTAATAATAAAAATGCTAGTGATAATCCTTCCTTAACTGTTCCTGCACACAGTGAGAGATTAGTTAGCCATTCACTACTACAAAAAGGGCCTTTAATGACGCGCGATTTATGACACGCACCTTTTTAACGACGCGCAAATCTGAGCGTCATTAAAATAGTGTCATAATTTCTAAATTATCAAAAGTTTATGACGTTTATTCATGATCGTCATAAATATACTGTCATAAAAAATAAGAATAAAACGCGGACGACATATTTTAAAAAGCGCGTCATTAAAATTATGTCGCTTTTTTTATTTTTTCCCGATTAATTATTTTTTTATTTTTTTTTTCCCGCCCTCGATAAACATTTCCCGCTTATG
Organism: Deinandra increscens subsp. villosa; assembly: GCA_039602395.1. NCBI lineage: Eukaryota > Viridiplantae > Streptophyta > Magnoliopsida > Asterales > Asteraceae > Deinandra > Deinandra increscens. The sequence continues at coordinate 45,592,971 of JBCNJP010000012.1, forward strand.
CAAATCACCCTGGAGAAAAAACACAAATCACCCTCAAAGCATTCAGACCCAAATCACCCTCACACACCGACGACCTGGAGAAAAAACACACCGGCGGCGCTTCCCTCACACACCGGCGCTAACCCCGGTGACGCTTCCCTCACTCACTCACCGGCGCTTCCCTCACTCACCGGCGCTAACCCTACCGGCGCTAACCCTAGATTTTGGGTTCTCGCTGCTCTCGTCTCCTCTGTTCTCGTCTCAGAACAATTTTGCCCTAGATTTTGGGTTCTCGCTGTTGTGCCTTCTCCGAGATTTTGAGCAGCAGGTAAACATCGCTCCTTCACTCTTTGCCTTCTCCGACATTTCCCTAATTTTGCCTTGTGGAGGGTTTTTTTAAGGCAAAAAACATTGCATATGACCAGTGGCGCTAGTTATTATCTGTTTCTAATCACTTTGAATCCCAAATGGAATCTAATCTTAAAATGATTAGTGGCGCTGTTTCTTTCTGGTTGTGCTTGTAAGCATTGTTTGTGGTCGTGTTTTGGTTGCCTGATGAAGTTATCCTTACGAATTTGGTGAGTTATTAGTTAATTGATGATGCCTTCTTACCATAAAAGTAGTAAAACTTGTTTGGTGAGTTATCCTTACGAACTTGGTAATGCACTCAGTCTCTTACTGAAGCTGTCTGTACACTTGGAACTTGGATTGTGCCATTGGGTATGTTTAACATGTGTTTGAACTTTGGTTTAAGCTTCAAGTTAGTTTTGAACTTCGGTTGATGTTCTAGGAAAGGGTAATCGTGTTTTGTAAATATCAATGGTTTTAACCCAATAATATCAATGTGTTAAGGTGATACCTCTCCATATGATGAAGATTCAATGTGTTAATTGCTTGATGCTAATCTATGTTATTAGAACTTCTACTTTCTTGTTGCTATCGATTAGAGCATGTGGTCACTTCTAACTGAATGATTATGTATGTATCAAATGGAAGACCTGTCTAGGTAGCTTTCATTGTGCATTCCAGATTGGTTATTAGATGAAAGAAGTATTAGTGTTGATGTTGTCTCATGGTGACATGTATTTCGCTGTTATGCCATCTCTGAGATTTTGAGCTGTAGCATGTTATCAGTTGGTACACAGCAGCCTTGCTGCTGTTTTTAATCGTGTTAACTGAAAGCAAGCCCAAAAAACCAAATACTAGACCAGCAGCAGCAGTTTTACGAAACAAAACCACCATTGTAGCATGTTAATTATGATATTGTTAGTTTTTTCAAAAAAGCCAAAAGGATATTATGAAATTTTGAAAATATAGTGATGCATTATCTTGATGGCTAGTTACTAGTTTGTTACTCATTTCTTGCTTCAATTGGTGATCTTAATTTTCTATAGGAAAGTTCATCTGCTCAATACATAGAATTGGTGTTGGATTTTGGAGTGTATTGTATATGAGCAAAACACATGTATTTGTTTTGAGCATAGGATTAATAACACCTCATTCCCGTGTTAGGTTCATATTAAGGCGGAGAACGATGCAACTCTTCTTCGATATTGGTTGACTTAAGACTGATATTGGCATCTTCAAATCTCAGGTAATTGCTTTGTTTACTATTGTTATTTGCATCTTTAAAAGAATGATGCAACTCTTCTTCATAAATATTTATATGAACCATTTGTTTAAGAGAACCGAAACCGTTTTTTCATTTGTGCTTTGGTGTGTATATCCATTTTCATAAATATTTTAGTATGTATAAATGTTAATGTATATATATAAATATCACAACAACATGTATCATGTTTCTGGTTCTTTACGCACTTCTCATTCTTTTCTTTTTTTCCATCAGTTCTCAGAAAATGGTAGTGTGTATGTATGTAAATATTATCTTATGTTAAATGAATATGGTTGGTTTACTCTAAACCATTTTGAATGTACTAAATATGTACTTTAGCTCTTAAACAAAGATCAAGTAAATTATTTTTCTAACTAAAAAGTTAGTCAACTACTTATTGAAGGTGTTTACCTTCAATGAGTATTATTAGTAGGAAAAAAATTCATAAACCAAATGTCTAAAATTTTAAAAAATACATCAAATAACAGCCTTAGCTAACAAGAATGCTACAAAAATTATGATAAGAATCTTATAAAAACATCACAAATCATAGATACAAAAGAAATTTGAAGCAGATTATGAGCTCATCACTTATTAAAGTAGTAGATGTTTTGCTTCTAGTAATAAATGAAAGTTAATTTTAAATTAAGTAACAATTTTGTTTGATTTACTTTAACTAGAAATTGAAGTTTCTTTGTTGTAATGCTAAGGTCATGGATAAATCATGGATTCCGTCTAATAGACTATCAAAGGCATATGGCGAAGGTGTGAATGCCTTTTTAGAGTTTGCGCAAATTAATAATCCAAATTCAGATGTAATACCATGTCCTTGTGTAGAGTGTATCAATTTGATTCACCACTCAATTGGGAATGTTCGTTTTCATTTGTTTGCCCACGGGTTTGATGAAAATTATAAGGTTTGGTCTTTCCATGGAGAAACTAATTCTGAGGTTGAAGTTAACTGCCCTGATGAAAATAGACCTCCCGAGTTTGATTATACGAAGGAAATGCTACGTGATGCTTTCACTTATGTAGAGAAAGAACCCGATTCATTGAAATCACTTCTTGAAGAATGTGATAAGCCACTTTACGAAGGGTCAAATTATAATGCACTTAGTGGATTGTTGATATTCCAACAATTGAAAGGTCAATTTGGTTGGTCGGATGCTAGTTTTGATGCCTTGTTAGGTGCCTTAAAAAAGATTTTACCTTCAAACAATACAATCCCTAGCTCGGTATATGAGGCTAAGAAGTTGCTAAAAGGAATAGGTCTACAATATGAGAAGTTTCATGCATGTGAAAATGATTGTGTTCTATTCTGGAATGAACATAAGGATGCTTCCGAATGTCCAACTTGTGGCACATCTCGTTGGAAGAAAAATACCAAAAATGTGCCGAGAAAAGTTATGTGGTATTTTCCTCCCATCCCTAGATTTAGAAGAATGTTTTCGTCACCCGAAATTGCACATGACTTAACTTGGCATTCACAAGGTCGGGTCAATGAGGGTAAGCTAACTCATCCTCGTGATTCCCCCTCTTGGAAGTTTGTGGACAACACTTGGAAAGAATTTGGTAGAGAAAATCGGAATCTTAGATTAGCCTTGTCCGCTGATGGTATCAATCCTCATAAGTCATTAAGTTCCAAGCATAGTTGTTGGCCTGTTACCCTAATAACATATAATCTACCCCCTTATTTGTGTATGTCAAGAAAATTCATGATGTTGACTCTATTGATATCAGGGCCAAAGCAACCTGGTAACAATATAGATGTCTACTTGGCACCATTGATAGCAGATCTAAAACTCTTGTGGGAAACGGGTGTGAAGACATTTGATGCTTATAAGAAAGAACACTTCAATTTAAGAGCAATATTACTATGGACTATAAATGACTTTCCTGCATATGGTAATCTATCGGGGTGTGTTACCAAAGGTTATAATGCTTGTCCAATTTGTTCGGAGAATACTTGTTCACAATGGTTGCCAAAGTCCAAAAAAGTATGCTTCCTTGGGCATAGAAGATTCCTCACACCTACTTTGTTGTTAAATTTCATTGCTTTTGTTTGGTATAAATCAATCTTTGAATTAGAAATAGTTTGTTGAAAATCATGTTGGCAGCTTCATATTTGCTGAAGTTAGTAGATCAATGGAAACTAGACATTCATGTTTAATTTGGTAGCTTTATAATTGCTGCATTTGCTGATCGAATTAGGTAGGGTGCTACTATTAGTTAAAAAAGGGGCCTTTTTAGATAAGGATAGAGATGTTTGCTATGAATGGTACTTTACTTTGTTTTTGCATTTGTTTTCACTAGTAAGTTTATTAAAGTTAAGGGGATATGTAGGCACATTTCAACAATTGGCATCCATAACAGTAGCCATTTAATCATTCCATGTTCTTAAATTTAATTAAATGCTATATTTGACCTCATGTTTCAATTTTTAACTTTTTTGTTATGTTGTATTTTTCTCAGATTGGGGGAGATACAAATGAATATACTGATGCTGATTTTGATGAAATTCGTGAGGAATGGGCAACTTATGTGTCAAACTTCATTTTCCGGTAGTAGCTAGTGTCATATGTTTGTAAAACTTAGTGGCCTACTCTTAATTACTAGTAATTAGCTTTTGTAGTGGATTGTATGCGAATGAAACGCATTGTTTAAACTTCTATTATATGAAATGCAGTATCTTGGTGAATGCGCTTGTATTTTGTAATATTAGCAGGTTTAATGGAAAAAACAGAAATTATATACACAAATTTTTTTTTTGAAAAAAATAAAATCATGACGCGCAGCATGCGTGTCATAAACTGAGGACAGAATAAGAATGTCAACAATAGAAATCGATGACACTTATATGATGACGCGCAAATGGCTGTCATAAAAGAGTGTCATGAATGCCCGTCATGAATGAGTGTCGTAAATTAATGACACGCAATTGCGCGTCGTAAAAATTTATGACCCTGGATACAATGACAGGCTTTCGCGCGTCATCTTATGTTATTTATGACGCGCATTGCGCGTCATAAAAGGGGTTTTTTGTAGTAGTGATTGGTACCCAGGCCATTGTTTTTCTGGGTACACCTGAGGAATCAATAAAAGATACTTCTTGTAAGAACATCCCCTTTGAGAAATCAGGAAGTTGGGATGGAGCTGTCTTGATTTTTGGTTTCCAAGTTCCAGGTGATTTAACATTTGTTTTAGTCACTTTTGGAGTTGTGACTTTAGGTATTTCAACCTTCTTCGTTTTAGATTCATTTTTCAAAACAGTTTTTGTTTTAGCCACCTTTGGAGTTGTGACTTTAGGTATTTCAACCTTCTTCATTTTAGAATCATTTTTCAAAACAGTTTTAGTTACCTTGGGAGGGGTAACTATGGGTTTTTCAAGCTTTAGTTGTTTTGAAAATGGTTTCTTCACCCTTTTCTGAAAATTTTGGTAACTTGGAAAGCTGTTGTTTTGATTTAAAGATTTTCTTTCAGCTTTGGTAGCACCCCAATGTTGATCAGAGAGTTTAACCTTAGGAATAACAATCTTCATTTCCTTAGGTTTTTGCACCATCATCGGCTTAGACTTTACAGACTCCTGAGATGAAACCCTTTGAGTTTTCGGATAATAGGGTTCATAGGGGCGATAAAGACAGTTCCTAGCAATATGACCAGCGATGCCATAATTAAAGCAAGTCTGCTTCTTTAGATAGAAGTCAGACGTGTACCCATTTGACTTTGGTGGCTGATATGGAGCTGGTTTGCCTTGTGTCTACTTCTTCGCTTTGACTGCAGCTTCAGATTTGACTTTCTGCTGGTTTGTCGAAACCTGTGTCGAACCTGTCTATATTGTCTTTGTGCTTCCTTGATTCTTTGACGTTGAAGCACCATTCTTGCAATTACAACGGCAACTGCATGATCCAACTGAAGAAATGGGAGACACAGCTACTCCCTTGAGTTTTTCATTCTTCACTCCAGCTGTTGGTTTCATACTCGGATGCTTGATGGTGATCTTTGGCCTCTCAACTTCAGCTTTACTTATGACTCCATCAGTTATTCCCTTGAACTTGGGGGAGAAAGATGGTAATTCATATCCAACATCTGGTTCTTGGTCAAACATTGATCCATATGTCATAAAGATCTTCCCCTCAGGCTGTGTCGTCAAGATCACCTTTTCCCTTTTGACTTTGTCAATTACTTTGAAGTATGGGGTTTCAATTTTGGGGTATGGTTTCAACTCTATCCCCACATCATCAGACTTAGAGTTATGACACCTGTCATATTTCTGGCACTCAGCATCATTGTCTGATATATCCTCTACTCTCACCTCCCCATAAGTCATGTTTGCTTCATTAGCAATTTCTTCTTGAGTCAATGGTGTAGTTCCAACCAAGACACTATCCATAGGAGGATCAGCTTCTTTATAATCAGACTTGGTTCGTTCAACTTGATCCTCACTAAGAAGTATTCCTATAATGTCTCTGGGAACTGGTGGAGGAATAATGTTGGTTGCAGACAGAGACTTATCAGACTTTTCTGGCCCAACCCCAGTTTTATCTTTCCCAACTTGACCAGTCACAACAGCATGTGACAATTCCTTGCCAGCATTGACCATTCACTTATTTCTTTCCCGATTGCAATCATACTTGACATGCAACTCATCATATTGTTGCTTCAGTTCAGTTAATTTCTGTGTCAGCTCAGATATCTCAATCCTAGCCTAATCATATAAAATAGTCTTCTCCGTTGCTAGCGTTTGATATTTCTCAATGTCTAATTTTTGAGCTTTCACCTTCTCTTCACTCTTCTCCCATCTGCCCTTAAATGAACTTCTGGAACATTGCATATCAAATAATTCTATCTCACTATTTTTCCATAGTTGTCTCAGACCAGGAATTAAACGAGCACAAGTAGGATTGGGGCATATCTCAGTTTTGTCAACTTCATCTACGAAAGCATCTTTTTCCTCAACCATATTCTTTTCTTCAACCACTGAACTCATTTTCTTTCTTTAGATATGCAGCCTTTGAAAAATTTTGAAAAATCGGCGAAAACGGCAAAAGTACTATTCAAAGAATAGTGTCAAAAACTTAAAACTGAAAAATGGAGGCCTTCGGAGTGGAATTTGGGGGTCCAAACGAGCTCCCCTGGACGTTAGTCTGGGGTAATTCTGGGCTCGGTGTCACGAACGTCGTGTTCAAATTTGAGCCTCTAACTCCAAACGAGTCAAAAGTTATGACCGTTTCCGTGAAAGTGTGAAATAGTGACTTTTTGCCGTAAACCAACCCTGTTTCCGATCGTAATCCCTATTTACGATCGTAATCACCTGTTTACGATTGTAATAACAGCTGGATCGTAATCACCATATCGTAAACGCTGATTCTGATGAAGTTGGATCGTAAACTCCGATTCCGATAAGAATTTGTCATAAACTCGATTCCGATACAAGCAAATCGTAAACTCCTGATTCCGATGCAAGCAAATCGTAAACTCCTGATTCCGATCTGAAAAGTCGTAAACTCTGATTACGATGAGCGTTTCCGGTAGAGAAATGTCGTAAACACTCGATTCCGACAAAGTACAATCGTAAACACGAATTTCCAGATCGTAAACAGATAAAAATCGAAGCTTTAATTCGTGAACGTGTTTCCGATGCAGATCTTCAAGAGCACCAGTCGTAAACCTTCAAGCAAACCCAGAAAATAAGCGTAAACACTCATGAACAGCAGCAGCACCGATCGTAAACCCGATAAACAACTTCAAACCTTCAAAATCTCGAACCTTTTTCCAGAAAAACTCGAATCCAATACCGTGAGAACCTCGAATCAGTGATTCTTGACTCTGATACCAATTGTTGGTCCGGGATCAACAACCGTTCACGATATTATCTAGTCTAAACGTGCGGAATCCGTTTAGATTAGTGATTCAAGAAAGAGATGAGAAGAAAACTAAGAATACGATGAACATAAACGATAAAAACCTGATATTGCACACAAGATGATCTTGTCGGGTACAAAATCGTAATCGTAAACTAGCTCCCTCGGGTTTACGATCGTAATCACTTGGCAGCTCCCAAAAATCGTAAACAAGCCACCCCCAACTAAGAGAACCATTGGGGTTTATATAGGCACCCCAATGGGTTTACAATTGGGCCCTTTTGGATCTTAAACCCAAGCCCAATCCCATATCTAATAGTAAACTAGTCCACTAAGCTAATTAAACCCTCTAAGCCCAATCCAACTTATTTAATATTACAAGCCTCATAATCTAGCCTCAACAGTTATTTTCATCTGATAGCTTCTGCATTTCCTTTTGTAAAGCAATCATTTTATCAGTAACTTCCAAAGAAGTTTTTTGAGCCTTTTCATATCTTTGCTTTAAAGGAAGAGTTTTCTGATACAGATTCTCAAAGTCATTTGTTGTATCCAATGCATCAACTTTTGCAGCTTCTTTTTCTTTAGTTAAAACTTCAATATTCTTTTTCAACAAAAGAATTTCATCAGACTCAACTTGTTTAGAAATTGTATTTGCCATGAATGCAAACTTTTTTTTAACCATTGAGTGAACATCATCAGTTGATTTTGTAACATTTGCTTCAGCACTTGTGTCAACATTTGTTTCAGCACTTGCTCCAACATTTGCTTCATCATTTGCTTCATCGCCAAATAGTGTAGATTCAGTCATGGCATCTTCATCCTGCACATGTTTAACAATTAAGGTAGATGAATCAGCAAATTTATTTCCCCAATTATATGTTTTGTCTTCTTGAGACAGTAAAGCTTTTGTAGTTTGAGATTTAGGGTTTGAGTTTGAAGAACTCCCTGAATTTGTAGCATTGTTGTTTCCAGAAGCACTTGTCTTTGGAGCAAATTTTTGATATTCTTGCTGTCACACCCCCAATTTCCACTAACGGAGTTTAACCGCGTGGGGTGTGAGCAAACTAGGATCCCATCCATTAGTTACACAAACAACCATTAAATATTAAAAGATTTGCATTATATTAAAATATATTATAAATTCAGAGTTTACAAATGCGGAAGCATAGTCAAAAGATTTAGTATTTACAAAAAACACTGTCATTCGAAATGACGTAACTTGTATAGAAAACCATAAAAGGGTTTTAAGGTCTCATGCATGCATACTCGTGATACTCGGACACCTGCGACCTGAGAGAAACATGTTTAAAGAAAAAGTGTCAACCAAAAGGTTGGTGAGTTCACATAAGTACATATCTACAACAAGTATAGACATGTAGTACGAATACAACAGTCTTTATTCGTATGAAAGTATGTATATTACAAGTACAATCCATATCGTAGGTAGCGAGCCTAAGTTCATGTCACTAAAACGTTCGCAACCGAAGCTGACCAATTAGTTGCAGGAATAATTCCTTACGTGTTTTGCCTTCCCCGTGTCTACTCGATCACGGTAAGTTAGGCTGACATTGTCCTCAGTCCGACCGCCAGTCGGGTGGTGCATCTCGTGCCCGCTGAGTGGGGTTTGTCAGACCCCAGTAGTACTACCCAATATCCCCTCGCTATATGCTATTAATGGTTCGATAAGTAAGGACTTGAAAGATAAAGCATTTTACGTGAACATGTGATATATACTGGATTTCTACTTTAATCATACATAATAATTGTTGTGTTATCACCCTAACCCGGGTGTAACGTGTTTGCGTGTGTTATCGTCCAAAACCGGACGTAACGTAAAAGATTATGAAACTCACCTTAGGGTGCACAGCAATTCCAGACAAATAACCACAGCTAATAACAGATCATGGGTCTTGTGTATCCTACCAAGCACCTAACGAGCGTATACATATAAGTGTGTGTTCAATCGAAAACGACTAAGTCTTGACCAACAGTGAAATCAAATAATGTCAAACTATGTCATGACGAAGGTTTGATAAATCTATATAGAGTTGAAAGTTGGCGCCTTGCCAAAAATCACAACGCTCACAAAGGTCGATAAAAAGTATATTATTTATTAATAATATTGGCTCATGAAGTCGATTAGGAAGATATGTATATATATATATTCACAACCAAATAATATTTACATCAATAACGAGTACTTCGAAATATACTTATGGGTATATAAATATTTATGTGAATTTAAGTCTAATGTTTAGAACGTTTATATCGTAAAATACATATATTTTTACACAAATGTAAAGGTGACCCAAAAAGTTCTTTCATATTCCTAAATATGTAAGTTTATATATTTTCTGAACGTGCATCCTTTTATAAATCACTGTCAAATAACCAAACATTTTATATAAAAATCGATTTATAAAAATCAATGAGTTAGTGTTCAAGATATCGAGCCTTCGAGAAATTCTACAAATGTAAGCCAATCGGCGATAGGTTTCGGGTCCAACAAACGACCAAAACTTTAATCTTTAATTAAAAGTAAAACAAAAATGTTTGGGGGTCACCGGGTTTGAACCCGTGACCTCCTGGATCGCACAAAACAGCCCTAGCCACTAGGCTAGCGCGCCAGTTTGTTAAAAGACTCGGTAATATCGATTTTGAATGTCCAGGGCTTAGAACCGACTTTACATAAATTCAAACAAAAAGTTTTGGGGTGGCTGAGATTCGAACCGGCGACCACTTGAACGCATGCCACACTACTAACCACTGGACCACGCCTTGCGAACTGCTTTTAATCCGGAAACAAAATGTTTAACCAATACCGACCCGATGTCATCTTCTTCACAAATATACTCCGGTGATCGGACTTTTATTCCGATCACCGGAAAAACGAGAAACATGTATACATAGTCCAGAAGGGTGCGATTAACATGAAGGAGTGGTTACCTCGAGTCGAAGATGAATGTTGATGTGTTTTTTTACGTCAGGACTGAACCGAAACACAAACGCGTACACTCGATCACGGTCACGATTTTCATTCCTGATGCCTTTCGGTTGCTCAACAGGGGTTCACGATCACCGTTTGGTGGTCGATGGTGGCCGAATGGTGGTGCTTGGCCGGAATTTTCTTGTGTTCGGTGATGGTTTCTTTGGTCGCTAGAGAGAAAAAAAGAAAAAAAAGAAACGAGAGAAGATAGTTGTGTTGTGTGGAGCAAGTGAAGCAATCGAGTAGCATTGTGATTGAATCAGGAGATTGCAAAAGGTTGGAAATCAATGTGATATTTATTTCATAATTTACGAAGGAGAGGGGGGGTTACCGGACTCGAAGGGTTACTGTCAATGGCTTTCAAATGCATTTAAATCAACTTTAGGCTATTGGCAACATTGGTCCCTCACACAAATACCAATTAAGTTATCCAGTTTCGGAAATGGCAAGCTTAGCCCTTGCAAATTTGTTTAATTAAAAGAAGTTATGAACTTGACAAATCTAGTCCCTCAATGTTACAAATCGTCAACGAGCTCTAACGAAGTTAACGTGAATAACTTTGACGATGCATATATGAGTGTATGTCAACACATATTTAACGAACGATGTTTATAAAATATCAACCTTGGGTTCGTCACATAAAATCATGAATATAACTTCATAAGTATATACCTTAGGTTCACATAAAATCATAGTTATGAATCCATAACTATAGGTTTTAATTTCTATAAGATTATAGGAACATTACGTAATTACGTGACACAATGTCACATAAACTCATAGAACAACATGTGTGTGTATATACATATATCACATAAATTTATAAATATAATAGTTACATGAAATGACAAAGTGTTCGCATGAAATCATACAACACGATTCACATAAAATCATAGATTATAACTACTCAATTTAGTTATTCGGCATCTAGACTCATGTGCAGTGCTCGTAACTACTCTAGTTAATCGAGGTAACGAGCGTTATTGAAAGATAACACAAGTTATTAACGGAGTTAACCTGGAAATTACCAGTTGTCACATCATCCCCAAGTTGAAAGAATTTTCGTCCCGAAAATTAATGTGACGCATGAGGTAGCGCTGAGTAATTGACTGGGATAAAGGGAAAAGGAAAAAAATCCAGTTGTGACATCATCCCCAGGTTGAAAAGAAATTTCGTCCCGAAATTTAATGAGTGTCAACTGTTACAAGAATCGATCTTGACAGTAATATATTGCAAGAATTCAGATTCTCTACTCCAAAAGGAGTTACGAACGTTATGTCCTCGAATGTGTACAACATGTTAAGGAGGTGCCAAGATGTTTATAGGATTTTAAAAAGAATTCAAATCGAAAGTATAGAAAGGGGTTTATCTGATCAAGAGTTTCTACCAAAAGTCGACCGATTGTATTACGAGAACAGTGTCAAATGATAAAGCTTATATAACAGAGTAACATGATAACATAAATGTCTGAAGTCAAAACTTCACGTGACGGAGGGACCATAATATGTCCGAGCAGCCCCTGGCTTATCGCACCTAATGCTAGGAGCGAGATTCTCATTTCATGTCTCGTTTTCCATAAGGCAATCACATTCACCAATATCCCAGGTGAATCGGCGAGAATGGAAATTTGGGTATGAGAAAATTATGTGTGCATAAAGTCAATCAATGTTTGTCTAATAAACTCGTTGTCTAATGAAAACGTAAACATCTGGATGTGCCTACCAACTAGCAAATAGCATGGAATCACACAAGACTGATCAAGTTAACGAGGGGACCCCTTGGTTGATTTAGTACCTTATGCAGTTACGACCAATTAAGTTCACATGATTCGTAATTCAGAATCAACTTTCATGTAATAACGGTTTAAATAGCATTTGAATCTCTATAAAGGCTTCTCCTAATGGTTGATATGTTCACGCATACTAGCATGCAATCTACCATGAAAGTTTTACCATACAACGCATACAATTGTCCCAACACCATATATACTAGCATACTACCCTAACATGGCATATCTCTAGCATATAATTTCATACACCAACCAACATAACCCATACGGTGCAAAGTTGACAGGGCACCTTCACATAGTCTTGTCATTCCCACCGAGGTAGGAGACTTAGGACCTTGTATGGTGTATGGTTTCATACTCAATCAAGTTAATGCATTCACAACATGTCATTTTCTAGTTCCTAACACCACTTCAACAATTAATCAGTTTCTATACCCTAAACATAGGTTTAGATTTTCAAATTTAGCATGCATAAACACATATGTTTTGTAAACGTTTCCCATGAGAAGATCAGAAGCAAACAAATTATTTTTCATGGTTAAATTGGTTCAGCAGTTGATCATACTAAGAAATACTAAAAAAATGTAGAAGATCATGAAGATAACATGTAGAAGATTGTTTCTAAAAAAATATATATTTCACTAAATTCTGCTACGAATTATTCTGGTATTAATGTAAACAATTAGGTTCAAATTCAAACGGGGGTTCAACCTCCTACAACATATCATCATACATATTACCCTTCGTAAAGGTCCAAAAATAAGGGCAAAAGTTCAATCAAAATAAAAGTGTAAACTTTGAGGTACAGATAACCGAAGGTTCCCTACAGAAAGATGCATGAAATCAAATATGAGGATAGCAAATTTAAGAATAAGAGCGACAATGGCTCAGCTCAAGAATTCAAGTGAGTGTTGAGGTAACAGCGTATGGTAGTCGCAATTACACATTCCCTATGACATGTGAGTTTAGAAAGGTACCAGTTGAGATATAAACTAGGAGGGTGTAACTGATGTAATAAATAGTGTAGAGTTCAATGAGAAATATCCAACATGCTTGAAAAGAGTTGGCAAGAAATTCGTATCGGTAGATATCGAGATGTACGTGTTAACGGTTATATAGTTCCAGAGAGTAAGCATCTCGTCAAGAGGGGTCTTCACTGTTTACGTTCACAAATGTGTCCAATCTACTTGGTGTTCTCGCACTTCATGCGATATGAGTCATTCTTTCCAGAATATTGGTTTAAATAGTGTTTGAAACCATTGCACGACGTGAGCATGAAGTAGGCTTGTGTCTTCGAAAAACAGAGCATCAGGGTATTCAAAGCGGTTTCGGTTTTGGATAACCGTACATATGATGTGTTTCATAGGAAGGGATCAAGGGTATCTCTTTTGTGATAGGCGGAAAGTTTATCAAAAGGCACAGTCGATTTGAAAGTAGTTTTCCCTTAAACGAAATTCAATCTACTTCATAACACGTACTTCTAAAAGTTGGAGTTGTTCATTCGATCATGCGGTTTGTCGTTTATAAGAGAAATAAAAAAAAATATTTGGTTTCTAAAACGTTGGTGTTCATCTGAGTCAAAACTTACAACCGAATCATAACAGGAGGTTCGTTTTAGTAGCCTTTCTTCTAGACTCGGACAATTGAAAGCATGAATTTTATTATTTTGGGTACGTCTCTTTTGGTAGAAATATGTAAGAGATATCTGTAATCTCAGAGGAAGTAGAGTTAAGCAGTATTGTCAAGGACATAGTCCCGTTAGATGGAATTTCTCAAGATGAGGCTATTTTGTATGACTCTAAAGTTAATCCTTGTCTGATATTGGTCCAACATTCAACATGCCACTAACGTTTATATAGGGTGTACCGCAGCTAACCCACCACACTACCAGCACCTTGAAGGCGTACCAGATACCTACCGTAACCGGCTATTAGTCAAACCATATTAGATATTTCTAACAAAATTAGGGGCTGTCAAGTTTCTCCATACGTTAGAGTGGAAAGGGGATGAGAGATTAAAACCTCAATACGTTGTGCAAACAAATGTGTAGGTGTTTCCATTCACAAGACCAGTAAGATGCATAGGGTTTTTCATTTTAGTGAAGATCGCCGAGATTTTGTCACGCGCAGTGCGGGTATCATAACGCTTCGGATTTCAAGACGATCCAAAATTTAAAGCAGATCATTCGGTTGAAGTTCAAGCCAGGGTTCATCAATAAAGGTTCCCTGAAAAGGATGATGAGGATCCGTGTACCGGAAGTATGTCGAGCATCCCAAAGTTTAAGTTGCAAAAACTCTTTTAAGCCTACCACCGCCTATTCTTCCTTGTAGGTAGTTATGACAGAAGCGTTAATAAATATACAAAATGTATGGATTACCTAGTGTACTCAATGCGTAAGTAGAGAAATTACCGGGTCCATGGTGCGTTTAGCTATAGATAACAAAAAGGTTCATGCTCGATGAGTGTAATTAGAGTTTTCATGAAAGACTCGGTATTCTTATAGCGATAGAGGCACAAGGTAGTCTCATCGTCAACGATGTTAACTAGTTCAAAGATTAACCAAGAGTGTAATACTTGCTGGTTCAAAGCTTGAAAGCTTAACCAAGACATAAAGGATTACAATAGAGTGAGAATTAGGCATTATTGCTCATGAAATCATAGGAGGTTCAAATCATACAGACTTAAAACCGATAGTACAGGTTCAGGAGTTCAGTCAGAATTCATTACGTTAAAACAGGAAGTCATTAATTGAAAACCACGAAGACTTTTCACTAACGTTAACCCATTAGTGATATCATGTTTGATGTGCGGTATGTAGTTTGTGCGATTGTAACGATGTTGTTGGCAACGAGTTTTGATCCGCACAAGAAATATCAGGGAGTACGAGTCTACATAAGGGAATTTCACAAGATTTCTCTGTCAAATGATATGTTTCAATGCTCGAGGTATCTACCTCCTCTATTTGGGTATCCAATGTTGTCTGAGTATTGTCTGGTTACGGTTTGTGTAAGCTGCCTCACAATCACAAAAGTTCCAAAGATTGATGTTGTAGATAAGGTCGTAGGGGTAGAGTTACGATTCAAGATAAATCAAAAACCAGTCAAAGATTTCGTCGTACATGAGAGAAACAATGTCCCTTCAGGACTAGCATTCATAATTTGTTTCAAGAGATTTCTCGAAGGGATTAGAATCCATATTTAGGAGAGATAAGATCATGCGCGATAACATTTACAAGGGTATATGAATTCGATCATCCGATTGAGTTCAACATGTTTAACATTCAATGCCACGATGAGAAGAAAAAAAAAATTTACAAGAATTTGGTCCCAATACGACCATTGGCTTGCCTAGTAGGATTCTCCAGGATTTCCATATACTGCAAATTACATTTACGTGTGCACCCGTAACTGTGATTTACTTTATATGATCACCCTAGTTCCTCTTATTTCAGCTACCAGGTATGGTGTGGCCACTAACCCGTGGTTATCTTGATCAGAACTTGCTAAAGAGACAAGTTTCAAGCGTAAAATGTTCGCTTTAATTGGAATGACCCACCCGAAGCGAGTCAGCCATAAATTTAGTTCAATTGGATCTGAGTAGGGTTTATAACATAACCCAAGTTTCGCTCGAAGGTATAGAATAATTATTACACATACCGACTTGATCAACAATCAGATATATATGAGAGAAAAAAATCAGCCAATACACACCAGGTATTGTTTAGTTTATAGCAGTCTCATTCAAGTTGCTTCATTCCAACGCGACCATGCGATAGAAACGAGAAGAGAAAGATCTTACAAGATCAGAGCGAATGTGAAACCGGTTAGGATGACGAAGGCAGATTCAAGTGTCCTTTAAGAAACCACTTGGATTCCCACCTTGCCGCCACTATTGAAGTTGAATGATCGCACTATTAGCACACCGTGATTATGTTTCCTGAACATGAGAGTTCAACGATGTAGATAAGTCAGGTTCAACAAGAATCTCACACACTAGGAGAAAAGGTTTTAAGAACAGGAAGAGGCATCACACCACCTTCCTAAGTAAGCACTCGCCCAATGTCTGGGTACTACACCCAGTCCTTCAGTTTAGAATAATCCCGAGAAACAAACGACTCGTCAAGAGTGAAGATGTGATCCTCTGACCTGATTCGACGTCTCGTCGTCCATGGATGTCAACCAAGAAATACACCTCTCGGAGAGGTTAAGGAAAGTGAATCTAGAATAACCGGCTCCTCGCCGTGAGTATAAGGGGGAATGGATGATGTAAACGGTGTATCGTAAACAGGTCCGTGTAGGAGTGAGTATCACGATGCATGAAAAAAAAATGTTTAAGTGTGCAACTAATGCAAAATAGTTACAGTCTAAGATAAATCTTAGTTCGTTGTAACCAATGGCTCTGATACCAATCTGTCACACCCCCAATTTCCACTAACGGAGTTTAACCGCGTGGGGTGTGAGCAAACTAGGATCCCATCCATTAGTTACACAAACAACCATTAAATATTAAAAGATTTGCATTATATTAAAATATATTATAAATTCAGAGTTTACAAATGCGGAAGCATAGTCAAAAGATTTAGTATTTACATAAAACACTGTCATTCGAAATGACGTAACTTGTATAGAAAACCATAAAAGGGTTTTAAGGGCTCATGCATGCATACTCGTGATACTCGGACACCTGCGATCTGAGAGAAACATGTTTAAAGAAAAAGTGTCAACCAAAAGGTTGGTGAGTTCACATAAGTACATATCTACAACAAGTATAGACATGCAGTACGAATACAACAGTCTTTATTCGTATGAAAGTATGTATATTACAAGTACAATCCATATCGTAGGTAGCGAGCCTAAGTTCATGTCACTAAAACGTTCTCAACCGAAGCTGACCAATTAGTTGTAGGAATAATTCCTTATGTGTTTTGCCTTCCCCGTGTCTACTCGATCACGGTAAGTTAGGCTGACATTGTCCTCAGTCCGACCGCCAGTCGGGTGGTGCATCTCGTGCCCGCTGAGTGGGGTTTGTCAGACCCCAGTAGTACTACCCAATATCCCCTCGCTATATGCTATTAATGGTTCGATAAGTAAGGACTTGAAAGATAAAGCATTTTACTTGAACATGTGATATATACTGGATTTCTACTTTAATCATACATAATAATTGTTGTGTTATCACCCTAACCCGGGTGTAACGTGTTTGCGTGTGTTATCGTCCAAAACCGGACGTAACGTAAAAGATTGTGAAACTCACCTTAGGGTGCACAGCAATTCCAGACAAATAACCACAGCTAATAGCAGATAATGGGTCTTGTGTATCCTACCAAGCACCTAACGAGCGTATACACATAAGTGTATATTCAATCGAAAACGACTAAGTCTTGACCAACAGTGAAATCAAATAATGTGAAACGATGTCATGACGAAGGTTTGATAAATCTATATAGAGTTGAAAGTTGGCGCCTTGCCAAAAATCACAACGATCACAAAGGTCGATAAAAAGTATATTATTTATTAATAATATTGGCTCATGAAGTCGATTAGGAAGATATGTATATATATATTCGTAACCAAATAATATTTACATCAATAACGAGTACTCCGAAATATACTTATGGGTATATAAATATTTATGTGAATTTAAGTCAAATGTTTAGAACGTTTATATCGTAAAATACATATATTTTTACACAAATGTAAAGGTGACCCAAAAAGTTCTTTCATATTCCTAAATATGTAAGTTTATATATTTTCTGAACGTGCATCCTTTTATAAATCACCGTCAAATAACCGAACATTTTATATAAAAATCGATTTATAAAAATCAATGAGTTAGTGTTCAAGATATCGAGCCTTCGAGAAATTCTACAAATGTAAGCCAATTAGCGATAGGTTTCGGGTCCAACAAACGACCAAAACTTTAATCTTTAATTAAAAGTAAAACAAAAATGTTTGGGGGTCACCGGGTTTGAACCCGTGACCTCCTGGATCGCACAAAACAGCCCTAGCCACTAGGCTAGCGCGCCAGTTTGTTAAAAGACTCGGTAATATCAATTTTGAATGTCCAGGGCTTAGAACCGACTTTACATAAATTCAAACAAAAAGTTTTGGGGTGGTTGAGATTCGAACCGGCGACCACTTGAACGCATGCCACACTACTAACCACTGAACCACGCCTTGCGAACTGCTTTTAATCCGGAAACAAAATGTTTAACCAATACCGACCCGATGTCATCTTCTTCACAAATATACTCCGGTGATCGGACTTTTATTCCGGTCACCGGAAAAAACGAGAAACATGTATACATTGTCCAGAAGGGTGCGATTAACATGAAGGAGTGGTTACCTCGAGTCGGAGATGAATGTTGATGTGTTTTTTCTTACGTCAGGACTGAACCGAAACACAAACGCGTACACTCGATCACGGTCACGATTTTCATTCCTGATGCCTTTCGGTTGCTCAACAGGGGTTCACGATCACCGTTTGGTGGTCGATGGTGGCCGAATGGTGGTGCTTGGCCGGAATTTTCTTGTGTTCGATGATGGTTTCTTTGGTCGCTAGAGAGAAAAAAAAGAAAAAAAAGAAACGGGAGAAGATAGTTGTGTTGTGTGGAGCAAGTGAAGCAATCGAGTAGCATTGTGATTGAATCAGGAGATTGCAAAAGGTTGGAAATCAATGTGATATTTATTTCATAATTTACGAAGGAGAGGGGGGTTACCGGACTCGAAGGGTTACTGTCAATGGCTTTCAAATGCATTTAAATCAACTTTAGGCTATTGGCAACATTGGTCCCTCACACAAATACCAATTAAGTTATCCAGTTTCAGAAATGGCAAGCTTAGCCCTTGCAAATTTGTTTAATTAAATGAAGTTATGAACTTGACAAATCTAGTCCCTCAATGTTACAAATCGTCAACGAGCTCTAACGAAGTTAACGTGAATAACTTTGACGATGCATATACGAGTGTATGTCAACACATATTTAACGAACGATGTTTATAAAATATCAACCTTGGGTTCGTCACATAAAATCATGAATATAACTTCATAAGTATATACCTTAGGTTCACATAAAATCATAGTTATGAATCCATAACTATAGGTTTTAATTTCTATAAGATTATAGGAACATTACGTAATTACGTGACACAATGTCACATAAACTCATAGAACAACATGTGCGTGTATATACATATATGACATAAATTTATAAATATAATAGTTACATGAAATGACAAAGTGTTCGCATGAAATCATACAACACGATTCACATAAAATCATAGAATATAACTACTCAATTTAGTTATTCGGCGTCTAGACTCATGTGCAGTGCTCGTAACTACTCTAGTTAATCGAGGTAACGAGCGTTATTGAAAGATAACACAAGTTATTAACGGAGTTAACCTGGAAATTACCAGTTGTCACACTTTCTTTTTGGGCTGAGAGCATTCTTTTGCGAAGTGGCAAAAATCTGATGCGACCACTAGAGTTAAGATCTTTTCTGCCAGTCTTTTTAAAAAACCTCTTTACCCTTCGAGCAAGCATAGCAAATTGCCAGTTCATATCCATGTGCTCTAAATCATCGGGATTAACTTGGTCATAGTCTTCTTCGGTCAATTCAGCATTGCTCACTTTTCCTGTAATAAAACCATAGTATGATGACACCAAAGCAGATACCAAGGCCATATAGTCTTCCGTTGTGGTAAAAGAAATAGCCATCTTACTTGTTTTCATCATATTGCTTGCTGGGATTGACACATTACACCCTGAAGATCCATAGTTGTATTCATAATTTTCTGAATTTGTTCCATTCCCCGAATTTGACACATGTCCAGATAAATTTCCAGCCACAAACACAGTTGCCGAAGCAGAACTTCTAGCTATCCTAGACTTGCCTGAAATTGTTACAGCATTAGAACCATAATAAACATCAGGGTTTTGGACCTCAGCAGGAGTAGTGTTAACATTCTTCATCTCCAAATCCCTAGCTTGTAGCTTTCCCAACAACTTCACAAAAGTTAAAGTTGAGTAATCCTTGTCATTGGTAAGCATTAAAACATAAGGTTCCCACTTTGATGGAAGACCCTCGAGCAATTTTTCCTATAATTCATCATCGTCCTTTTTTATTTGAATGGTATCCATTTCGGACAAAAGATGACAATATCTCGAAATCAACTCAGGTACACCTTCTCTATCAAGATGTTTAAAATTGTCAAACTCCTTTCAAAGTCGTCCACAAATCATGAGAATGTTTGCAATTTTTAAATTGATGTAGAAGCTCCTTCGGTAAAGCTTGTGTAAGAATTCCGTAAGCTTTATGTCCGCTTGTGTAATCAGCCTTTTATGTAACATCGAGATTTCTTTGCATAACAGGAAAATTGTTGTTATCAACTGGATAGACATACGGTGCATCCATGGCGATCCATAAATCACAATCCGTAGTTCCGATATAAGCTTCAAACCATTTCTTCCAGTTATAATAATCCTAAAATTTGAACAACTTGGGAACTTTCTGACTAGTCCCAATTTCGTTGTCATAGTTCAACAACGTTTGCATCTGAGATTGAATTGCGGCAAATGCATGTAAATCCGACATTTTGATATCCCGAATTTTACTGTTTATCCGAACTCTTAACGAACTCTAATAAGTTGTCCGAACTTCTTCCGAACCAAGTCCGAACCTAATTACACAATCCAAACTATGTCCGAACTCTTTCTAAACTCTGACTACCCAAACCTTATCTGAACTCCTTCTGAACTCCAAGTACCCGAACTCCTTCCAAACCTAGAATGATGAACAGTGCCCGAACTCTATCCGAATGTCTTCCGAACTCTATCCGAATGTCTTCCGAACTCTAACCAAACTCAAAACAAACAGCAATTCAGACGAACGTCAGACAAACTCCAAATTCAGAAAGGTTACTGAGACGATCCTCAAGTTCGGAGCGGTTTTTGAAACGAACCTCAGGTTCGGATAAACGAAATTTTCCGAAACTCTCAAACACTCAGAAAACTGAATCTCACGAGCAACAGATGATCAACATATCAAAAATCACTCGAAAAAACAGTTTTGAACGTAAAACATGATGTGAAATGATCAAATTTTCAGAAACGGACGTTCAGGAGATGAAACGAATTGTTTATCTACACAAATGATCAAAAACGAGCTGAGCAGCACCAGAAAGCTCTGATACCACTTGAAGGTGCATGAGCGGGTGGATCGTGATGAACTCGTAGACATTGTGTAAACAATTCAATGATAAACACATGTAAATAATGCTCAGTCTTATTCTCAATCAAGATCAGATTACAGATAAGACTCAGAACTAAAAACACTTCGGATAACACACACGTAAGAAAACTTGATCCAAAATTTCAAACCTAACGACCTATATAAAAGACTCCACTGTCCGAACTCTAGAGTATGTCCGAACCTGCAGTTCGGCTACAGTTCGGTCAAGGTTCAGACAGGGTTCGGCCACTAGGGTTTTGTTGAAATCTTTACATCTTCAAAAATCTGTCTGATCCAGCATCTTGCCATCTGCAGGTATCAACACCTTCTAACGGCTCTTTTGTTGCTGTGGTCCCACGCGTATCTTTTCCAGCGAAAGAACTGGCGACAACCCATATACAATCAACGGATCCTTGTATTCTCCTGGTCCCAAGCACCTTCAGCTGCAGCCACTAAAATCGCGACAAAAAAAAAAGCAACAGCTCCTTTAAGGAAACAGGGTCCCATGCAGCCATTTACCAACCAATAAAAAATGGGCTTCACAATTCCTCAACGGCAGTCTTGAGTGCATGCGACAATATCACCAGCCATCAACAGCTTTCTAAAGGATTGGTCCCACGCGCTCATATCCAGCCAATCAAAATTCGACACACAGCTTCCATTGACCGATAATGATGAGAGATAAATTCTTTTATAGCCACTCAACGAATGACACGTCGTTGTCTTCTTCCCAAACTAGTGAAACCATAAACAGACCGGAAAAAAATCACGAACTCGTCGGACATCATGAGAACCTCACTGGAAAAGCGTAAAACGTACATATCTCCCTTAAAACATGACGAAATTCATCAAATTTATACCGTTAAACTCGTGTGTCGATCCTCTAACTTCTTGTAACTTTAGAATCCTCTGAAAATGTCTCGAACGAAAACCCAATTTCAAGTTCGCTAAGCTTCGAAGTTCGCTAAAGCTTACCTGAACTTTGCTAGGACGAACATTAAGTCCGCTAAGGACTCAAGTCCGCTAAAGCCAGAATGAAGTCCGTTAAAACGGATCAAGTACGCTAAGAACAGTAGAAGTCTCTACCAAAGCAATATTCAAAGCTTCAAAACACTTGAATAAATCTAGAAAAAGATGAACACAAAGAACATACCCTTCGATCCTTGAATCAATCCCGAAAATAAATGGAAACGAACGATTATTGACACAAAGCTGTTGTAGAACATGCTATGGCCACTTACACATCCCAAACAACAGCAAAACCAATCGAATCACCCCCAAAATTGTGGAAATCTTCAAGAATACGAAGAACACCGCTAAATACGCACTAGTGTGTGTTTTTCTAGATCTGATCAAATCGTTGAGATTCAGACGAAACTGATGCTTCCAGTGGATCCGAAACGTATTTTCCACTAAGATTCATGCTTTCTTTCATTCAAATCCATCAACTATAGCACCAAACACACAGAATCAAACTCGAAATCTTCAAAAAACCAAAAAAACGCGACAAACTTCACTGTTACGTTTTTCAGCCTCGGATCTTCATTTTTCTCACAGAGTTGAAGATGAAGAATGAAAATGCGTGAGCATCGGATCGTTTACTCGATCTAGCTAATCGGACATCGAAACGTAATTAACCGATTGTTTTATTGATTAATGAAGAACAATTACAATCAGCAAACACTCAGAAACAGACTTAGAGAAACACACTCAGAAACATACACTTAACAGAATTCTCACACGCTCAGAACTATGAATTACAATGTCCAAACTTCTATATATACCCAGCTGGCCGATCCCTGTCCGAACCCCTGGTTCGGCCAGTCCGAACTTCAGGTTCGGACCATGTTCGGCCAAACCTAATTTGGCATGAACTTGTTCCTTGCTCGATACTTCACACGACGCACATATCAGGAATCAACAAACTCCCCCTCGTCGTGTGTAGTATATCTAAACTCTTCTACATCATCAAATTTGTATCTTTAACCAAGCTCCCCCTAAAGTGTAGAATCTGTTCGTCTGATGAAATGAATCTTTGAACAAACTCCTCCTCAACTTAATCGTAGCTTGATCTTGAATACTTGACAATGTCTGGTGTGTCTTTGGTCTTTTTCAACAGCTTCAGAAGATTTGAAGTTGTGATCACTTGCACCTTAGCATCCTGCATCAATATTTAAATAATCTTGGCGCAAAACGTCTCTTCGAGACTCGAAGATATGACATTTGAAAATTGAATTTTGTATCACGTGTTGATCAGATCGAAAATAAAGCAGAAACAAAATCTTTTTGACTTTTAGAAAATTTATATCAAAAGAAACTTAAAATCTTTTTGATTTTTCAAAGTTTATGCTAAAACACACCGAAAATCTTTTTGTTCGTTTCTTTTCTGAAATGAAATCACAATACAGAATCAAACACTATTTTTTGTATGAGAAAGATCACTATATAGGATCATATTGGTCATAACGCACTGAACTACACTTTAATTTCAGTTAATTGAAACACATAAGTCATGCTGATTACCGGTATAATTTGTCCATATTAAACTCAGGCAGAATCGTACTCATAACATCTGGATATGTTAAGGTATTGATTAGATTTGCTTTGACCAGTGTACCCCAAACTATCAGACATACTCAGACATTTTCTGCTTGACTTTCTTTTCCCTTTTGTGTGATAGCACTTGTGATTTTTCACAATTGCATAGTATTTTTCATGATATTGTCAACTGTGTTTCATGCAAAAAAAAAAAATAAGAACGTTAAATCGTCTACCTTAAGGTCGATCTTTCGATACGCAGATAAGGCCTCGGATTTAACAAAATAAGAAAATAAAACAAGTTGAAATTGTATAACCCAACAATAATCAGGTCGGTACTCCCGTACGCAGAGAAAGTCCGATGAGTTATACGAAAAACCAAACAAAATAAAGTAGAACGTCAAACGAACAACGATCAGGTCGATCTTTCGATACGCAGAGAAAGTCTGATCGTTTGACAAAATAAAGAAAATCAAACAAGTTTAAATCTTTGCAAAATAAACACATGTATACACAATGACTTCTCATTCTGAATTTCACACTTATTTTTCTTTTTGTGTCATGAAATATGCATCAAGATGTTATCTACATGGTCAAGCATTAGTATTTAATGTATATCAGATCTGAATACTTTCTGATTTGCCGAGTCTACCAAACATATCAAACAATGATCTTATGGCCCTTTTATCTACTCTATCCACGAGTCAGATACGTAAGCCAATGTATCATCATTTCCCAATGATCAATTTCTCACAATTTTATATTGTGCATGTATTCACCTTCCTTTGTTATATATTTGGCATGTATTCACCTTATTCCCATAACATGTTTTTTTCTCAATTAATCCCGCTTATTTACAATTCTCCCCCTTGTTAAACTGATTAGTTCATTTACAATTCTCCCCCTTTTATCTACTCTATTTTTGGAGTTTCATTTTATACAAAACAAGACTCTATTTTTGATTTTTGAGAAAAAACTTGGAAGCAAAGAAAGAATGGTCAATCAACACGGATATGTTGCAGTTTTAGAATTCAGAAAATTCGCAGATTTAGAAAATTTGATCATGAAATTTAAATTATGCAGAATACTCCTCCATCAACAACTTTGCAATCGTCGATAGGTCTTCTAGAAGTACCCGCACACTGGTTAAACTGATTAGTTCATAAACGACCAGAAGCGGATTGCTTCTGGTCGACCAATGTCCTGGTTTTGCTTTGAAACCACCTTAGGTTTCCATTGTTGTGATCTTGGTAATTCTGTTTTTGATGAACTTATCATAGGTGATGTGATGATGAACCTACATTTTGAACCTGTTGAAACATTGGAACAAAACATTTTTGTTTTTGAAAAAATGTAGGTTCAACTTCATCAAACACTCTGCCACGTTCATCAAAGAATTTCTGTTGGGCAGGTTTACCAAACACTGGTTTCTTATGAAACCTTTGTGAGGAATCAATAGGTAGTGAACAATCTTTTGCCATATGCCCTATTCGGTGGCAAACGTAACAAATTCACTTTTTCTTGTCCCACTTTTGACGTACCTGCGAGGAGTTACACATAGGAATATCTCGAACATGATCAGAAACAGAATCATATACCTGATGCCTGTGATCATGAACCCATTTGGATGTTGGGCTTCGAGATTGAGAACTTTCAGAAGAAACTTGAGCTTTCACAAAAACTTCACAAATCTTTCGAGCATCAACACAATGAAGAGGAAATTCTTTATCAGAAAAAAGCTGAGCAGAACCTTTGAGCTTGTAGAATCTCTCAGGTTGAACTTTGTCAGCCTTAAACACATCCTTCTTCACTTGCTTCAGCTTCAATTTCTTCAAATCTTGAGATGATGATTCTGGAGCCTTCTCATCTGTTACATCTTTTACTTTAAAGCCTAGACCCACATGCTTTCCAACAACTTTCTCCTCAGAATTAGAATGTCCATTCTTTGCTAACCGAGAAAATTCAGCTTTCACTTCAGTCACATTCTTTTGATCATAAAAGATCTTTTCATCAAACTCAGGTTGAGACTGAAACTTGTCACTTGAAGTAGCTGATTTCTCATTATCAGCAGAAGATGAACCAGTCACAAACTTTGGAGCTGGAAGAACCTCAGATTTCTTTTCCTTCTGCTTCTTATTCTTCTTGTTCTTCTTTTTCTTCACAACTTTGTCTTCCTCAGCAGTAGATGATGAAACATTTGAATAATCAAATTCAGGAACTTGCTCTTTCACTTCTTTGAAAGCTTCTTTCATTTGAGCAGGGGGTGATGCAGTTTTATCAAACATTTTCTCAAAATTAGCATCATTAGCTAAGAAGTTTGTGAAAACTTGAGAATTTGATACATTGTTCAGCAAACGATTTGCATCGATGACTTGAATTTTGAGATCAGAAATCTTCTGTTGTGCTTCAGCCAACTCTTTTTTTGTAGCTATCAAACGCTTAGCAACTTTATGAGCTTCAAACTTTTGCATTCGAAGATTTTCCAATCCTTCAAACAACTCTTTCTTTAGTTTAGCTTCATTTCGCCTTTGAATCTCCAAATTTGCTATTTGAACTTTATTCACACTAACCAACTCCCGCTTCTCATCCAATAATTTTGCCATGTCAACTTGATATGGTTCAATTTGAGCAGCGGATTCTTCAGCATTCTTGGTAAGCAAATCAAGCTTAAGTTTGGATTTTTCAAACAAATTTTTGAAATCAGAAGTAGCATCTTCAGCATCAAACTTCCATTTCTTTATTTGGTTGAACAAATCCTCCTTCTGTTCTTCTAAGATGTCAATTCAATCAGCAAGCATCTGTTCATTTCCTTTGATGGAATAAATATTTGCGTTAAGCAGACTCACTTCTTTTAACAAAGATTCATTTTTCAACATCAACTCTTTCTCATTGGTTTTAGACACCTCTAATTCTTCATTTACTGCCTTGAATTCCTCGGAAAGCTTTTGAATTTCATGCAATAATGAAGTATTTTCTTTCATCAGACTCTCCATATTCTCAGCAGATGCATAAGAACTTTGTGTTGAACTAGTATCTGAACTAGTATCTGAATTATAGTCATCTTGTTGAACATGAGTAACAATCAAAGCTGTTGGATCACAACCAAATTGTTTACCCCAATCATAAACAGCATCTTGTTGAACTGTTAGCGTTGTTGTCTGCCTGTGTTACTAGATGATGATTGAGAAAAACCAGGCTTGGATGATTGAGTAAAACCAGGTTTATTAGCATGTGAACATTCTTTGGCAAAATGTCCAAGTTGTGAACATTTATAACATTTTAACTTTGACTTGTCAAAACCTAATTTGTCACCAGAAATATTTCGTCCATGTTTCTTAAAAAAACTCTTCGATCTTTGACATAACATAGCATATTGCCAAGATATATCCAATTCAGTTAATTGATCATCATCGAGTGCATCAAGATCATCGCTGGTTAACTTTGCATCAGCAACATTCTTGATAATCAACCCAAAAGATGATGAAATCAATGCAGAAATCATTTTGGCACAATCATCTGTTGATTCAACAGAAAACGCATTCTGACTTGATGTATTTGGAATTGTAAAGCTACAACCCCGTGAAGAATTGTTATCAAAATTTCCTAAACTTCCTGACAAGAAAGCAACACTTGGTGCAGAACTCAAATTAGGCTTAGCTTTTGCATTCATGCTTGCACTATTCTCCCCATGATACATTCAGGATTCTGCAAAGTAGCAGTTGACTTTTTTGAGTTTAACATTTCCATTTCCCGAGCATGAAGTTTTCTAGTAAGCTCGTGAAATGTAATTGTAGAATAATCCTTATCATGAGTGAGTAGCAAAGCATAGTTTTCCCATTTTTCAGGCAAATCTTCTAAAATCTTTTCTTTCAAATCAGCATCAGTTTTCTCAATCCCAACCATCTTTAATTCACTAATCAAGTGTGATAACCTTGAAACGAGAGTAGTAATGTTTTCATTGTCATAATTCTGAAAATTATCAAACTCTTTGTTTAAAACTTTCTTTCCGACTCTTCTTGTAGTCATCATTACCTTCACACCTCGCTGATAAAGCATCCCACAATTGCTTAGATTTCTTGCAAGTGTTAAATTGATGAAGCAACTCAGTGGGTAATGCCATTGTAAGATAACCATATGCTTTTTGTTCAAGCTCGTATGATTTTCTTTCAGCAAGATCAAAGGTATGAACTTCTTTTAAATCTCCCGCATCTGTTGGATGTTGATAAAGCTTCTTAAGCGGGATCCACAAATCGATATCATTTGTACTTATGTAAGCGGAAAATCGTTTCTTCCAATTTAGATAATCTTCTAGCTTCAAAAATTTGGGAACTTTCTGACTTGTTCCGATTTCATTGTCAAAATTTAGCATAGTTTGCATCGCATTCTGCATCGCCGCAAATGCTTGAAATTCCGACATCGTTGAAAATTTTGAATTCTGTCGGCCGAACTTGCTCCGAACCTCTCACTGACCTCCGAACCTCGTTCGAACTTCGTCCGAACCTAAATCAGTCGTCCGAACTCTATCCGAAACACTGAGCACCGAACTCTGTCCGAACAACACTCTGAATCTACTCCGAACCTACAACGAACTAGTACAAGCTCCGAACTTTGACCGAACTTACTCCAAACTTGAGCTTCGGAGCAGTTACTCCGAACCTGACCAGAACCCTCCGAACCTCGACATAATTTTTCAAAAACGTTCGATTTTGGACAAATTTTGATGAGATTTGCGGCAGTAGGACAGAAAAACTGATTAGGAACGAATTAGGAACAAATTTGACACGAAATGCACGACAGAAATGATTAAAATCACGTAAACCAACTCGAGAAAATTTCAAAAACGTTCAAAAGTCCAAAAATAGCAACCACAGATCAGTAGAGAGAACCAGAAAGCTCTGATACCACTTGAAAATGCGTGAGCATCGGATCGTTTACTCGATCTAGCTAATCGGACATCGAAACGTAATTAACCGATTGTTTTATTAATTAATGAAGAACAATTACAATCAGCAAACACTCAGAAACATACTCAGAGAAACACACTCAGAAACACACACTTAACAGAATTCTCACACGCTCAAAACTATAAATTACAACGTCCAAACTTCTATATATACCCAGCTGGCCGATCCCTATCCGAACCTCAGTTTCGGCCAGTCCGAACTTCAGGTTCAGACCATGTTCGGCCAGACCTAATTTGGCATGAACTTGTTCCTTGCTCGATACTTCACACGACGCACATATCAGGTATCAACATAGAACAGAAAAATACATCAAGATGAACTCCATAAACACGAATCTAGCATCCATATCATCAGAATCCATCCTAAATGCTCCAAAAATAAGAAAAATTAGAATTTTCCATCTTTTCCAACATAAGCTCCAAAGTTGAAAAAAATCCAGATCTGAGTGATCTAAATGGTTAATAGGACCGATTGTAAGGACCGATTTCACTACAATTATCCAGATCATGAGCGAGACGAAAACTGATCGGTAACCTTGCTTTGATACCATTTGTAAGGACCGATTTCACTATAAGAATCCTGATCGTGAGCAAGAATGAAGATTAGATGAGGAGACGGGATGATGAGAATCTAGGAACAAACACAAATATGGTGATAAAGTCAAATGATTTCATATAACCGAATGATTATAATCACGAAATCATAACAACACATCATAACCCTCATGAATCTTCCATGGTCATCTTGGGTTGAGCTCAAACCCAAGATGAGACTCTCAAAAGGTAAAGGATAGCTCACATCTCTCAACTTTTCATCTATCTACAAATGGAGCACATCACCTTTATTTAAATAGAGAGTCCATGTGACCCTCTAGCCCATTAACTAGCAAGACACTAATACAATGAGCTAAATACAAATTAAAACAACTAAAATAAATATTAATTAAATCAAAGTTGATTTAATTAATAGGAATCTTGACTCGCTCGAACCGATCTTCCGTTGACCATTGACCCGAATGGTTGACTTTTCAAGAAAATGTCTTTGGTCCAAACTTACAAGCCTCGATCATCACAACTCGCGTCTCTAAATCATTTCACGATGGATTCTTCAGTCGAATGCTTCGGTAAACAAATTTGATGCCGTTAGTCACATAGATTTTTGTTCCAACACCGGGATCGACATACAGCTCCAGGGGAGGAAGGACCTCAAAATCTTCCTCAGGTACGCATAATCACTTCGATAGTCGTTTCGATAAATTCACACCACTCATTAAGTCTCTAAGCGATATATTTTCCACTAAGAAGGAGTTTCTCCCCTTCGGAAATCCCCGTCCTAACAGGTACGGAAGTAAGTCCCATCCTCATGAATTTTGTGAGTACCACAGAGGCAGTGGCCATGCCAGCGACGATTGTATACAGTTATGGAAAGAAATAGAGCTGTTGATTAAGTCGGGCAAACTGTCCCATCTGGTAAGGGAAATTAAGGGGAGTGAAAAGGTGAAAGGGGGAGAAGGGTCGGCGAAGGTTGAGCCATAATATATAGATATGGTAAGAAGAAGGGACTACGATAATGACGAACCACAAAGAGTCGTAAGGCTCAGGGGGGAGGGGGGCGAAGATTCCACATGGCTCGAAAGATCTATCACGTTTCCTGCCCTGGGCCCTGGTTAAACCCAAGAAGCCCATATAAACATATTCGCTGACATAGCCGGGCATCGAGTGGCCAGGATACATATTGATGGAGGAAGTGGGGCTGAAGTCATGTACGAACATTGCTTCGTAAGGCTAATGCCAGAGGTCAGGAGAGGATTGGTAGAAGAATATATTCCCCTTGTAGGGTTCTCAGGAGAAGTAGTTAGGCCCTTGGGAAAGATCACCCTTCCAGTAATGTTTGGGGAAGGATTCACCAAAAGAATGATCAAGTTGACCTTCTCGATTATCAAAGGCAACTCTAAGTATAATGCCATTCTAGGGAGGCCCGGAATACAGTCCCTCGGGCGTTTACATCCGCAGCACATGCACTACAAAAAAATGCCATTTAGTGGCATTTAAATCTTGTTCCACTAATATAGGGTTTTAGTGGCATTTAGCTTTTATGCCACTAACATAGGGTTTAGTGGCACTTTAAATGTGCCACACTACCTAATATACCATTTTGTGGCTTTTAGTATATGCCACTAAATCTATTTGTTGTTAAAAAAAATAAATTAATAAAGATAAAAAATATGTCACTAGTTATTTCTTACAAGTGAAGTTACGTATCAAAAGAAAAATAAAATACCGCTAAACAATATTAACCTAAACATTACTTCTCCAAAGTTCCTCAAAATCCCTCCAAAAAGAAAGAAAAAAGAAGGATTCTACTCGAAATC
The DNA here is from genome assembly GCA_039602395.1 of Deinandra increscens subsp. villosa. Taxonomy (NCBI): domain Eukaryota; kingdom Viridiplantae; phylum Streptophyta; class Magnoliopsida; order Asterales; family Asteraceae; genus Deinandra; species Deinandra increscens. The sequence continues at coordinate 45,624,303 of JBCNJP010000012.1, forward strand.
CCTAAAATTCCTCCAAAACAAAACCGGTTCATCAATTTGCTTGACATCCTCAATCGCGATTTCCCTCAAAAAGAAAACGAGTCTGCACCTTAGTTCATCGATTTGCTTGATGTAACATCCCGAATTTCAACCCATTTTAATAAAACGTTGGTTAGTTTTAATATGTTGTGATATCTTTGATATAAGTTCTCAATATGGATTTAATAATCAAATATTGGAACCCTAGGGTTGGCATTGTTAAATGACGAAGACTTGGGTTAAGATTATAAAAGTCACAAGTTGTGATGGGGTTAGTTCGTAGTATTGTAAAACAAAATAAAATAAAGAAAGAACAACGTGAAGGGTTGTGCGTCCATCCATCAGAAGAACGAGGGAGGGAGGGGGCGACGCCCTAAAACCCTCAAATTGAAGATTGAGCTCATGAGGGCCAAATTAAAGGTGCAAATAGCATGTTTAAGGCGATTTAGACTTAGTTCCATCATCACCCTCTATGATTTTTGAGTAATTGGTAAGTTAACCATCCTTTTTATGTTGAAACTAAAAACGTTAACTATGGTTAGTATAATGTTGTGCGATTTTGACATGCGATTAAGGGGTTCTATTACCCGAATTTAGGGTTGTAAACCCTAAGTGCTATGCTTGAATATGATTGAATGCTATTTGATATTAAGGGTAACTTGCTATTTGATATTAATGCTATTTAATATTAAGGGTTTTATTACCCGAATTTAGGGTTGTAAACCCTAAGTGCTATACTTGATTATGATTGAATGCTATTTGATATCAATACACCATTCCCCACCATTAGGTCCATTCTTAGGAACATGAGTCTAGATAAAATAATAATATTAGCCAAATCATGTGAATTCTGTATGTAGTTGTGGTGAATTTTGACTTGGAATTTTGACATGTTGGTGGAAAAGTTACCAAGAACATAAAGCTTGTACCAAGGGTACAAATTTATGTTTGTTTTATCTTATATAAATTTGTAAATGCTTATATAATTACAGGAGATGAATTTTAATTTGTACTAATATTTGTTTATGTGGTTGATGATGACAGGGTAGATATAATGTGAAGTTTTGAAGCTATGTATCTATAGTTGATGATGATGACATAACTATGTTTGAATGTTTAAACTATTTGTGTAAACATTTGGAAATTGAAAGAATGTTCAAATGTTCAAAGTACTTCTGTAAACATTTTGGATACATTTACAATTTGATAATCTTATCAAGTTTTATTATATATTTTATATTGTAATAATGTGATTTTTTGTTACAGTGTGTCATTAAAAAGATATATATATATATATATATATATATATATATATATATATAGAGTCGAGTTACGCTACATCAAGCAAAAACGCTACATCAATGCGGATTGATCTGGGGCGTCCATCAAGATCATCCAACAGCCAAGATCTATGGTGTTTTCGCCTATGGCGTTTTCGGGGGAAAAAAAACACCATAGGCGGAAAACACCATAGATCCTGGTTGTTGGATGATCTTGATGGACGCCCCAGATCAATCCGCATTGATGTAGCGTTTTTGCTTGATGTATTTTACCCCAAATCTATATATATATATATATATATATATATATATATATATATACTAGCCGTGTGCCCGCGCGTTGCGGCGGCAACAGTGTATAGCGTGTTATTCGTCTTCTATTCACGCGTTGCAGCGGCACAACAAACTATAACCTTTGTTTGCCACAAATAATAACTAATTAGTCTATATTAAGGTAAGTATAGATGATATAGCTAACCTACCAATTAGTATTTGAGTGGTAAATATAATATGAAAAATGCAACAATCTATATGTAAGCAAAGTCATAAATTGCTTCTAAAAACATAATATAAGACATCAAATATTTCATAAATTGTGCATAGTACATATAAAAAGCAACTAAACTAATAATCTATATAACTTTATAACACATCTATTCCAAACAAACAATACATTCCAAAATGTATTAAGAACGCATAATCCTAATGGTGAGCCTCCTGCATGTCTGGTTCATAGACGATCTTGGTATACTTTGTTGACTCGAATATATTCACTAAAGACATACATATAATATATATTATAAAATTTGGGTTAACGCGAGAAGTCGGATTTTATTTAAAAAATATATATGTAGATTAAAACGTACTTGTACGCTTGCGAACCAGCTTAACCCTAGATATGTAGACAATAGATTTCTCTAACATTGCTCGAAAGGCCTTCACCAACAAAACCTCTGGTGGGTCGTATAGAAATATTTGTATTGTTTTGTCGCTGTGACATGTAATTTGTATTACGATTCATAATAAATTTAGTAATTATAAAGAAACTAAAAAGAAGTATTTAATTTCAATTTTTTATATGAAAAATGGCTTACGTAACATCTTGAAGTTCCAAAATAAAGTGTTGAAATCGTCACTCATGGCGTATTATCTTCCCTAAGACATCAACAACAAATTAACACTTAGTGATATTACATAGTGTAGTATTTGATTTTTTTGTATCAAAAGTACTTATACGTACTGGTAATTAGTTTTATAGACGTCTTGTCATGCGCAAGTGTTTCTATAGAAGGCACTAATGGATATAAACGGAATCTTCTTGGAATATCTTTTGTAAATGGAAGAAGTTGAGTGTGTTCACCAATCAATATCTTCAAATCACTCGCATATAAGACGTAGTTTTCATGCCTCGGCCATTCTTTAATAGCGAAACTCTCAATTTGGAAATGATGTAGTACAAACATGTTGTCTACCAGTTTTATGTTTTTGTAGAGTTTTATTAATGATTCTGTGACTAAACTCACAACTCTTTGTCTCTAAAAAAAATAAACATAGTGATTTGAGCACAAAATAGACATTTTTTTAAATATGAAAAAATAATCTTACGTTTTGGTCAAGAAAACTAATCCATAATTTGTTTCATGGACGGAAGGCAAAACGAACTCAACCCAGACGAAAGACAAAGTATACCAAGCTCCATATCGTGTGATTGACGAAAATGAGTCAATGATAGAATGCGGAACCATCATTAATTGTAGCTGATCATAAGAACAGAGACGTAATTTATGTCCATGCCAAAATATAAACCAAATAGGCTACCATACATTAGTAAATGATTGAGATAAAAATGAAGGCAAAATATCAAAATTTCAATCAATCACATTAACACGCATTCACAATTGATGCTAAGGCACAAATAAGAAGCAAGCATTCAATGAAAACGGTATAGTAATTGAATAAATATACCTCTACGAAATCTGATTGTATTGTGGACGAATTCCAAATCTGCATAATGATTCAACACAAATGTTAATTAAAAAGTAATACTCAACCTGTTTGACTTTCAGAAAGTCAAACTGCAAAATTTGGTTATTATATAATATATACAACGCCCTAAGAAAGGAGACAAATAAAAAACATGCTAGCATTTTCATAACTATTAGTGCTTATATAGAAGGTTGCAACTTGAAAAGTGCCCAAAAGAAAGGCATGTGTATAGCACATACAATTTGCAGATAAATGGCATTCTTTTTTCTATTATAAACATCTTTTACATTATACCTTTTTCATTTTGATTCAATGTAGGGAAAATTGAAATAATATACGTTTCTTGATATTACACAGCACACCATTAATGGGAACAAGCCCATTTTAAAATTTCCTGCCAACTAAACAAGCCCATTTTAAAATTCGAATTTTTGAAAGATAAATTTTAAACTCAACCTTCCAACTCATTTACAACCCATTTATATGACCAACCCTTTTACAACCCACCATCCTTTTTACACAGATTATGCGTGTCTGGCTAGGACAATTAACTAAACCACATAGTATTCAGGTTGCGTGATACTAACCCAAACCTGACTTGAATCACCAATCTTAGAAGTTATAGGTCAACCCAACCTGAATAGTCTCTATCGCCCCCTGCTAAAACGTGTATCTCAGTTAGTTATCAACTTTCTTTAGTTTGGTTTCTATTTATTCTATAACTGGTGTCTTTTAGTTATCACAGATACATGACGCCCCATTAAAAGTTAGAAAAATTATGGTCAGAATATGTGATTTATACATGGAAGGTTTGGTTGGAATTCATACATAGCAGCCTATCAACTGTTGTTAGCCTTAACAACAAAAGTAACCGAAGCTTAAGTTTAAGATTTATACATGGAAGGTTTGGTTGGAATTCACACCATAACTTGAAGTGAAAAATCTCCTGGATAGCTTCCGCACCTTCAACAATGTGGCTCTACATCAACCAAAATAAATAGTTTTAGAATGATTAAACATAAACTTAGTACATTAAACACTACATATGATCCTATTGCAGCCTTAGTACATTCAACACTACATATGTGCTTAATGCTTTTATCTTCACATGATGAAGGCTTAAACTACTAATGGTACATAATAAAAGAAGGCTTAAACTACAAATGATGAAGGCAATATAAGTTTGGCAAAAACTGTCACCAACTTGTATGAAATATGTGCAGCACGCTACATATTTGTGGAAACCATATTTACTGCATAACAGAATATATTTGCTTGATAAATGATCAAATAAACAAATAACATAGGTACCTGAAATATATTTGTGAAACCATATTAGACTTAACTTATAAAAATGCATCATATATAGGTGAACTTACATATTTTTTCTTAATTTATGCATAAAACTTTAACAGATCCATGTTTTCTGATGATGTATTATATGGTTTAAATTTCTGTATAGAACTTTAACAGATCACATGTTTTTTCTAAATTTAATTTGCTTGAGTTTATTTTAATTCAGTTATGATATTTCGTACTGTATAAAACTTTATCAGAAGGTAACCTCTTTTAATTCAGTTATATGATATTTTGGTACTTACTTTTGTTTGGAAAAGACAAAAACCCAAGTATATAGCTACACATTTGTTGATGTAATATATGTGGTTTCTACCGACCATGTGCTCGTAGGGTTTAATCGTGCCAACTTGATGAACATGCAAAACCACAACAGATCAATGTTTATGGAGGTAAACTAAGCATGTTTTAGACTATGGTTTGAGTCTCCTATGTCATATCTGCCTTTAAAGTATAATAAACCTTAAAATTGTCCACTGCCTTTATAACACCTATATTATGCTACTGTGTCCAAAATATTAGTTCATTACTGTTGGTTTAAGACTGCTTCTCATTTAGCTTAGATTATAACACACATATTCACTTAATTGTTGGTCTTTAAAGACAACTTTTATAAATTCGGGTCCCAAACTTACACATCTATCCAAATTATGTTCCCAAACTCATACATCTATAAAAATTGTGGTCCTAAACTCACACTCACACACCTATGCAAATTCTGGCCCCAAACTCACACTCACACACCTATGCAAATTCTGGCCCCAAACTCACATAGCCTTTCTTTTGGCTAAAAAAAGTTCTTTTGTCTATTAGCTAAGAAAATTGGTATGAACAGCCACATAACAACCATGGTTTAGCTGCATAGGTTTATGAGTTTGTTTCAAAGTAGGATTTCAAAGTTGTTAAAATCAGAATTGAACATACTACAAATTTCTACAAATTTGCTAGGCACAGTGTGTACAAAATGTAATAGCTAAACAGATGTATCAAAGCAATTGAAGTGCTTGAATATGAGGTGACTTTATGAACAAAATGTTCATTCATGACCATCTGATTAATTTGGATTAATTTTGCTATACATAAGTATTGTTATATTTATTCTTTGATGAGGTTACTATAAGCAAATTCATAAAAATAAAAAAAAAGCCTTAAGTACCAAGATCTTGACAATAGCACAACATAGATAAAATATGGAAAAAAGAAAGGAGCGGGTACCCGTACCTGAACTGTAGGGGTGAACTTCGACTGCATTCAAATTATTAAAACACAATTAGAACTCACAAAAAACAGTATTAGTAGCAAAAGTTTGACCCATATAAAAACCACAAATAGCCAAATAAAGAAAAAAAATTCAATTACCTTCACAGCAGCAGTAAACAAATCCTCCAACAACACTAATAAATACAAATAAACCAAAGAAAAATAAAGTATATTCATTTTTTGTTTTTTTTATCATTATTGGTAATATAACTTACTAACCCATCATGTGCTTTATGAAGCTATAGTATTTTAAATTTGTTGAAGTGAAAATGACCCTAAAAAAATGAAGGATACTTCAAAATCAATGTTAGTTACTATATTTATATGCATTACACACTACTAAAATCACATTCATTAATAAGAATACATGAGCCATTTTGACCCATTTGGTGGGTTCCATTTTGTTTGAAGCTTAGTAACTAAAATCCCATAAAGCCTAAAAATCATCTTAATAACCAAATGTATGTAAACAGTGGACAAAAACAATCTAAAAATCATCTTAGCATCAATTGGCCAAAATATAAACATCTAAGATTAACAACCTAATAAAAATAATGACTTACACTTGGTCCACCCTTTCTAGCTGAACTTTTTAGAGATATCAAAGGTTATGCTCCACAAACAAATGGACAGATTTAGGATCGTTATTAGTTATGATTAAACTAAAAAACAAGGACCCTCTACTTGTAAATATAACCCTACGGAATTAAACTTATACTTTACTTTACTCTAGCAGATTTAGTTCTCTTGTATTAGGTAGTGTTTGATTTGCATAAGTATAGTAACAACGAAGTAAGGAATACTCGACACTATTTGCATTAACTCAAAGTTACACTATTACAAGGTGATCAAGAATCGTGTGTAAAACTAAGAGCAAACTATGCTATATATATGCAGATGACAACCATTGATCTCAAACGATCTAATCTAAACCGTTTATTACAAAGTCAAATATAAACTACCAAAAGCATAAACTTCGACAATTGGAATAACTTGCGTGTGATCAGCATCATACTACTTTTGGGGAGCGGCTTGGATAGATTTAGAAGCAAACGAGAAGCTTTTACAGGATTGGACTTGCTGAAAAGACATCTCAGGAAAAATCCGGTTGAACTCATTATTTGGTGGATAATCGAGTTCACCCGGAATATTCGCTAGCTGACAAAACTGCTTCTTCCGCTTGAACTGCCAGTTCCGCTTGAAGTAGAGAATTTCACTTCAACTTCAACTTCAGCCCGAACGTATCAAAACTGGCTTTCAGCCGGAAATATTCTAAGCGTAATATTCCGTACAATCTCCCCCTAAGCTGATGCTGACAAACTATTCTTTAACTTCAAAGTTTATCTTCAAAAATTGACTTGTACCCAAAAAATTTCGTCTCCTCAACCTACTTGTCTGAGGTTCTGATGTTGGCATCCATACATTGAGAAAGATCCTTTGAGTTGGTTTTGGTTACCTTCACATATTTGAATGATTCCCAATCCTTTTCACTCCATTCAGTCTGCACTGAAATAGATTCATGAGCAGTGAAGGTGCCATCGGCTCTGTACACATAAAACAGCTTCTCCTCTTCTTCCCAAATGATAAATTTGATATCACTAAAAGGCTCTTCTTCTTCTTCAGCTGAATCATCATCTAAGTTGCTCTTGTAGAGCACTCCACAATATAGCACTGTTGGTTTAATGTGAAGCCTTAACAAGTGCTCAGCTCTTGAAGGACTTAGAATTTCTCTAAGTTGCAGAATGATGTCAGTCATTTGTAGTCCAGTAAGAAAGGTAGTAGCCTTGTGAGTATTCACCACTTGAGTTGTGCCATTTGCCAATTGGAAGGAAAAATCAAAATTATCTTCATTCACTATCCACCCAATGATTTTGTTCTTCTGGGTGGCCTTTTCCTTCTTTTGCTTCGATCTTTCTTCCTTCTGGCATGCATCAGCTTCCTCTTTATCATTTTCCTCTCTTCATCGGAACACTTCCTGATTCTTGCACAATAGGTGATTTGCCTTTTATTTAGGATGAAGAGGGGCCATGTTGAACTACAGTAGGTTTGGCAGGAGGGGTAGGAGCATTGGTGGTGGTTGATGGTTCTCTGATGGTGAGTGGAGGTAAAGAAGTTTGAGATGGTGGTTTACTCGCTTCTGGTGTGGGACTGGAAGGTGGAGTAGGTGGAAATATGTCTGAGAAGTCGTAGGTGGAGGCTTCTTCTTAAAAGGGACAATTAGTGTGAAGTTGTCTGTTCTGTTGTTGGAACTAAAATCAATGTGACTGACGCCATCAAATATGTTTACCGAAGCATTCTACTGAAGAATCCATGTGAATTGATTCAGAGACGCGGGTTGTGATGCTCGAGGCTTGCAGATTAGGCCGAAGACCGTTTTCTGGAAAAGTCAACCGTTCGGGTCAACGGTCAACATAAAAGTCAACGGAAGATCGGTTCGAGCGAGTCAAGCTTCGGATTAATTAAATCAACTTTGATTTAATTAATATTTCATGTTATTTGATTTACTTGTAATTTTGTTTAGTTATGTTTTTCTGTTGTTAGCCACCCTCATTATATATATAGTGAGGGTGCCCCATTCATAAGGGTGAGAGTCTCCAAATGAAATCGATCCTGACAATTATCATCAGTAATGACCTTCTTTTTGTCAGGATCGATTTCTAGCCAAAGATCATCATTTGATTCATCACACGAGTGCGGAAATCACGTGTGATGATCACTCTTGGTTGGATCAGCAACATTGCCTCTCCATCGCCTCTGAAACTCAAGAAAAACACCAAGAACACACACACAAACACACAGTGCTCCTCAGGAGGTTCTCTCAAGGCTTGTATAGGGTTTCCTAAGAATTCCTATATATACCCAATGAGGAGCACAAGTGTCTATGCACAGAATACAAGGAGAATCACACATCACATCAAGGAATTAAAGAATTCGTCTAAGTCAGAATGTCAGATCGTTAACTTCAAGAGGCTGGTCGATAAGATACACAGGTCAGATAGTTAGCCATCTTAGCCAGATCGTTAACCACATAGTCAGATCGTTAGCCAACTTAGCCAGATCGTTAACCACATAGTCAGATCGTTAGCCAACTTAGCCAGATCGTTAACCACATAGTCAGATCGTTAGCCAACTTAGCTAGATCCTTAACCACATAGTCAGATCGTTAACCACACAGTCAGATCGTTAGCCAACTTAGCCAGATCGTTAACCACATAGTGTCTTACCGTTAAGGCTCCTGCAGACTAGTCAGGTCGTTAAGGTTAAACGAGAAGGTCAAGTCGTTAAGACATGTGAGGCAGATCGTTAAATAGACAAGAGGAGGCAGGTCGTTAAATAGAATACTGTCATATCGTTAAGTAAATTTCACTTGCAAGTCGTTAAGGCCAATGTACTCAAATCGTTAAGACCTTTGTCAGGCAGATCATTAAGCACAACAAGGGACAGATCGTTAAGAGTATTTCGGCCTGATCGTTAAGTGCAACTTAAGCATGAAAATATTCTAAGTGTCGAACAACCAAACAAACAAACAATCACAAGATCAACGCAAACATAAATCAAGCTGAACCAACATATGATAACAAGTAAACATTCAAAGTAAGGATTCAAAGTTCAACATTAACTAAGTTATTACAAACCAAAATGTTCAAATACATAAGTAGCAAAATACATGTTGGTTCTGCAGCTTTACCTGTGATCTTGTTCTTGGGTTAGTGTGTTCGTGTTATCACCAACCTCCAGGTTCCAACACATATCTGATGCTACACCACCAGGCGGTAAAAATTCATATTCATTTAAATCCGCTAAATTAAATAGGTTTTATCGTAAAGATAAATTCTTTGGTTATGGAGATAATTCAGGTTTTTATGATCCTCCATTTGAAAAATGTTTTCAAAAACCTCCCAAACCAAAGAAACATAAACATGTAACTCCAATTGTTTTTTATGATGGATCAACTGATCAGTTTTGTTATCGAATTTGTTACATTCGTTATCGAAAAGGACATTTTGTTGCTACTTGTCCTACAAATGTTAACAATCCATCATCTTATGCCAAAAATATGAAATTTGTAAATCAAGAAGGCATAATTTTCATTGAACCAATGCCCAAGAGTATAATTTTCTGGATAAAGAAAGATGTTTATGATTCTCTGGGTAGTAGTTCTGACTGTCATTCATCAGTTGAGTCTGGTTCATTAGAAAATTCAAAACCAAAAATGGTATGGAGACCAAAAGTTTTCTCCACAGCCAACAGTGATTTCGTTGAAGACACTGGACGACCTCATCGATGTGGATGAGGTCGGGGCTTTAAGAACTTATTATTTTCCAGTGTTTAAAGGTATTTCAAGAAGACCTGTTACTGATTGCAGGATTACTAACAGTGGAATACTTGTGGCTTGATTTAAGTTAAAATGCATCGTTCGTAACTTTGAAAAACTTATTTTGACAACTATCATTTTCAAAAATGTGTCAAGTGTGATCGATCATTTTCATTTTTGTTATTCATTTTTCTTTCGTGCATATTTTAGAGAGAGAAAATTTTGAAAAATTCAAAAGTAGAGTTTGTTGAATTTTAGGGGGAGAAATTGGAAAATATTTAAAAAGATGAAAAATAAAAAAAATTAAGAAATTGATCCGATAAAAGCGAGAAATGATAGTACATCAGCGTATACGTTATCGGCCATGGATAGATTAAGTCTAAAGGTTATAGGTACTTGCATAATCTGTGAATGTACATGACTAATCTGATATCCTGCAAGTTAGATATTAACATAAAGCTTGCCTGATGATCTTTGGTTATTTTCTTCTTGATGAATGCTATCTACTGATTCTGACAAAAATAGAATAAGAGATATCCTGATGAATGCATGTTTTCATTTTGAAAGATTTAAACTTGTTTGATTTTCTTTACTTTCTCAAACGATCGGACAATCTCTACGTATTGAAAGATCGGCCTGATTGCTGTTCGTTTGAGGTTCTGCTTTATTTTTCTTTGATGTTTCGTATAATTCATCGTACTTTCTCTGCGTGCCCACAAGGCCGACCTGATTGTTGTTGAATTATACAACTTCAACTTATTTTGCTTTCTATTTTTTTAAATACTTGGGCTTTCTCTGCGTGTCCACAAGACAGACCTGGTTGCTAAGTATTTGAGATACTACTTTATTTTTGCATGACTCATCAAGGATGATTAAATTTTAAGAAAATTTGTTTCTATATGATTAACATGATGATTTGCTGATATTTCTGATAGAGTGGAGGCCGAGTTATCAGTGCATGATAAAATTACCTTAAGCATATTTGAAAATGATAAATATGATTGGTTCGTGTTGAATAAACATAATTGTTGTTTTTGCGATTATCTTGGCTTACATGCTAATTAAGGCCGAAATTGAAATGTGCTAGATGCGTTAAGTCTGATATGATCTCGCATCGTGATCTTTCTCACAAAATCAAAAATAGAGTCTGATTCCGCATTGCATTTTACATTTCATTTGTGAAAAATCAAAAAGATTTTTGGTGTGTTTTAGCATAAACTTCGTAAAAGTCAAAAAGATTTGATTGCTTGTTTGTTTTCGGTTGATCGACACAAGATACGAAAAAACATTTTCAAATCATATATCTTGGATTCTCAAAGAGAAGTTTTGTGCCAAGATTAACTTATGTTGGCTTGAAAATGGAAAACCACGTTTCTGTGTTTTGAAATTGCAGGTTCTGTGTGTCAAGACTCAAACATGGTGAAAGGGGGAGATTGAAATATCTTTCATAAGTGGATCTTAAAGTTCAAAGATTGTTAAAGTTCTGATCCAGCCATGCAAGCTCTATTGCTGACAAGAAATCTCAAGTTGAAGATTGGATGCAGTAATGCTAAGGATTGGAGACTGAATTTTAGTTAGCATAGATACACTACACGTTAATGGGGGGTTTGTTAGAGCATATTCCTATGCTACAAAGTGTCTTGTGTATTGTATATAGATTAGAGCATGTTAGTGAGTCTTAGTGCCAACTAACCAATGGTTAGCTGTATGGTTAGTTGAATGGTCAGCCAGATGGTTGGCAGCAAACCAAATGGTTCGCTGGTTGGTTAGTTGGTAACTATAAATACTTTGTGTTAGAGAGAGTTGTGAACTTCTGTCATTTCTATCATTGTTAACTGTGTGTAACTGAGTGTGTTTTTTCTCTCTAGATCATTGTCACCTCATCTTAGTGAAATCAATAAAGCAAAGCTTTATTTACTCTCGTGTTCATCGTATTAGATCATATCAATCAGTAGTAAGATCCGTTCCGGCACTTACATGCCGTTTGGTAGGATTTCTGAATGACTTTATGAAATGACTATTTTACCCCTATTAACTATTTCATGCTAAAACTTAATGTATCTATTTGGTCAGAACGCTAAATAATAAATAATTATTAAAGAAAAAAATTACAAAGTATCATAGAAAATTTAAATTACACATAAATCCTGAAAAATTAATGAAAACATAATAAAAGCCATATACAAATTAACCATTTGACACATAAATCTTCCGTCATTCTTTCATTACAAGTGTTGTGCACAGCACGCTTGATGGCTTATCTTTGTGACAATACTTCTTTCCCATAGCTTTGCCATTGTAACTGCAAGGCCTTGCAAATCACTATGTCTTCCTTTATGAGGATAGTTAATGTGACAACCCATAAAAACTTCCAGGTCAACCTTTTTACTGTTTGACTGGATATTTGTGCTTTTTAACTGTGTATCTTTGCATTATACTTAACTTTTTAATTAAATTAGATGACCATACGTGTAATACCAGATATCTTTGCATTATACTTAACTTTTCCACATTGGACGTAAGAACCACGCTCCACACAAGTACTTATTCTAAATATTTGTTTTCCTTCAATTTTCATTTCAACCCCATAAGACAACACAAACTCATCCCGTATTAATCTACACATTCACCCAAAGTCTCACTCCTAGAGCATCCACGTGACCACATAGTGGGGTTTTCAACCCATGTACACCCAACTCACTTAGTGAGTTATGATCCTTTTCTTAATCTCATGTAAACCCAACACGAAAAACAACTCTCATTTCCTTTGTATTGAATTACGGCTTGAACCACATACACATCCCCATCAAACACGTAACCATTCACTTCTCCCAAACCATAACCCACTTAAACATGCAGCTTATTTACACAACACTTAGAGCCATTTATCCTTTCATTCTAACCCTAGCACACCACTCAAACTCTCCACTCTCTCTTTAGTAAATCACTAGAGAACCTTCATTTCCTTGAAGATCTAAGCTAAAGAAGTGGGTAGGAGCTTAACAAGGAAGCATCAACAACTCACTAACTCTCCTTATCATTTTCTTCAAGTTCTTTGTGAGGATTTCTCTTCTATTCTTGTTTAGAATCTTGTTTTACTTACATTTTCTAGCTCATAATCGATGTTCATGTCACCACTTGCAAGCCTTGATGATCTTTGGTTTATAACCCTAAGTATTTGTTAAAACACTACACTTTGATGATTTTATCGTGTGACTACACATGTATTTTCAAGATCTATACATTTAGTGTTTTCTTGCTTAAAATAGTATTCTTGTTGAAATACATGTGTAGACTTGGAGTATCTAGTTTTTGTTACAAAATCTTATGTAAAACTTATATAAACTAAGTATTTCGGGTGGATTTCTACAACTTGAGCGATGACATGTTTTGAGCCCTCAAGAACTCGCTTAGACTAATTACTAACATGTCTTATAAAGACACTCATGGTGTAATTAGAATTTGGACACTTAAATCTTGAAACGAGACTCGAAAACTCTAGTTTTTAACTCTAATCTTTTTGTGAAACTTGATTTAATTAAAGGTGACTTTGATCAGAAAGTTTAGTGGCTAAACTTGTATAAAACATCACAAAAGAAAAGATCTTATTTTGTGGAAAAACTGGTACAAAAACCGACACCTTTTGAACCCGAAAACTCAAATTTTAACCTCGATATTTTCGTGGATTTTGGTCATTGACTAAACTGATTTTAAACAGAAAAATGAGATACATTTTTGTTATACAATTCAACCATATCGATCAAAAATGGAAAATATTTTTTTAGAAAAAAACAAGACTAAAACCGTGACTTTTAGAATGTGAAAATCCTAACTTTGAGAAGTTAGGCGCTCACCAGCCAAACTGAGAATTTTAGAAGTTAAAACACTTGAAAATTTCATAATAACTATTTACCAAGTCTTTTGGAAACTCAATATGTCATAAAACAAGTCGTAGAGACGAAGCCGACAAAAACCGACATATTTACCGGCAAACCATCATTTGGAAACTTAAAATATAACGATTAATATTTTGGGTAACTTGACATAAGAATATGATTATTTTTATGAGACTTTACTATTTTCTAAAATATTAGAAGATACTGCGTACTTGACACGCAATAGAAAAAAAAACGTATAGTTTGGACGTCGATTATAAATAGTTATTATATTATTTTCTAATTTGTCCAAAAAGCCTCGATAATATTTAACGACTTTAAATATTATTTTTAGCATCACAATGACCGGTGAAAATTTTTATATATTTGCTCAATATATAATCCCTTGAAATTTTCCCGAACACGAACCGACATTTATATACTTATTTGAACAATAAATATATTTTCCAACATATACATATTTATTTTCACAATAAATATACTTTCAAACCCTTATATATTTATTTGGACGATAAATATATTTTTGAACAAATGATTTCCAGCAATACTAACGGGGTACCAAAGTTAAGACTTGACCAAATTCGTTGGGTGACATAGACATCAACTCAACTATTTGAACCTTAAGTTGTCTTATTACTATTTTAGGAAACTGCTAGGTCTACTATATCCAGTGCGATATCAATGTCTATCACCTTGCTCAGGTGAGTTTTCACGGCCCCTTTTCTTTTTAACTATTTTCAATTACTTGGAGGAGAATTCATATTACTTTTACTATGCTAGACAATTAGACATTGTTAACCTATCTGTTAGATGTGCCTTTCGGTTGTCCACACCTGTTATTCCATGTTTATTCATGTTATAACTAGACCTCAATATTAACTGAATCCGATTAATTATCATGTGAAACGGTAATGTTTGAATAGATATATTGGGTTAACGCCCCTACCCTGATTTGGTCGCTCCAATCCTAGCTTCGTTTTTTAGTCAAAGGGTACACATTGTTATGTCTTGTTTTTGCGACATAAAGTGGACAAAAGATGCCAAGAGTGGCTAGTCAGTCAATTCCGGTTTCAGGGTACATGGTAACATTTCAACAAGTCTAAACTATATTGTCAACGAGTAACATAAACTGTTTTCACACTAGCTTTTACTAAATCTTTTACTCCATGCAAACTTTAAACCTGTGAACCTCACAAACTTTATGTTAACCCGTTTTCCTATATGAAGTCTCAGGTACTTGAACTTTTATGCTAGCTTCTGCCGGGGCCTGCATGACTCTTAGGATCTTTTGCATAAGTTTGGAGTATGGTTAACAGCCGTTGGAGATTTCTTGGCATAACACCTAACGGTGTCATGTTTTAAATTCTTTTAAACTAATGTTTTGTAAACTTTTGACAGACCGTATTTCTCATTACTAAACTCCGCTGCGTCATGATTTAGAAAACTCCATTTACTCAAATTAAACTATAACATTCCAAACGGCTCTAGTTGTTGAACCATCCAGAGTGCGTTCTGTAACCTTGACTGTGATATATCTACTTCACCCCCGACACATATTTACAAGGTGTGACAGTTAACCTTTTAAAAAAAAGATAATAAACATATCAAGAATGAAGAATGAAGAATCAACAATGAACAAGAAACTATAACGATAAATTAGTCTTTCAACAAAATGCTTCAAATTTGACGGTGGTTTGGGAGTTTATTCTCATCTCAACATCATACATTTCACACATCTTGGCTAGTTAGCACATCCACATGTACCATGTGACCCGTTAGTAATGAATTTGACATTTTAAGGTTTCTTAAAACCATAGTCATCATTTAATGTGTATAATAGAAGTCCACATAGTTCTACTAATCAAACAATAAGTTCAGGGTCTTAAATTTTGTCAAACAAATTCGAAGATTGTTAAACAAAAGGGGTTCTGACATAATTGTATCAAGTGTTAAGATGAGATTGAGGAAGTCCCAACGTGAACAAGGATTTTAAATCAAACTCAATAGGATTTTAAATTAAATTTCAATTAGGCTAAGGATAAGTTTCCAAAACTTTCAATCAAACTGTATTTAGCATATATTAGGTCAGAACCATTGTGAGAAGCTCCCATGCCCATCTGATAGATTCTTCTTTAAAATAATCACCAAATGACCAATTTGCAAGCATCTCAAACACCTAATACATATGGCAAGTAGAAACACATGATCCATGAAATTAAAATAAAACCCATCAAACACAAATCCCTAATACACATAGCAGGCATGTTATGTGAACAACAAATGAGTATATTTGTAACACAAATGCCTAACACATGATCCATAAAATTATATAAAACCCATAAAAAACAAATTAATTTGTAAAAATTAAATCAGAAAGGGGTGATCTTGGCAAGTTAGGAGCAGATTTGCATCAAAATATTAAGAACCCAAAAGATAAAAGACGTAATTGAGGAGGGGGGGGGGGGGGGAGCAAAAACCACAGATTTCGAACAAAAACCATATCATACACGAGCAAAAACCATATTCTAACAATAACAGCAGAGTTCGAGCTTCAAATCCACACTCAACAATGATTCAACATAGATTTAATGCATCAAACCACAACAATTTGTATCGATTACGATAAAACCCTAGAATACATGCCTGGTTGGAGCGGCGTTGAGGAGGGAGCGTAGTGGTGGAAATCGCCGGAGAGGTAGCGTGGAAGGAGGGTGGCCGGAAGTGATGGATAATCACCGGAGATGAAGGCTATGGGGAGGGTAGCATCGCAAGAGGGAGGAGGGGAGGGGCAGCGCTCCGTTCGTTGTTATGAAGAATCGATGGCAACGTTCCTTTTTTATGTTTCTAAATGGTTCAGATATAGGTTTATATCTGACCGAATAAGAGCCCATACAGATCCTCTTAACGATTAAATGGTGAAAAAATGATCCAACCAAACGCTCTAAATCTGACCGATTAAAAGGTGAAGCCATTAAATAGCTATTAAGCGGTAAACAAACAGCCTAAACCCAAATTAGAGAGACCCAAATTAGAGAGAATGAAACGTTTGAAAGTTGGAAAGGAAAGCCCAAACTTAAAGCCCATTAGAGCTAGAATAATTAGAGTCCGTCCTGTGTTTTCTCTCCACTTCCGGTCTTCCCCTCGTTCGCCGTCTTCTTTACGACCGCGCAGGCATCTTCCCCTGCGTTTGTGTCTCTACATTTGGTTTTGCAGGATCCAAATCGGTCTCCTAAGTCCGTATTCCGTTCGAATTCAGGTTACAACTTACTTCGTCTCCGAGTTTGTTTAATGCTCGGAGTTCACCCAATCCGATGATATGTGTATCTTGAGATACCCATTTGGATATGTATAGAGCTCTTGGTAGACATCGGCTCATATACCGCTCACTGATATCCAACTACGTTAAAACTGGTCTCATCGACAAAGCCCTTCAAGTGTTCGACGAAATGCTTCAATCAGATTGTAGAGTTTTCAGCATTGACTACAACCGTATTATCGGCGTTTTGGTGTGCCATTCACGTTTTGATTTAGTGGAATTGTGTTACGATGCCATGATTCCAAAAGGGTATTCTTTAAATTCATTTACATACTCAAGGTTCATTTGTGGTTTATGTAAAGTTAAAGACTTTGGATTGATTGATAAATTGTTACAAGATATGAACAGGATAGGATCTGTGCCAGATATTTGGGCCTACAATATGTATTTGAATGCTTTATGTTCTGAAAGTTTAGTTGATACGGCTTTAAGAGTGTTAGCTGATATGTCTGATAAGGGGAGGAATCCTGATGTAGTGAGTTATACTACAATTATTAGTGGTTTAATGAGGGCTAAACGATTTGATCACGCAGTTCAAATGTGGCAATTGATGATCGAAAAAGGTGTAAGACCAGATGCTAATGCATGTAGAGCACTTGTTTTAGGTTTATGTAGAATTGGGAAAATTGATTTAGCTTATGAATTGACAGTAGGTGTTATGAAGCTTGATTTCAGTACTTTGGTGTATAATATTCTTATTAACGGGTTTTGTAAAGCTGGCAGACTTGATAAAGCGCAAGCAATTGTGAGCTTCATGAAAAAAAATGGGTGTCCTCCTGATTTGGTTACTTACAATATTTTGTTAAATCATTGTTGTGACAAATTAATGTTGGATGAGGCTGAAAAGCTAATGAAGGTGATGGAACAAAACGGGATGAAACTTGATAGTTACAGTTATAACCAGATTCTTAAAGGTTTTTGTAAAGTTAATCTCATTGAAAAAGCATACATGTTAATGGTGAGGAAAATGGAAGCCAAAGGTGTGGTTGATGTTGTATCTTATAACACACTCATTAGAGCACTCTGCAAGGGTTCTCGTGTTAAACGGGCCTATGAGTTGTTTGAAGAAATGGAACGTCAAGGTATTCGACCTGATATCATTACATTTACCATTATAATAAAAGCGTTTCTGCGAGACGGTAAATCAAGTTTAG
This sequence comes from Deinandra increscens subsp. villosa, assembly GCA_039602395.1. NCBI lineage: Eukaryota > Viridiplantae > Streptophyta > Magnoliopsida > Asterales > Asteraceae > Deinandra > Deinandra increscens. The sequence continues at coordinate 45,642,884 of JBCNJP010000012.1, forward strand.
CAAAAATGCTTCTTGACAAAATGACTGGAATGGGTTTGTTACCTGATCGCGTATTGTATACAACAACCATTGATCATATGTGTAAAATTGGGAGGATATCAATAGCCCACACGATCTTTTGTGATATGATAGAACATAAAATCACCCCTGATGTTGTTTCTTATAATGCTATGATTAGTGGGTTCTGTAAGGCGTCAAAGGTTTGCGAAGCCCTGAATCTTTTTGAGCAGATGAAAATTGAAGGTTTGTATCCAGATGAAGTGACGTTTAAACTTATAATCAGAGGACTTTTACATGAAAATAAGCTCTCATCGGCTTGTATGGTGTGGGACCAGATGATGGATAAAGGTTTTACACTTGATAGAGATATTTCAGAGGCTCTTATTATTGCCATTAATTCAAAAGATTTATCTGGCATAAGTAATGGAAAAGGTATGTGTGTTAAATATACATGATGCATCAATTAATTCATATGCCAGTTTATAATATAATTTGTCCATCTAATCTTTACATGAAATTTTAGGTTGAAAGATGTGATTTTTAACTTTGGCATTAGTTTTGGAACCATTTGACTACTTGCCATCTTGAAGAATCAAAGTCAACCTTGTTGCCACCATTATCTTTTTAAGCTGCAGAGCAAGGCAAGCGGGTTGTAACTCTATGTATCATCTCATCTTTTTTTGTTTCGCAGATTATTTTTATTTTTAGTCTGTAAGATTAAAAATAATAATAATAGTAATTGAACATTAGAGATTCACTAGCTAATGATCATAGGTTATGTCAGCTTCAATGGATCATACATATGAATCTCTAGTTTCAAGCTGTGTCTTGGTTTATGAAATGGCTGCAGCTTATCTATACTTCTATACCATATTATAATACATTTGAGAATAATGTGTAAATCAATAAATAATAGATATTGAAACTTATTTATAAATCTAATTATGTAAACAATCAATTTTCTATTTAACTAAATTCTCAAAGTCGTTTTTCTTTTATATGATCTAATATTTACTTTATTTTATAAACTCTGATTAAACCTTCAAATCTACATAATAATCAAACCTTCAAATCTACGTAATATTTACCAATTAATTGTTCATGTGCTTTACCGGTTTTCGTGTTATTGTGTTGTGTTCCCCGCCACATTGCTCAAGCACCTCTCTAGTACCTTGTTATGCCATATGTGCCCCTTGAAGTGATTTAACATTAGTTGTAGTAGAGATATCAGCAAAAAAATGTTTTACAAATCTTCTAGTTAAAATGTTTTATACACGCATATATACTTGCATACCTATGTGTATATACATGCGTGTCCATGTATTCCTGTATTTAGTTATATGCTACTCAATTATTGTGATTCTTTTCTGTTATGTTTTGATAACGAGTTATAATTTGTAACAGGTTCCTGGAGGTGGTAAATGGTTAGGAGAAAAGTGTTCTTCAGAATTCAGAAAATGGTGATGGTTGTAGTCTCCCAGGGTTCCAAGAATCAGCAACCACCTGGTGGAACCAAACACGACGATGAATCTTCACAATGAAGGTGCTCACATTGTTGCTTCATATGAAGAACATCTTCTTACGTCAAAGAAAACAATAAGAGTTGATATGGCAATTAACCAAGTTTACCTTTATGCATTTGAAGAAGCAATTAAAAAACAGATCAATCATGTTCATGACTAAAACCGCATGGTCATTAGGAGAGGTGACACTTATGGATACCATCATGTTTGATCTTGTAAGTTTCTTTGGTCCAGTTATGATTCTTGGCCTCAACCTGTGTTAGATATGTAAAAGTAGATTTATTCGATTATTGATTAATTGGTTTAAGAAATTGAGATTGCGTGGAGTCTCATATCCGACAAGAATATGAAAGAGGTGAGTATAGCAAATATTCAACCTAACAATTTTTTATATTACCTCTAGGGTTGATTGATTATAGAGAATAACACATGAAAGAAAAAGAATTTAGTTTAATTCACTGGTAGCTCTATTTTATTTCACTTATTTGTTATCTTGCTTAACTATAATCATATTAACCAACTGTTAGACAATTGAAATTAGACTGTTGACAATGCAATAATTGTAACTTATTTTCTCATCATACCGTAACAGTACTCCCTACCCCAAGTACTATTATCACTCTGCATTGGAGAGACGATTCCCACCAAGAATCCTCAAAAATGTTTATTCAACAAATGCAATCTCTCCATCCTGGGAAGGCTAATGTCTCAAGCGTTTCTAATTAATATTAACTATTACCATTTTAATTATTAATCTATGCTTGATAAATGTTAATAACTTGTATTTAATTATTTCTTAAGTAATTGACCTCTTTGCCAC
>JBCNJP010000012.1:45645726-45744153 GCA_039602395.1 Deinandra increscens subsp. villosa
TTTTGTTGGTTATGGATTGCTTATGGTTCTTCAATTAGGGACTTTGTGAGTTCACTACGAAATTTGTAATGGAACAACTTTTGGTTTGCTTTCTCTAAGTGAAAAGTTGAATCCATCCTTCATGCTATTAATGAACATAAATTTATTGGAAAAAGGAGAAAAATGTGGATCTGATTTGTGTATGAATTTAGGTGAGTGAACAAATGAGGTTGCTTCACCTATTGTTTTATGCTCACATAGTCATACGTATATTTTTTTTTACTGTATTGCACATTAATCACATGTTACTTTACGCCTTTGAAGCCAGTTTTCCTTTTCTAATAGCAGGGATTTTGTTATGGTGTAGGTGGGAGGATTAAGAGTGAGTTTTGAAGATTATGCTCTTTGTTTGTTTCCTGCTAAACAAGGATTTCAGTGTTTTAAGGGAGCAAGACTTCATGTTGCAGGTTGTATTTTTACCAACTGATATGTACTTTAAGATAGGTTAAATTTTTACTAACTTCAGGTTTCATTACTGCATTTTTGTTCTTTGTTATCAAACCATATAGTTATTTTCTTAGGATATCAAAGTTTTTTTTTGTGGTTACTCATAAGCAATGTAATTTTAGGTGGTGAAACCTTACTCTGAAATCATGTGGAATATGACGAATTTACCCTAAAGTTCTTTTGTTATACTCAAACTTTAGATATATCGTATGCTCATATGCATAATTGTTTCATTTTTTCTTTTTCATCAACCAAATACAAACAATATTCATCCATATATCCAATATGTAAAATGTTTTAGTAGAGTTGTTAAACACGAAATTAAATTTTCTTTACTCATGCTTTTTCAGGCTTGAAGAAGTTGCTGATTAGTAACTTGATGTTTTTTTATCATGTATCAACAATCTAGAAAGATCACATTTGGTAAATCACGACCGACATGCCTCGTGATTTCATCATACATGAATGTAGTTCGTCGTAGCCGAATGCACATGTACTGCATTATAAATTATTGTCACGCCACACCACGCTAACAAAAATGAATATCGCGTTGTAAATTGTCGTGTCTGTCGAACGTGCGAACATAAGAAAATAACGCGCTATAAACTATCGTCGTCGCAACGCGCGGACACCGTGCTAGTATATATATATATAGGGTAAGGTTCATGTGAAAACAACTTTTATTGCGAAAACACGAAAACAAATATTAAAACCTCTATAACTTTTTCATACGTTAATATTTTTATAAAAAATTTGCACCAAAATCCTTAAAATTATGTTATCTTTAGTTCTAGGAAAAAATTAAAAAAAAATCAATATTTTTTTAAAATTATTATTGCACATGTGCAATAATTTTTATTATTATTATTATTGCACATATGCAATAATATTAAAACCTTTATAACTTTTTTCATATGTTAAAATTTTTTATAAAAAATTGCACCATAAATCTTATAATTCTGTTATCTTTAATTCTGGAGAAAATTAAAAAAAAATTCAACGTTTTTTTAATTTTTTTAATATTGCACACGTGCAATAAAAATTTATTATTGCACATGTGCAATAATATTAAAACCTCTATAACTTTTTCATACGTTAATATTTTTGATAAAAAATTATACCATAGATCTTATAATTCTGTTATCTTTAATTCTGGAAAAACTTTAAAAAAAAATTAACGTTTTTTTGTTAATATTGCACATGTGTAATATAATTAATACGTATTATTGCACATGTGCAATAATAAAAGAATCACGAAATTTTATATATTTAATTTTTTTTTCCAGAATTAAAGGTGACATAATTTTAAGACTTTTGGTGCAAATTTTTTTTAAAAAATATTATCGTATGAGGAAGTTATAGAGGTTTTAATATTTGTTTTCGTGTTTTCGCAATAACATCTTGTTTTTATTTGATCCTTCCCATATATATATATATATATATATATATATATATATATATATATATATATATATGAAAACTCAAATCGTCCCGATCTAGTGAATTTGTACACCGAAAATGAGATCGAAAGTTCACTGAAATGAAGAACACAAAAACGTAAACAATCACTCGTTTATAGCTCGAATTGATCAACGATTACATGATTTGAACTCGTTTACCATCTATAATCATGATCCTAAACACATAACTCTCTGGAAAACAAGATCAAAAACTCCTCTTGTTATTTTAACACGGGTAAACGGTTATTCGAGAAGTCCTCTTGTCCGAAGTCCAAAACACGGATATAAATGAGATCCAGATTGTGAGAGCCGAACTTGAGGTTCGGTGGAGGCAGATTGGTTCTTGTTCGGAACTTGTTCGGACATCCAATGTTCGTCGCTATTTTATGACTAATTTGTTGGTTTGATAAACCAACCCTCAACTATTGGATAATGACAATAACTACCCAATACAAGAATTAACAATTCTAACAAACAACTAACTGTACTAACTGAAATACACACACGTCACACATATTTTGCACTAACAATATATATATATATATATATTTATATATATTTATATATATATATAGGGATAGGTTCAAATAAGAACTTTTTGTTTTGAGAACTTTTGAGAACTAAATCTCAACCACTAATTTCAGGTGGGGACCACTATAATTCATGGGGGGGGGGGGGGGGAGGTTTCCATATATATAAACTAGTGGTTTAGAATGGTTCTTTTTAGTTCTCAAATCCAATTGGTTCTCAAATGATCCTCTCTCTCTCTCTCTCTCTATATATATATATATATATATATATATATATATATATATATATATAGGTTGAGGGTAAAATAAATCCACCAAAAATACTACATCCACTGCGGATTGATTTGGGGCGTCCATCAAGATCATCCAACAGCCAGGATCTATGGTGTTTTTTTTTCTTCCGAAAACGCCATAGGCGAAAACACCATAGATCTTGGCTGTTGGATGATCTTGATGGACGTCCCAGATCAATCCGTAGTGGATGTAGTGTTTTTTGTAGATGTAGGATAACTCGACTATATATATATATATATATATATATATATATATATATATATATATATATAGTCTATGGTGTTTTATCATATTTTACTTATATTTGTCATGTTTTTATAATATTCCCATGTTCATAAGTTTCATTAACTATTCAGGTAGAACAAGTGCTCATCTTTCTAATGTTATATCACTTGATTCCCCTGATGTTTCCCAAGTGATCAAACCTGTAAAAGATAAGAAATGTTAGTTTTATGTTTAATTTTTTTTCACATAATTATCATGTCTTGTAACTTTTATCATTTTTTACTTATATTTTTCATGTTTTTATAATATTCCCATGTTCGTAAGTTTCATTCTCTAATCAGTTAGAAGAAGTGGTCGCTTTCCAATGTTATATCACTTGATTCCTCTGATGTTGCCCAAGTGATCGCACCTATGAAAAATAAAAATAGGCCAGTTATTATGTTTATTTGTTTTTCATGTAATTATAATGTCCTGTTACCTTTATCATTTTTTACTTATATTTGTCATGTTTTTATAATATCCCAATCTAGCCAAATTTGATGGGATGAAGAAACCTTCTCCAGAAGATTCTTATGACATTACATTGCAATCTTATCTTGACAGCAGGGGTACTCATCTTTTACCTTAGTCTTATAATTTTCAACTGCATTTTTTTATTTGTTATGTTTAGAAGAACACCAAGAATTTTCATAACACTTTTTTATTATTAACAACATCATTTTCCATCCCTAGAGGGAAGAAAAGGAAAGCTTGTGAATCCAATGTTACAGCAGAACATGAAAAACCAAAAATTTGTTTACGTGATTTGCTAGGCCTTAGAACTAGGTCCTCCCCAGCCCAATTTGCCAAGTGTATCTTCATCATTAAACCTAAGCAGCGTGAGTCCGTCTTTAAGATGGGTTTTGCTCAACTACTCACATTTAAATGTGATGGCATTCCTACGAAAATTTGTCATTACATTGTTCAGAAATTCAATCCGAAACGGATGGAGATCAAAGTTTGTAATCGGTCTGTTAAAGTTGATAGTGCTTCAATTAACAAAATATTGGGTGTCGCTATCGGTTCTCAAAGTTTTTAAAATGGGGAAAAGGCTAAGCGTAGAGATCCTGCTGTTTTGGAGTGGAGGAAGCGTTACCCGAACAAGGATGTTGCTCCAAAGGAGTTGGTTGATCAGATTATGGATTCCCCTGATGATGATTCATTTAATTTTCGTATGGATTTTTTAATGTGTTTTATATGTGTGATGGTTGATTGCTCTAGTCAAGGCCGAGTGAAATAAAAGATTGTCAAGAGAATACATTCCGACAATGAATGGGCAGATATAAACTTTTGTGATTATATTGTTCAAGTAATTAAAGATTGTAAGAAGGGTTGGAGAAAGAATGATCTTTCTTCAAGTTTTAAAGGTCCCCTAGCAATTCTCACTGTAAGTTCTCCAATCTCAATCCCATATGCCAATATATATATATATATATATATATATATATATATATATATATATATACCCTTATATGTATTAATACTAATATAGTTTTTATATATATTTTGTTTTGTTTTTGTGTAAACATATTTTGTATGTTGATAGTTTCATATGTGAAGGAATGGAAATTGATAATAGCCAAAATGCTATTTCATTTTGGACCATGGACAAACTACAGGTTAGGCAAAAGATGGAGGTAAGTAATGGTGGTTTTGGCAAAGGAGACTTCAAAGGGCTGTCTGAGGTTATTGACAATGGTTCCACACAGTTGAATCATTCTGGTTTAGCAGACTCCTTATCGGTATGTTATTATAACATCTTTATTTTAACCATATATTTTTTGTTACATATGTAACTATTTCAATATTACATATGTAACATTTTTTACTTTTTGCAGTCTTAGTTTTAACTTTCTTACAATTTCATATAATTATATTCAAAAGTATACTTTCAGTTAAATGTTTATTTAGTTTGTAGACATTACCATTTCTTGAGTTGTATTTTTAGGAGATGGTTTCAGAGGTAGAAAAGAATATTGATCGTGTATCTGAAGCCAAAGAGACAGCTGATAGCTTCCTATATATACTTATTAAAGAATTCCCTAAAGCCCCTGAGGTCGGTTCATTACAAAAAAGATACCAGAGTATTTTTGAGTCTCAATATACTAGTTATGCAGGTACATACAATTATATATTTGTTATAATTATTTCCATTTATATAAGATTGTTTTATGTTACATTGTGGTCCCTGTTACATTGTTAATAAGATTTTATGCATACTTTTATAATAAGCACCTCAACTTGTCCCTTTCGAAATCAATCCCCTACACATTAATTTGGTCCCAAGCAAATAGATGACTTGGAAGATGATGATGAACATTCTGATGATGTAGATATAAAAGAGTAGGAATAAAGTGGAAATCCACAAAACTTAGATGTTGTAAGTACATATTGACAAGCACATGTCAGCATATTTCCATTTTTTCTTTCATTAAAAATTTGTTTGTGACCATGTCTTTCAATTTTTTCTGTTCACGTGATTTAACACACATTTTTAGGATGATGAAACTGGTGAAAAAGATCATTATTCTGATGACAATGTTTCCGATTCAGAGGATGATACCAATTTTGGCAATGATGGTCATGATAGTGACCTATCATGATCCCCATGAAATCAAGGTAACCACAAAGTCCTACACCAATCATTTTATATCTTGTATTTTTAATATCATATGTAAATTATATACATAAAACTTACATACGTAACGATTTTATTCAGTTGCATATATAACCTGTTGGGTCCTGTGAGGGGCACTTTAACAATATTGGCATAATTTGATTTAAACAAGATTAACAAGTTACGTAAAGTAAATCAAACTGGAAGACAACAATTCATAAAAGGGTTTTTCTGTATATCCCAAATGTAAATAATGGTTTACACGAATTTATAATATAACAGTATATCAACAGAAAGAACTTTTCTACGAGAGTAAGTTGTAATTGCTTTTGAGAAGCTTGTGAACTGTGTGCTTGATGTCTTGCTTTCTTTGTTGAAGTCCGCTTGATATTTATAGGAAGTAGTGGAAAGTTGCAAGTGAATAAGGTGGTTGAGGACTGTTGAATTTGGAGTATGTCAGAGTATATAGAGATATATCGAGGATATTCAAATTATCTCTTTTCAACTGTCTTCAACTACTTTCATGTTAAATGCCAAGTTGGTATTCACTTTACTTGTTCTTCAAACAAAGGCATAATTGTTCTTCTTGCAATCTTTATCTTCTGATAGTCATGATCTCCTTCAGGACTGTTCTTTAAAGACTATTAATGCTTCCAATTAGAAGCCTTCTATAGAAATGGGGATTTTTATAGAATTTGGTCGGTACAGAACTACTTCGGAAGATCCAGAGTAGTTCTGTACGAATATAGAAATCTGTAAATGGTACAGATTTTCATATCCTTTCTCTTTTAAGGATATATCTTGTCTTTTATTCTAATAGTTGTCTGTTTTCGGTTACATTTACATTGTGATCTAACAATCTCCCCCTAAGTATTTGAAGAAACTAAATAAAAAGAGAAAGTAAACAGTGCATAGATCATTCTCGTTGATCATTTTACAGGAATAATAAACGAGGATTTACAAGTTTTTTCTAATCTTTGCCCTACTAGTGAGTGAGTTGATTTCAAAGTTCTAATCTTAAGTGCATTCTTCCAGCAGGGTTCGAAAATATGTTCTCTCTTTCATTAAAGCTTCAATTCCTATTTTAATGACTTCTTTGGCTTTGCTGTCATTTGTCCTGCATTTCTCTAAGATAAATAAGAAGAAATATAAGGCCAAAGTTGTTGTTAGTACCTAGTTCCTGATCGTCATGTGAAGTATCGAGTACAAGACAAGATGTGCAAGTTTGTTAGTGGCCAAACCTTGGGCGAACCCCAAATTCGGACACCAGCGAACCTGGTCCGAACCTGAGGTTCAGCCTATCGGGTTTTAGCACTATATATAGTGTGTCTTGTGTTGTTTTCTGTAACAGTCTAGCTTTCTGGTCAAATTTTCTAGGTGTCATTCTGTGTAAACTCTCTGTGGTCTAATACAAGTTTCATTGTATTTACTCTTGTGTTCACTTCGTTTTACATTGATTTCAATACGACTAAGCAGACGATCATATGCTCACGCATTTTCAAGTGGTATCCGAGCATTTGGTTCATTCTACTAATTGGAAATCACTGTTTCTCGAAGTTTTGAGTCAAAAAGTGGGGTTTTTGAAAATTCTTCAAGTTTTTGAGCTCATTTGATCATCTAGAGTGTATTTTTCCTGAAAAATCTTCTTCTAAATCATTTCTATGGAGTTTATTTGACTTCCTGTTCAAAAATTCGTCCAAAAACACTGATCGCGAAAATGGAGTCGAGAGTGTTCGAGTTCGTCTGAGGTTCGGCGTAACTGATTTATAACCGCTCTGAACTCCAGGTTCGGATAGGGTTCGGACAACTTTTGTACGAAGTTGAAGTTCGGATAAGGTTCGGTCGATGCTCGTTGATTCCGAATTTAGGGTTCGTACATAGTTTGGCGAAGGTTCGGCGAAGGTTTGTTGATCTCCAAAGCTCAAGTTCGGCAAAAGTTCGGCATTTTCATTTCCGTTCGGACAGTGTTCAGACGAAGTTCAGCGACACAGTTTAAGTTCGGGACAGGTTCAGTGTGTACAGTAATCAGAATTTTACAAAATGTTTGATTTTCAAGCGTTTGCGGCTATTCAAAATTTGGTTCAAGCAACGATGCAAACTATGATGAACTATGACAACGAAATTGGAACAAGTCAGAAAGTTCCTAAATTGCTCAAATTGGAAGATTATCATAGTTGGGTTAAACAGTTTGAAGCATATGTGGACACAAATGATATTGATATGTGGTTGACGTTTACTGATCAATATGTTTATCCTAAGGATGAAACCGGGGAACCAGTACTTCAAAGAAAAATGTCATCTGAACAAAAGAAAGCATATCAAGCTGAAAAGAAAGCATATGGTACATTGACAATGGCTTTTCCTAAAGAGTTACTACATCAATTCTCGGGTAACTACACATCAAAGAGTATGTGGGATGCTTTGGAAAAACAATGTGAAGGTAATGAACAATATAAGAAAAGTCGTTAGAAGATTTTGAAGAAGGAATTTGATAGTTTCAAGCATTATCAAAACGAATCAATTCCAAATCTGATTGCAAGATTTGCTCACTTAATAAGTGAAATGCGTTTGGTAAGTCTTACAAAGGAAGAAGCTGATATGAAAGAAAAGATTTTCGAAGAACTACCTGAGAAATGGGAAAATTATGTGATGATGATTACTCATGATAAAGAATATCCGGGATTATCTTTTAATGATCTGATTCAAAGAATTCAAGCGAGGGATATGGAGTTAATGGTTAACAAATCCCTTCCTGCACAAGTTCAAAATCCTGCTGTGTATTTTGGTGATAATGATCTTACCATGAATGCTGGAAAATCTAATATTCTTAGTTCCGCACCTCCTACAGCATTCATTAAAGGTAAATTTGAAACTTCTAGTTTTTCTGCTAGTTGTAATGTTTCTGTTCCTAGTTCTTCGACTCAGAATGCTTTGTCTGCTCAAACTGCCGATGATTATAAAGCTTTAATGTCTGCGTTGGTATCTTCATATTTCGGGGTTATAACTGGTGCTGTTAGTAATGCCGAATTAACAAATGAAGATTACGATCAGATAGATTATGATCATTTAGAAGAAATGGATTTGAACTGGCAGTATGCTATGTTAGTTCGAAGAACGAAGAAATGTTTTCAATAGAACTGGCAAGAAAAGATTGAATCATGATGGAAAAATTGGATTGGACAAGTCAAAGGTTAAGTGTTATAAGTGTTCTGTTTATGGACATTTTGCACGAGAATGTCCAAGTTCAACTGAAAACAAGCTGAAATCTGGTCAACATGTTCATTTGGTTATTCATTCACCAAATGTAGCTCCTAAGGTTGAAGAAAAGAAATCTGTTTCTTTTGATGAAAAATTAACAGACACGTTTTGGCATCCAAATGAATTTGCATGGAATGCAGATTCTGAAGCAAAAATGAAACATGCTCCATTTACTGTTGCATTGACTGCTCTTCATGATGATGATGATAGTATTCTAACTGATTCTGATTCAAATTCGATAATATCAATGATCAAAGAAGTTAAAGTCGAAGAATCAACATGTCTTGAATGTATAAAGTTGGAAAAGAAGAATGCAACTCTTGTGAAAGATTCTGACTTATTGTCTGGAGAAATTGTAGTTCTCAAGAAATATTCGGAGGGATTTCAGAAGAAATATTATGAATTGGTTCATGTTCATGAGGATGTTTTGAAAGAAAAGAGTAAGTTGGCCGAAAAATGTGAAAAAGCAAAAGCTGAAGCATTAGATGCAGCTCAAGATTTTTAAAATTTGTTTGAAAAGAGTTATCCAGTTCAACAAAAGTATGAAAAGGCGAATGCTCTTATTATTGAGTCAACATCTACTATTGAGAAACTTCAGAACAAGATTTCTATGCTTTAAGATGAAAATGTTCTTTATCGAGATAAAAATGAAGTTTTGACAAAAGATGTTGAGATTTACAAGAAGAAAAGAGAAAGTGTTCTTGAAGAATTATTTGCTGAATGTGAGATCCGGAAATTACAAACATATGAATATGATGATCTCAATGCAAAGTTCATCAAGTCACAAAAAGAAGTGTTTGATGCTCAACAGCAAATCTCTGAATTGAAATTGGAAATCTTGGAGTTAGAAGACAAGTGAAGAATTGCAATTTGTCACCGACATTGTTGAATTTCTTATACAAACAGGATCGGGGAGAAGATAGTTCTAAGAAAGATAATATTCATATGATTCCTCAACCGGTGGATTTATCTGAGGCTACATCCGCTCCGCTTGATCCTAAAGATGAATTGCATGATTATTCGAAGTTTGCCACTCCATCCAAGAAGAAGAAGTCAAAGTCTAAGAAAAAGGAAAAGTTTTTGGGTGAAGCTCCGAAGTTTAGCTCAAAGTCTATATTTCTAGAAGATGAACAAGTTTTTGACAAAAGTGGTACAAGTACTTCATCTGCAACTGAAGAAAACAAAGGTTTGCTTGAAAAGAATAAATTGAAAGACATCAAAGCTAAATTCACTAGAGAAGCTAAGGGGAGAGAAGCTTCTAGTTCTTCAAGTTCATCCAAGACTTTAGGTTTCAAGAACAAAGGCTTAGGTTATGAGGTGAAGAAAGCACCGGTTCAAGCCAAAAAGCCAAAAAAAGCTAAGCATAATTTAAAAGTTAAAGTTCCAAAGAAATCACCTCCTCTGAAAGAAAAATCTTAATATTCTGGAAGGTCATCTTCAAGGAGTCCATCTCCTAGGTATGAATCATCCTATTATGATTTCTTTGATACTTTTGATTCTGAACATTCATATGGTTTTCAAAATTCAAAGAATTTTTCAAATGTGCTTAAATTTCGAGAAAGACTTTGTTATGCAAGTCGTCAACCGGGACATCTTGATGCTGATTGTCCGACGACTGCATATATCCACAAGACTACCAAATTTGTGGATAACAAAGGTCAAATTTTTGATGAACCATGGTCTCCAAAGATTAAATCAACTCGTAAGCCGTCTTGGTCTAAATCGTGTACGTCAGTTAATACTGATTCTGGTTCTGATCAAAAATCAAAATCTTTCAAAATATGGAAACCAAAGATTGTTTCCAAGGCCAAAAATAACTTTGTGGAAGACACCGGGCGACCCGACGCTGTTGAATCGGGTCGATCCCAGAGTGACTAATGTTTTATTTGGTGTCAGCAGGTATTTCAGGAAGACCTTTCGGTGATTGGAAAATTGCTGATTGTGAAATATCTGTGATAACTTAAATTGAATTTTCAAATCAATCCTGTTTTCAAAATGCTAAATGGCAACAAGTATTATGTTGGTTGATCAATTTCTACTTTGTTTTTCACTCCGTCTCATTTTGAGGGGGAGTTTGTTTTTGCAAAAATACAAAAATAGTATCGTTTTTCGACTAGTAAAAATGAAAATCTATAAATAGAGTTGTCATTTTTAGGGGGAGAAATTTGAAAAGACAAAAACATTGAAAAATGAGAAATTGTATCCGACATGATTGGGAAATGATGGTACATTGGCTTACATCGTCTGGCTCATGGATAAAATAGATGAACAAGCCATAAGACCATTTGATCGATGTGTAAGGTAGGCTCGGCAGATCAGAAAGTAGTCAAATGTGATATACACTTAATCTGATGCTTGACCTAGTGGACAACATCTTGATGCATATCTCATGATATATTAAAAAAATATGTGAAAAATAAAATGAGATGTCACTGTGTATACATGTGTTCATTTTGAAAAGATTTAAACTTGTTTGATTTTCTTTATTTTGTCAAACGATCGGACTTTCTCTGCGTGCTCACAAGGCCGACCTGATCGTTGTTCGTTTGACTTTCTGCTTTATTTTCTTTGGTGTTTCGTATAACTCATCGAACTTTCTCTGCGTGTCCACAAGACCGACCTGATTGTTGTTGAGTTATACAATTTCAACTTGTTTTATTTTCCTATTTTGTTAAATTCGAGGCCTTATCTGCGTATCGAAAGATCGAACTTAAGGTAGACGATTTAATGCTATTATTTCTTTTTTTGCATGGAGCATAGTTGACTATATCAAGTATACAATCACTATGTGATAAATCACAAGTGAAATCACAAAAATGTGATAAGCAAAAACATATCTGAGTATGTCTGATAGTGTGGGGTACAATAGTCAAAACAAATCTAATCAATACCTTAACATATCCAGATGTTATGAGTATGATTCTTCTTGAGTTTAAAGTTGAACAAATTATATCTGCAATCGATATGGCTTATGTGCTACAATAATCGAAATTGAAGTGTAGTTCAGCATGTTATGTCCAATATGATCCCAAGTTGTGATCTTTCTCGCAAAAGACAAAAATAGCGTCTGATTCTGTATTGCATTATATTTCATATCAGAAAATACCAAAAAGATTTTAGGTGTGTTTTGATATAAAGTTTCTAAAAATCAAAAAGATTTTATTTCTTATTTTTTTTCGATTGATCAACACGGAATATAAAATCAATTTGAAAATCAAAATCATGATATCTTGGAGTCTTGAAGAGACGTTTTGCGCCAAGATTATTTATATTGGAAGGTTTCTAAGTGGAAAGAGAACAACACAACTTCAAGTCTTCTGAAGATTGTTGATAAAGAGATTAAACACGATGCAATATCAAGTATTCAAGATTGAACTCATCGTCAAGTTGAGGGAGAGTTTGATTAAAAATACAAGATACAAGTTTTAATGGAAGGGATGATACTGCACATGCCGAGGGGGAGTTTGTTAGTACCTAGTTCCTGATCGTCATGTGAAGTATCGAGTACAAGACAAGATGTGCAAGTTTGTTAGTGGCCGAACCTTGGGCGAACCCCAAGTTCGGACACCAACGAACCTGGTCCGAACCTGAGGTTCGGCCCATCGGGTTTTAGCACTATATATAGCGTGTCTTGTGTTGTTTTCTGTAACAGTCTAGCTTTCTGGTCAAATTTTCTAGGTGTCATTCTGTGTAAACTCTCTGTGGTCTAATACAAGTTTCATTGTATTTACTCTTGTGTTCACTCTCGTTTTACATTGATTTCAATACGATTGAGTAGACGATCATACGTTCACGCATTTTCAGTTGTGTATTTTTGTTTTTCTTCTAGCCTGAAGAACCTTCTTTCTTCAGAGGGATCTCTGAAGCATATACCAGGGACTTGGCCAATAAATGCTGTTCCAGATCCTCTCCATGAGACTCTAGAAGGAATATTTTCATTTGGCTTTGTTAAAAACAGTAAAGGGATGTCAGATTCTTTTGCCAGTTCAACATCCACTTGTGCTTGTCTTCTAAACATTCTTTTTCCAGCATCAATTCCTTGGTATAAAGCAGTGCTACCCTTTCAGTTTTTTAGGGTTGATTTGAGAAGTACTTTATAAATGAAATTAACTGAACCAGGTTTAATTGCTCCAGATCTTTATCGGTGAATTCCTTTATGCTTCCATCATGTGTCTTAACTCTGTACTAGTTGAAATGATCTAACCATAGATGTCTTGGTATTGATTGGGCTTTGATCTTTATGAACTCAGTAATTATAGGCATTGTATATGTCGGGTCTTCCTCAACTTGATTTCCGGTGGTTCTGTCAAATTCCTTTCTTGAGAGAGGACTCATTGAAGGTATGTCTTCTTCTTTCTTGAGCAGTCTCTTCTGCAGCTCTCTAGCATCTTCCCAGATCACTTTTTGCATATTCTGTTTTCCATTGTAATCATCTTCAAAAGTGGATCCAGATATAAAAGATCCAGCTAGTGAAGTTGATTGCTTTTGACTCTGCTCTATTGAGGTTTTCTTGGCTGTTTTTGATGGTGATTCAGGGGTAGGAGGAGGAGGAGGAGGGAGATGGAGGTCTGTATTTCCTTGAATTTTTTCTTTTGAGTTGTTCTTCCTCCTCTTCTTGTTCATCTAAGTTATATTTTAGGAGTTTTGTACTTTTTGCTGGTGGTTGAGAAGGAGTTGTGATTTGCTTCCTTTTCTCACCTATCTCTTTCAACTTTTGTTTCCATTCCCTTCCAATTTCCCTCATCTTATCTTCTTGAAGTGAATGTTTGATGTCTAGATTTACAGAAGTCACTTGATTTCTTGTAAGGGTGCTCCTGACAAGCTTTATTGTCTCATGTGCTTCCTGTATTTGATTTTTGCCCATTTCTTCTAGTATCAATTTCTTATTCATTAGTTATGTGGACAAGTTCTTGATCGTTGATTTATCAGCACTTCTGTCTTTAGATGGCACCTTTTGGAGAGTTGTATTGATTTCTTCTGATATCTGGTTGGCCTCTTCTCTAAGTCCTTCTTTCCAAGTCTTTATCTCATCCATTAGGATTGTTAGTTGATTAGTGCTTTGAGTTGTTTCTGTTTTCACCTTCTTGAGTTTTTTTTTGAATTTGATAAATTGAGCGCCTAGCTCATGAAGGTTAATTTTCTAATCTCTTTTAAAGTTAGCGATTTTCTCTCTAATTATTTGAGAGAATTTTAAGAGTTCAGACTTGAGTAAGGTACTGGGAAAATTTAGAGAGGGATCAACAGATGATCTTTCTCCTTCTAACACACTAGTGGACGACACATGTCCAGTTGTTCTACTAACAAACTCTCTGTTGAGAGTTTTGTTAGTGTCTAGAGAACCAGAAGTGTCTGGTTTTCCTAGGTCTTCCACATTCTTTGTCTTTCCCTCAGAGGAGTCAAACTCGTGTGTTGTATGAATGTTATTTTTAGAAGATTCATGTGTCAAATTGTAAAACCGAGATACGATCTTACTACTGCATGCTTTGATCAATTTAGTAAACACGAGATGTAAATAAGATAATTCGTATTAAATCACTCGAGATTACAATGAAGACTCTCTGGTTTCTCTCTCTAGAACACACACACAGAAGGTGTAGAAATGACAGAAGTGTTAAGCTATCATTCTAACACAACCTATTTATACTTGGTTACAATCAGCCTACGTACCAAATGGTTCACCATCTGGTACGGGCGTACCATATGGTACGGCGTACCATTTGGTACGGCACCAATGATATTGTCACAACAACTCACAGACTCACTCTAATCTAGATACAATACACGAGACACATCATAGCATAGGTATATGCTCTAACAAACTCCCCCTTAACGTGTAGTGTATCTATAGTCTAACTAAACTTCAGTCTTCAATCTTCAACAGTGCTGCATCCGATCTTCAACTTGAAATCTTGTCAGAAATAAAGCTTGCATGGCTGGATCACTCTTGAATCATCTTTGATCTTCAAGACCCACTTGTGAATAGATACTTCATACTCCCCCTTTTTTCATGCTTGAGTCTTGACACACATAACCTGCAATTTCAGAAGACAGAAACGCGGTTTCCTTTTTCTTTTGAAAATTAATTTAATCTTGATGCAAAACTTCTCTTCAAGAATCCAAGATATAGTTTTGAAATTCGATTTTGTATCACATGTCGGTCGGTCGAAAACAAATAAGAAATAAAATCTTTTTGGCTTTTTGAGAATTTATATCAAAACACACCTAAAATCTTTTTGTAATTTTCAGATATGAAACATAAAATGCAATACAGAATCAGACACTATTTTTGTCTTTTGCGATGATCAAAATCTTCTTCAATCAAATTAGATGTTGACAAACCACCATTCAGCAATCCATAATATGAAGATAACAAAGCTGAAATAATGCCAAATGCTCATCCGGTGTTTTTGCCGAAAATGAAGTCTGACTTCAATGATTTGGAATAGTGAAGTTACATCCTCTTGATGAATTTCCAGAATTTCCTGATCCCTGAGCAGCAACAAAAGATGTTTGAGGTGGATTTGATGAATCAACTCTAAATGATTTAGACTTTGCATTGATACTTGCAGAATTTTGACCATGATACAATTCAGGATTTTGGAATTGAGCAGTTGACTTGTTTGAGGTCATCATTTCCATCTCTCTAGCATGAAGCTTTCCGGTTAAATCATGAAATGATAATGCAGAATATTCTTTATCATGAGTAAGCAACAACACATAATTTTCTCACTTTTCTGGTAAAGCTTCCATCAATTTCTCTTTCAATTCCTCCTCGGTCTTTTCAATTTTAACCACTTTCATCTCACTAATCAAATGTGAAAACCTTGAAACAAGAGCATAAATATTTTCTTTTTCATACTGTTGAAAATTTTCAAATTCCTTGTTTAAAACTTTTCGTCTACTCTTCTTATATTGGTCATTGCCTTCACATCGAGCAGATAAAGCATCCCATAATTGTTTAGCTTTCTTGCAAGTGCTGAATTGATGCAACAACTCAATAGGTAAAGCCATGGTAAGATAACCATAAACTTTTTGTTTAAGCTCATAACTTTTTCTTTCATCCTTATCAAAATCTTGAATTTATATATACTCTCCATCTTCAGTTGGACGTACATAAAATGTTTGAATCGGAATCCACAAATCAATATCATTTGTGCTGATGTATGTAGAAAAACGTTGCTTCCAATTCTGATAATCTTCCAACTTTAGCAGCTTAGGAACTTTCTGTTTGGGTGTTCTGGTTAAACAATGTTCTCGAAATTCTCCTTAGAGAATTTCGAATCAAGTATTGCAATTCAAGGTGTTTAGCAATCAACGTTTTCAAGTGATTCAATCGGTTTGTGTGTTATTCATTACTTTTCTATTTGCTTTACATTGTTTATATTGATTTTTCTTGAATCATCACTAATCACCGGATTCCGCACGGTGATTAGTCAACTTGATATCGCGTGAGGGTTAAATTGATCCTTACAGTACGGCGGACCAAAAAATAACTGCCACGGACCAGATTTGAAGATTGCCTAGCGGACTAGCGGCGGACCAGATTTTCTTAAGGCGGACCAGAAACGTACCACTCTGAATTTGACGGATTTTTGTGAATTTTGACAATGTGGACTAGAATTTGCTTCAGAAAGGTGCGAAAACTCACTAGGAACACTCAGAAATCATTTTTTTACCTCGCAAAAACTCGGAATTGAAAGAATTTGATGAAAAATGAAGAAAACCCACACTTTCTCACTCTAGAATTCAAAAAATTCACCAAAATCACAGCAGTAGAGCAACCAAATGCTCTGATACCACTTGTAAAACCGAGATACGATCTTTCTACTGCATGCTTTGATCAATTTAGTAAACACGAGATGTAAATAAGAGAATTCGTATTGAATCACTTGAGATTAAAATGAAGACTATCTGGTTTCTCTCTCTAGAACACACACACAGAAGGTGTAGAAATGACAGAAGTGTTAAGCTATCATTCTAACACAGCCTATTTATACTTAGTGACAAGCAGCCTGCGTACCAAATGGTTCACCATCTGGTACGAGCGTACCATATGGTACGGCGTACCATTTGGTACGACACCAATGATATTGTCACAACAACTCACAGACACATCATAGCATAGGTATATGCTCTAACACAAATCCATAGGGAACTAATCCCTATGAATTCTTTCCAACTTTCCTTGACTCACTGAGTCTCCACTTGTTGGTGCTTGTTGATGACTTTCAGAGTCATCAAACAAGCTAGGCTTGGTGGCTATTTCGGGGATATGTGTAACATCTCGTTTCAACCAAATCATAAAACCCGGTCCGTTTTACATTTTTTTCTTTCCGGGCGTCGTATTAATAATTATCGGGAGAATTTTGTATAAATACTAATTTATATTCAAACAATGCTCTTAAATGGTTCCTTAACATCTTTTAAAGTAGAATAGTAAATTTCATGTTTTTTGATTGATCGATAACAAAAGAAAACAAAAACACGATTCTTACGCGATTTTGATACCAAACCGAGAATCCCGAAAGTTTCAAATATCACAATGGATGTTCCTTGATATTTCTATGAGTTGAAATGATGGTATGGTGATTGTGGGGATTTATTGGATTTAATTTGGAATAAAATAGATAAGAAAAAAAGGGGAAAAAAGGGCGAAAAAGGGGAAAAAAGGGAAAAAAAGGGAAAAAAAAGGGGAAAAAAAGGTGGAAGCACACCGGATTTGAACCTGCGACCTGCAGGTTGCAAGAAGGAGGTTCTACCACTGAAGTAGGGACGCCTCAGTGTTCTTTTCCTATTCTCATATATCTTAAACACTATTTTCGCAGACCTGATTCCTTAACCACGACTATTTTGTCATTTTTCAGCTTCCAAACCCATCTAAAACTTGTTTTTAACTTATATTAGCCTCTTACAATTATCCCTTATCACTTATAAATAACTATGAAGCTTCTGGATCATCTAAAACTATGTTAGATTGAATCAAATTGATGAATTATCCACTTAATATTTTTTTCAAACTTTAATTATTATTATCTCTTCGAATTAGACCTCCACACAAACTCTCCATTATAATTAGAACCCTAAACCTCTTCTGGGATCCTCACTCGACGATTCCAAACCCCCAATTTCGTCTCAGAGTCTCTCGTTCTTGATTTCAAAAGTCAACAGCCCGAAATTTGACCGTCCAATTTCTCAATCTTCTGCTTGTTTTCTAAGGTAAGTCTCTTCATGAAAAATGTTTGCTTTACTGTTTCCTTCGAGAGCCTGCTGTTCGTTTTTGTTCATGATGATTATATCAAAAAGTCAACTCGGTGTTCTTCGTATTTAATTGGGGGAAACAAATTAAAAGTAATTAAACTCCATCCGACTGTTTTCTGATCACTCTAATCTGTTATAAGTTTATTTGATGTTCTGGAACTATAAAACATAACTCTAAACCATAAATATTTAAGCTTTAACCTTTGACCCGTTAAAAATCAAGACTTTTTTATAAACAATTTAACAATCGAATGATTTCGCAATGAGGTAAACATTATAAATATGTTCTGGACTATTTTTTTATAACTTATAATTATGTTCGCAAACATAAAAGTGAGATTTTAGGTCGTTTATGTAATTATTGAAACTATAGGGTAGGTTTTGTAAATTTTGCAAATTAATGATATATACACACTTGACACTGTAGTTTTTTAAGTATCATATTTAAAACATGATTTCCTATTATTTCCTCTAGGACACATTGTTTTTCTTTTAGAACAACTTTATCAATAGTTATAACTAAAGTCCAGAATAGTGTTTTATTTAAATATAAATTTTTAATAACCGATATATCTAATTTCCCACATCCTTAAGGAAGGTAATCGGTAGTCGTAGTTTTTCGTTTTCATTTATTCGTTCCACATCATTAGGTTAATCTCGGAGTTAGTACTTCTTTTGCTTCTCGGTGTTATATCTTGTTTCTCGCACTATTATCCAAGTGAGTAATCTTGCCCCTTTTTCCTTTTTATTATTTTGGGGTGCAACATGTATTGTATATCAAGGTGTCATTTTCTCATTATTTCTCACAATGATTAGGCGATTGTTGATTATGTGTGAATTTATGTGTTATGTGATATTCTAGCATGTATCTCAGTGTGTTATCTATGTGGTTTTCATGTTTGTCATTTAAAGCCTAATATGCGGGATAGGAACTCATCATGTCACAAGCCTAGCCTTCGGGATAAGAACTCAGCATATCAAAAGCTTATACTTTGGGATAGGAACTCTGGAAATATTCTAGCATGTTATGTTTCGCATTTATTCTATCATATGACACAATCCGCTTGTTCTCACTATACTATGTATGTACTTAAACCAGGATTGCTCACCAACTACTTTGTTGTTGACAATTTACTTTATACATGTTGCATGTAGGAATATATGAGGACTCAAGATGCTATCAATTACGAACATGGACCTAGTTTAACACTTTAATTCATATTGTAATTGTTTGGTTATTTATCTGTAATTTAATGGTTATATTCTTGCAATGAAATGAGTTTGATTAAGTATATTACAACTCTAATTAGTGGTTGTGTGCATCTGGACAATCCTCGTGCCCCGATATATTCCGCCGTCGGTTGAGGTGTGACAGATTGGTATCAGAGCCACAGCTATAGGGATCTAGGTTATTAGAAATGATTTGATCTAGACTATTGCCTTAGGTGTCCCATGTGAGTACCTCATGCATCGTATGCCTACTTATTTTATGTTGTGTCCTTTAGGTGCATCTTAGTCTTACCTATTTCAGAACCTTTCATAATCCTAACACTTAACACACACGTGTACACTAACTCTTCAGGCTTCCTAGTCTATCCTAAGAAATGGCGCCTTACGTTCCATTTTAGGATCTTGATGTTTGAATTTAAATTCTCGTCGGGGTTAGGTACTTAGTAATATGGCATGTAGTAACTGGAAGGGTGAAAACACCGGTAGTTGGGGTCTCTGTCTGGGACACCCTAATGAGAGTGTTATAACCTATTAGGCCAAAGCATGCTGTAATCAATATTGCTAAGAACCATACTAACCTTGATTAGTCGCGGTCGTAGTTTCCCAATCGGGAGATGAGGGCCACTCCTTTGTGTTTTCATCAAGTCAACATGATTTCCTGTTTTACATGAATTTAAAGTTCTACGATTTTCAATCCATTGCGATGTGTAATGTTTCGTTGGTTTTGATTCCTCATAACTCTCGATATACTATGTTTTGGTGGTTTTGCAATCTCGTGATTCTCGAATTCGCATTTTTGCAAAACATTTTTGTATTCTCAATTGATTAACAATCCTGTTACATCTTCCAACTCATGAACCTCTTCTTTCTCTCTCTCTTCAGAATGGCTCGTCACAACAACCGTGGAATGGTTCGTCAAATTGCTCGTCAAATGGTGGCTGTTATCCCTAATATGATGGTCCAAATTCAACATAACCTTAACGCTAATCCCGTCAATAATGGTGCCAACCATATCTGTACCTTCAAGCACTTCAACTCGTGCAAGCCCCCCCCCCCCCCAAGTTTGTTGGTTAGGAGAGCCCAACTGGCCTACTTCAGTGGTTTGAGGGCATGGAGAACACATTCATCAATAGTGACTGCCAGATAACCTCAAGGTTCGTCATACTACTGGTTCCCTGACTAAGAATGCACTGACCTGGTGGAACGGCAAGAAGTGAACTCGCGGTGCTGAAACTTCGCTGGCTCTGACCTGGAATCAATTCAAGGAAGCAATGACTGAAAAGTACTGCCCTCGAGGTCAGATGAAAAAGCTGGAAGATGAATTTCACGATCTGAAACAAGAAAGTGTGGAGAATCAAGCGTATACTAACCGTTTTCATGATCTAAAGTATCTAGTGCCGGACATGTTTACTCCTAAGATTAGGCTAATCGAGCAATACATTGGTGGTCTACCACAAGCTATCCAAGACACTATGTGGGGAAGCAGAACTGTAATGCTTGAGGATGCTATTCGCCTAGCTGGTACGCTCACTGACAACCATGTGAAGGCTGGAACTCTGACTAGGAAGGGTAACAAAGAGGAGGGTAAGACTGAGAAGGCTGAGAAAACTGAGAAGGAAACCAAAACTAAAGTTGAATCCTCATCTGCAGATGCCAACCAGAAGAAGAGGAAAGCTAAAAATTTCGCTATGACAACCACACATACTAACCCTGCAATTACTAACGCCCCTGCAACACATGCTACCCAGCCTGCCAAGAAGCTTTACACCGGGCCTTACCCTCTGTGTAATACTTGTCAGCGTCATCATCATGTGTACTCGCCTTGTCGTCAATGCTATAATTGTTGGAATTTTGGTCACTTTAAGAAGGATTGTCGCCAACCTCCAAGAACTCAGGCCTTGTGGTCCAGCCAGTGGCTCAGGTCCCTACTCAGCCTGACATTGCTCAAGCACCTTATGTTCGAGCTTGCTAATATTGTAGTGACCCAAGTCATCTCCGCAACGCCTGTCCTCGACTCATTGCCGCCAAACTTCCTGTAAAAAACAATGCTAATCGCGGAGCCCCTGCCTGAGTTTCCCACACTATGCTATTTCATGGATTTGATCATTTAAATTTAGTTGTACCTTGAAATTATTGTTTATTTTCTTTTTTCATGGAGATGTTAGGTTAAATCGACTATGATTATCACGTTTTATCTTTCATTGGAATGGAAGTTTATTTTCATTATTTAATTTCTTTGACCTCAATTCATTATCTTTAGTCACTTCCCTCGTTTCATGGTTGTTACATTTTCTCAACTACCGCATTTAATCACACTACTGTGGACATTCGCTTGACATGTTTGGATGGTTACATTTCACTACCTCATGAATTGATATTTGGACTTTTGGTTTTCGTTGTTTCAATCATCTATGGTTCTTTCTAAACAAGACTCATACGAACTACAACCACCAGTTGCATGTAATACTAGTTAAGCATGCGATCGGTCATGGTCATAGTTATGTGGTCCTAGAAAGGATTCTCTAGATTTTTTGCAGACTTTATGTCTTGAGAAGGGGGACTAGGTGTGAGTCGCGACACATCTAGCTCGTCAGAGCTTGGCACGTTGTCTTGTTGAGAAATCCGCAACCTCACTTTATCATAAGAAACATCTAGGTTGGTTTTTGACGTTCGAAGGTATACGTATACATGTTGCTCCCATCGCCGTTATCTTTATATTCAACTCCTCCAGTCTCGCTCCTAAAGTAGGGGAGACTGCGAGTTTCACTTCTGGTCACTTGTTTTGGTTAACCTAATGTTGGTCTAAGTTTTGACTTTGACTGTTCGTATTTTTAAACTCACTTTATGCTTGTAATTTCTAAAACATTAATCTAAATGGTGTCCCCCAATCTATATCAAGTTACCACAATCTCGAATTAAACTATCAAAGACTTGTTAGGTTGTGGTGTGTGACGGTGATTCTTTATAGGCAACTAGTACACTCTCGGAATATCAAAGATGTGGTGGGTTACTTGCGGTACACCCTATATATAAACATCAATGGTGCTTTGAGGATGGATTAGGAGTCGGACCGAGGGTCGACCCTGGTATGTTGGTTGTTGGTTGATTTTAGGTTGGTTGTGTCAGAAGTCTAAGGCTATGTCAAACTCGTTGCTCTTTAGTAATAAAAAATGTATTCCTCTTTTCGATGAAATTCTAATGTCATCTTTATACTCTCGTTCTGGTACTCCCAAACATATTCTTATCTTGGGGTTTACACTATTTTTCGCTACTTCGTAAGTCTCTACTAATTTCAGGGCGAAATTCCCTAAAGTAGGGGAGACAGTAACATCTCGTTTCAACCAAATCATAAAACCCGGTCCGTTTTACATTTTTTTCTTTCCTGTGTCGAATTAATAGTTATATGGAGAATTTCGTATAAATACTAATTTATATTCAAACAATGCTCTTAAATGGTTCATTAACATCTTTCAAAGTAGAATAGCAAATTTCGTGTTTTTAGATGGATCGATAACAAAAGAAAACAAAAACGCGATTCTTACACGATTTCGGTACCAAACCGAGAATCTCGAAAGTTTCAAATATCACATTTGGATGTTCCTTGATACTTTTATGAGTTAAAATGATGGTATGGTGATTGTGGGGATTTATTGGATTTAATTTGGAATAAAATAGATAAGAAAAAAAAGGGGGAAAAAAAGGTTGAAGCATAGAGGATTCGAACTTGCGACCTGCAGGTTGCAAGAAGGAGGTTCTACCACTGGAGCATGGACGCCTCAGTGTTCTTTTCCTAGTCTCATATATCTTAAACACTATTTTTGGAGGCCTGATTCCTTAACTACGACTATTTTGTTGTTTTTCAGCTTCCAAACCCATCCAAAACTCGTTTTTAACTTATATTAGCCTCTTACAATTATCCCTTATCACTTATAAATAACTATGAAGCTTCTGGATCATCTAAAACTATGTTAGATTGAATCAAATTGATGAATTATCCACTTAATATTTTTTTCAAACTTTAATTATCATTATCTCTTCGAATTAGACCTCCACACAAACTCTCCATTACAAATAGAACCCTAAACCTCTTATGGGATCCACTTGACGATTCCAAACCCCCAATTTCGTCTGAGAGTCTCTCGTTCTTGATTTCAAAAGTCAACAGCCCGAACTTTGACCGTCCAATTTCTCAATCTTCTGCTCGTTTACTGATGTAAGTCTCTTCATGAAAAATGTTAGCTTTACTGTTTCCTTCGAGAGGCTAGTGTTCGTTTTTGTTCATGATGATTATATCAGAAACTCAACTCGGTGTACTTCGTGTTTAATTGGGGGAAATCAAATTAAAAGTAATTAAACTCCATTCGACTGTTTTCTGATCACTCTAATCTGTTATAAGTTTATTTTGATGTTCTGGAACTGAAAAACATAACTTTAAACCAAAAAGATTTAAGCTTTAATCTTTGACCCGTTAAAAATCAAGACTGTTTTATAAAAAATTTAACGATCGAATGATTTCGCAATGAGGTAAACGTTATAAATATGTTCTGGACTATTTTTTT
Source organism: Deinandra increscens subsp. villosa (assembly GCA_039602395.1). NCBI lineage: Eukaryota > Viridiplantae > Streptophyta > Magnoliopsida > Asterales > Asteraceae > Deinandra > Deinandra increscens. Next base: position 45,669,683 of record JBCNJP010000012.1, read on the forward strand.
ACAACATATAATTATGTTCGCAAACATAAAAGTGATATTTTAGGTCGTTTATGTAATTATTGAAACTATAGGGTAGGTTTTGTAAATTTTGCAAATTAATGATATATACACACTTGACACTGTAGTTTTTTAAGTATCATATTTAAAACATGATTTCCTATTAATTCCTCTTGGACACATTGTTTTTCTTTTAGAACAACTTTATCAATAGTTATAACTAAAGTCCAGAATAGTGTTTTATTTAAATATAAACTTTTAATAACCGATATATCTAATTTCCCCAATTCTTAAGGAACGTAATCGGTAGTCGTAGTTTTTCGTTTTCATTTATTCGTTCCACATCATTAGATTAATCTCGGAGTTCGTACTTCTTTTGCTTCTCAGTGTTATATCTCGTTTCTCGCACTATTATCCAAGTGAGTAATCTTGCCCATTTTTCTCTTTTATTATTTTGGGGTGCAACATGTATTGTATATCAAGGTGTCGTTTTCTCATTATTTCTCACAATGATTATGCGATTGTTGATTAGTGTGAATTTATGTGTTATGTGATATTCTAGCATGTATCTCAGTGTGTTATCTACGTGGTTTTTATGTTTGTCATTTAAAGCCTAATCTGCGGTTTAGGAACTCATCACGTTAAAAGCCTAGCCTTCGGGATAGGAACTCAGCATATCAAAAGCCTATACTTTGGGATAGGAACTCTAGAAATATTCTAGCATGTTATGTATCGCATTTATTCTATCATATGACACAGTCCGCTTGTTCTTACTATACTATGTATGTACTTAAACCAGGATTGCTCACCAACTACTTTATTGTTGACAGTTTACTTTATACATGTTGCAGGTAGGAATATATGAGCACTCAAGATGCTATCACTTAGGAACATGGACCTAGTTTAACATTTTAATTCATATTGTAATTGTTTGGTTATTTATCTGTAATTGAATGGTTATATTCTTGCAATGAAATGGGTTTGATTGGGGTGTGACAATCCTCGCACCCCGACATATTCCGCCGCTGGTTGGGGTGTGACAGATTGGTATCAGAGCCACAGCTATAGGGATCTAGGTTATTAGAAATGATTTGACCTAGACTATTTCCTTAGGTGTCCCATGTGAGTACCTCACGCATCGTATGCCTACTTATTTTATATTGTGTCCTTTAGGTGCATCTTAGTCTTACCTATTTCAAAACCTTTCATAATCCTAACACTTAACACACACGTGTACACTAACTCTTCAGGCTTCCTAGCCTATCCTAAGAAATGGCGCCTTACGTTCCATTTTAGGATCTTGATGTTTGAATTTAAATTCTCGTCGGGGTTAGGTACTTAGTAATATGGCATGTAGTAACTGGAAGGGTGAAAACACCGGTAGTTGGGGTCTCTGTCTGGGACGCCCTAATGAGAGTGTTGTAACCTATTAGGCCAAAGCATGTTGTAATCAATATTGCTAAGAACCATACTAACCTTGATTAGTCGCGATCGTAGTTTCCCAATCGGGAGATGAGGGCCACTCCTTTGTGTTTTCATCAAGTCAACATGATTTCTTGTTTTACATGAATTTAAAGTTCTACGATTTTCAATCCTTTGCGATGTGTAATGTTTCGTTGGTTTTGATTCCTCATAACTCTCAATATACTATGTTTTGGTGGTTTTGCAATCTTGTGATTCTCGAATTCGTATTTTTGCATAACATTTTCGTATTCTCCGTTGATTAACAATCTTGTTACATCTTCCAACTCATGAACCTCTTCTTTCTCTCTCTCTTCAGAATGGCTCATCACAACAACCATGGAATGGCTCGTCAAATCCCTCGTCAAATGGCGGCTGTTATCCCTAATATGATGGTCCAAATTCAACATAACCTTAAGGCTAATCCCGTCAATAACGGTGCTAACCATATCTGTACCTTCAAGCACTTCAACTCGTGCAACCCCCCCCCCCAAGTTTGCTGGTTCGGATGGCCCTACTGGCCTACTTCAGTGGTTTGAGGGCATAGAGAACACATTCATCAATAGCGACTGCTCAGATAACCTTGAGGTTCGTCATGCCACTGGTTCCCTGACTAAGAATGCACTGACCTGGTGGAACGGCGAGAAGCGAACTCGCGGTGCTGAAACTGCTTTGGCTCTGACCTGGAATCAATTAAAGGAAGCAATGACTGAAAAGTACTGCCCTCGAGGTCAGATGAAAAAGCTGGAAGATGAATTTCACGATCTGAAACAAGAAAGTGGGGAGATTCAAGCGTACACTAACCGTTTTCATGATCTAAGGCATCTAGTGTCAGACCTGTTTACTCCTGAGATTAGGCTAATCGAGCAATACATTGGTGGTCTACCATAAGCTATCCAAGACACTATGTGGGGAAGCAGACCTGCAATGATTGAGGATGCTATTCGCCTAGCTGGTAAGCTCACTGACAACCATGTGAAGGCTGGAACTCTGACTAGGAAGGGTAACAAGAAGGAGGGTAAGACTGAGAAGGATGAGAATACTAAGAAGGAAACCAAAACTAAAGTTGAATCCTCATCTGCAGATGCCAACCAGAAGAAGAGGAAAACTAAAAATTTCGCTCTGACAACCACACCTACTACCCCTGCAATTACTAATGCCCCTGCAACACATGCTACCCAGCCTACCAAGAAGCTTTACATCGGGCTTACCCTTTGTGTAATACTTGTCAGCGTCATCATCCTGTGTACTCGCCTTGTCGTCAATGCTATAATTATGGGAATTTTGGTCACTTTAAGAAGGATTGTCGCCAACCTCCAAGAACTCAGGCCCAAGTGGTCCAACCAGTGGCTCAGGTCCCTACTCAGCCTGTGATTGCTCAAGCACCTTATGTTCGAGCTTGCTACTATTGTGGTGACCCAAGTCATCTCCACAACGCCTGTCCTCGACTCATTGCCGCCAAACTTCCTGTCAAAAACAATGCAAACCGTGGAGCCCCTACCTGAGTTTCCCACACGATGCTATTTCAAGGATTTGATCATTTAAACTTAGTTGTACCATGAAATTGTTGTTTATTTTCTTTTGTCATGGTGATGTTAGGTTAAATCGACTATGATTATCACGTATTATCTTTCATTAGAATGGAAGTTTATTTTCATTATTTAATTTCAATGTGTTAGAACCTTTTTGTTAGCAACACAAACTCATTTTTGTCTTATCATTGTAATTGATACTTTGTTTTATAATTCTCTTTTGATATGTACTTGGAGAACTTTGTGTATTTGTTAACAAACTTGTTTTGCTTCTTAGCGTACTTGTTATTCATGCTCTTAACGGACTTGATTGATTACTCTTAGCGAACTTGTCATTGTACTTAGCGTACTTGTTTGTTAACTGTCCTAGCGAACTTGTTTTGCTCCTAGCGAACTTGATTTGTTCCTAGCGAACTTAAACTGTTCCTAGCGTACTGAAGTTGTGCTTAGCGTACTTGTTAGCGGACTTGTTTGTATCTAGCGAACTTGTTAGCGAACTTGACAATGCTTAGCGTACTTCTTAGCGAACTTCACAAGTTCTAGCGAACTTGTTTAATACTTAGCGTACTTCTCTTATATGCTTAGCGTACTTGTTATTCTGTTAGAATATTTTGCTGAATTCTAGGCAATGATTGGTTTGTGTCAAACATTCTATTTGTCCCAGGCTCTCTTGTAGTATAAATACTAAAGTGAAAACCCTAAAACGTGTTCCTCCTGGTTATTTCTACAAGAGAGCCTTTGTGTGTGTGTTCTTGGTGTATTTAGTGCGTGTTTTTGAGTTTCAGAGATCTATGGGGTGAAATCAACCAAGATTGATCATCACACTTGTTTTCCGCACCTGTGTGATGAATCGAATGAGAACATTGTGCTCAAATCAGGTCCTAACAATTGGTATCAGAGCCATGTTCTTCATTTTTTTGAAGTTTTCTCAAAAAAATGAAGAAATCTCATTTGAGTTATCAATTTTGGTTGTTTTTGCTAGATCTATGAGTTGATTCTTGGTAGAAATCACTCTAGGAACTCAAAAACATGCTTAGATTTGTGTTTATTTCATGTTTGATTAGTCAATTTTTGAATTTGGTGAATCTATGGTTCGGCCGTATCTTTCACTGTTCTTGAAAAAAAAATTCAAATTCGTTTTTATGATGATTCTTTGCTGAAATTGATTATTATCGTGTATTAGACTACTAAAACCGAAATCATTGGCACTGATTTCACTCTTTAACATCAAGTATTGAAGATTTGTTAAGCATTTTTCGAGATTCTTTAACTTTTTCACATAATCTACTGTTTGATCCAATTTCAGTCACTTAGAGTGATTTTTGAGGTTTGTGTTAGTTGTATCTTTTGATCCTAACATCATTTCGCATCTATAGATGCCCTCAATCATCATTTTTATGAACTTTGATTTTTGATGATTTGAACTTGCTCAAGAACAAGCTGTTCAAAAATTTTGACTAAGTCCAAAATTTGAATTTTTCAATTTTTGCTGTTTACACCTAAATATTAGTGTTTAATTACTCCATTAATGTTTATGATTGCAGGATTTGTGTGAATTCAAGCAATCTTCGTGTTTACAAGCAATTTGGAGCTCTTGTTCTTCGTTCGGCCCGTTTTAGCAACTTTTGCTGAAATTCTGCTTCTGTCTCATCTGAGATGTCTGAAGGAAATCATTTCACTCCGGTCATGCAAGGAAACAACCGCCCTCCAAAACTCATGGGTGCTAGTGACTTTGATGACTGGAAAGGGAAGTTCATACTGTTTCTGGAATATTTGGATTTTGACCTACTTACTTCAGTTCTCAATGGTCCAGCTGTGTTTGAAGTTGAAGAAGCTACAACACCTGCTGCTGGTGTTGCAGTTGCTACTGTTGCTGACCCACCTAACACTAAGAAGAGGATGCTCCCAAAGCCCTTGGACAAGCTGACTGTAGCTGAACATGCTCAGCTGAAAATTGATAGGCGTGCATTGGGTTGTATCAAGATGGCCATTAATGATGATCTGTTGCATCAGTTTCGGGATGCTACTTCTGCACATGAGATTTGGGAAGGCCTAGAGAAGAAGTATGAGGGCAATCCAGCAACCAAGGAGAGAAGGCTTGAGAAACTCAAACTCGCCTTCAATACTTTTGCTCACAGGCCTGGAGAGTCGTTTGAGACACATGTCACACGATTCTGCAGGATCATCACTGAGATGACCACTAAGAAGATTCGTCCAGATACTGGCGACATCATAAGGAAGATTCTGCACTCTTTTCCTCAAGAGTTTGCCTCCTATGTCATCTATCTGATTGACAGCACTGATCTCCTCAACGCTGATTACATGGACATGATTGATAAAGTTCGTGATTATGAGGTAAGAGCAGTTGAACGCACAGGAAAGTCACTCATGGGCAATGTGACATCTAAAGGTTCGTCATCCAATGCTCCCAATGCTGCGTTTGCTGCTGCCATGTATGAGGATAGTCATCAGTTTTCTCAATCTTCTGGTCCCAGTGTACCTGTTTCTGCCTCTACTCCAACTCCGACTCCAAATCAGCCTGAAGTTCAAGTATCTCATGCAACTCATCAACCATCAAGTGTGTCATTTGTTCAAGCTCCATCTTCTGGGTATTATGGTCATTCGTCAGCTCCTGTTTCTTCAAACTCCACTAACATGGATCAAGATCTGTGTAATGCTTTCCTTGCCTGCATGAACTCTCAGATGTCAGGCAACATTGAGACTATGACTGTGTGTCAAGAAGATCTTGACCAGATTTCTGCTGATGATCTTGAAGAGATCGATATTAAGTGGCAGATGGGAATGATTGCTGCCAGGACAAGAAAGTTCTTCAGAAAGACTGGAAGGAAGCTGTTTCAACCTGCCTCCAATGCTAACATCGGCTTTGATAAGTCTAAAGCTCAGTGTTTCAACTGTCAGGAGCTCGGTCACTTCGCCCGTGAATGTCCTAAGCCCAAAACTTGGAATGTTCCTGTCAACTCGGGTGGAAGCAACCACACTTATCAGAAGCAGGGTGGAAATAGTAACCAGTCATACCAGAAAACTGGCAACTCTTCCTACCAGAAGCCACAGCATACCACTTCAAATGTCTCTCATCAAGGATCGTCAAGCTCATCGTCTGCACAAAGAGTTGATAGCACTGGAAAAGCTTTAGTATCTCTCGAGGATGGGAACTACAATTGGACGTCTTCTGCACCATCTCATTCTGCAAACCAGCCTGATTACGCTCTTGTGGTGGATTCTGACGGAAAAGAGGACTCTGAGTCTGTTGTTTTTGACCCTCTTTTCCCCACCAACTTCTGTCTGATGGCGGGTATTGATGAAGATTTTGATGGATCTTCTCCCTCTGCTGGTTCAGCCACTGCTGTAAGTCACACTGAGGTCGAATCTGAAGCTAGCAAAAGACTTCTTGAACTCCAACGTGGATCCATTCCCGATGAGGTAAAAGAAAATTTATGTTCTGAAAATTGCCTTGAAACTGTCGCTAGATACCGCACATACAATCTAGAATTGCATGCTAAGGCGGCTGAAAGCGAAAGTCAGGTTGAAATCCTCAAGGCAAATGAGGAAAAATTCCTTGAGAAAATCAAGTCACTTCAAGATGACATTGAAATCATGAAGCACACAGAATCAACTTTAAAAATTCAAATTGAGGATCTTTTGAAAAATCAAACCTCTTTGAGAAATGAATATGCTAAAGCTCGTGAAGCTATTGATTTAATGAAACTTAATCCTGGTAACTTGGGTAATGCTGTTGCTAAAGACATCATGGCACGGCTAAGAACTGGTTTGGGTTTCTTAAGGGAAATTTGTGATAGTGCAGCTGAACATCCACTTAATCATAATTATTTGACAATCCCTGAGTTAACTAAAATCAACCCCAAAAGTCATATTAAGTTCATTGATCCAAGCATGATTCCGAGTGCTTCTGATATCCAATCGATGGAAGCCCAACTCTCTGCCACTGAAACTGGCTCTGGGCTCCCGCCGATTGATGAAACTTTGAAGTTTGGTGACTTTGAGTCTTTCTCTGTTAGTTCTGTTGAATCGCTTGTTTCTGAAGCGTGTGTGCAAAAGGCTGCTGAATCTGAGTTTCTAAATGTTTGTACTCAAAATGCCTCAAATGGTCAATCATTTTTGTTTAATGAAAATTTTGATGTTTTCAAAACTAATGAAGCTCCTAAAAGGATAAAAACTGTTCGGAGGCGTAAGCCCAAAGTGAGTGTTGAAAATGTGAAACTCGATTCGCAGCAAGTTGTCGATGATGATGCTTTTGCGAAGGCATTCGCAGAAATGGCTTTAAAACATGGTAAGACTGTCATGCACACACAAGCCGGTCTTACAATCACCGATGGTAAGGTGACATCTGTTCAGAAAAGGCCTCCTGCTTCTGTTCCAATCACAACGTCTCCAGCTGCACAAGCTGTACCTCAGCCATCATTTCTTAAGCAAAAGGGATCATCTGCTCATACTGCTTCCAATGAAGCTGGCACTTCATCTGTGATTTTTGTGAAGACTGGGAATCCAAAGAACAAAAGACCTCAAAGTGATCCAGTTATCACTGTTCCACATGATAATGAAGATCAGTATCAGTCGGTTGAGCAAAGTGAGCTTGTTTTGAACATTTCTGAAAATGAAACTACACCAAAGAAGAAGAAACAGACAAGGAGACGGAAGAAGAAGCCAGTTGCTGAAAATGAAAAGGGTGAAGGTGTTACCTCAAGTGAGCCTCAACAATTGGCTCCTCAGTCTGTTGAACAATCTGCTGCAATTCCTGCTAATGGTACTGTCGAGAATGGAGGGTGTTCTGTCTGTGGAAACCCGCATCATGATGCCAGGGTTTGTGTCTACAATACGGGATACTCTGACTTCAACAATGCTCCAGTGCCTCCTGCTCATTTCTACCAACAGCAGCAAGTAGGTCCGCAAGGAAACCAATTGGCTCCAATGTATTATGGGAATTATGGGGAAGATTACGTGGATCAGCGTCTTGACACCATGTTTCAACAGTCCTACCCAAATCAGCCCTACATTCCAAATCAGGCCCCGTATGTGCCACGTGGTCTCGGTAGGGGTGTGAATACGTTCAGGCCAAACGTTCAACAACAAATGAGAATGGCTGCACCAAACACTTTTCCTGTTAGGTCTTGGACGCCTCGACCTAGGCCGGGATTCATTCCTAGGCCTCTCATGGTTCAACAACCTGTCACGGCTCCTCGACCATCTGCTACATTCAAGGCTGCTTCATCTGCCTCTCCTGCTGTTGTGAACGCACCAACTGCTCCCTCCACCTCGAAAGCACCTAAGAAGAAGGCTCCTGGTCAATTTGGCCAGGGTCCATCCTTGAACTAATCACTTTCTTTTTCATGTGCAGGGAACGGCCCGGAGTGCTATGAACATATGGTACTTGGACAGTGGCTGCTCTAGGCACATGACAGGGAACAAGGACCTGCTATCTGATGTCAAAACGATAACTCATGGCGGTTCTGTTGCCTTTGGGGGTGATATTCGTGGTGGTAGAATAATTGGAAACGGTCTCTTGTCTAATGGAGAAATTTCGTTTGACAAAGTGAATCTGGTCTCTAATCTGAAGTTCAACTTGCTCAGTGTATCACAGATTTGCGACAACAAAATGCCGATGTTATTCGATGATAAGGAGTGTTATATCCTGAAGCCGGGATTCAAGGTTCCCGAAGATCAAATTCTATTTCGTGCAAAACGAAACGGTAATATGTACGCCTTAGATATGTCTGCTGCAAGGCCGACTGGTTCAGTGGCGTGTTTCTTGGCGAAGGCTTCGGAAGATGACTCAACTTTATGGCATAGGCGAATGGGACATGTGAACTTTCGAAACATGAACCGCCTTGTAAGAGGAAAACACGTGGTCGGTGTGCCGGAGAAGGAATTCATCCATACCGATAACTGTGTGGCGTGTTTGAAAGGTAAGCAGCGCAAGACGTCTCACAAGCCAAAGCCACCTGGAAGAACGACGGCAATTCTTCAACAACTCCATCTCGACCTTTTCGGGCCTGTGAACGTCTACAGTTTAGGGGGAAAGTCGTACTGCTTGGTTATTACCGACGATTACTCCAGATACTCGTGGGTGTTCTTCCTGAGAGAGAAGTCTGAGACAGCTGAGATCCTGAAGGATTTTGTAACGCGGATTGAGAATCGGTGCAAAGAGCGAGTTAAAGTCATCAGATCAGATAATGGGTCAGAATTCAAGAATCAGACATTTGACGCTTTCTGCAATGAAAAGGGCATATTTCGACAGTTCAGTTCACCGTATACGCCTCAACAAAATGGCGTTGCAGAACGGAAGAATAGGACAATCATTGAGTGTGCCAGAACTCTACTTGCTGATTCCAACCTAAAATTGTCTTTTTGGGCAGAAGCTGTGAATACAGCCTGCTATGTTCTAAATAGAACTCTCTTGGTTAAACATGCTGGCAAGACGCCTTTCGAGCTGTTTTCAAAAGAAAAACCAAACTTAAAACGATTAAAACCGTTTGGATGCGCCTGTACTGTTTTAATCCAGTCGGAACAGTTAGCTAAATTTGCCCCTCGGGCGGATGAAGGCTATTTTGTTGGATACTCGATGAGCTCTCCAGCATTTCGAGTGTTTAACAGAAGAACTCAAGTTATTCTTGAATCGTGCAACGTTACTTTTAACGAGCATGCTCAGAATACTAGAGATCCTGCTCCTGATAGCATGTATGACCTTGAGACTTTTTCCTCTATTTTTAACATGCTTGAGTCTGATGTTGCAGGTAATTTGTTAAATCAAGCTGAACAAGTAAATGAAGAAGTTCTTCCTTCTGTTGATATGTTTGCTCCAATTACTTCGTCTATCCTGGATTCCATCTATTCGGTTGATACTTCGACGATATCAAGGGGAGAACAGTCAACACCATCAACTGATGTCACTGAAGCGACTACAACAACTTCTTTACCTGATCAGCCTTCAGTTCAGACTCTCGAGCCTGTAATTGTGGAGATAGAACCAGCACAAGCAACAACCGAGGCAGAAAACTTAGTTGGAAATGAAGCTGAAACTCATGAGTCAGATTCAGATGACATATCTGAAATTGAAACTGGAGAGACCCCAGGCGACGATCTTCAAATTGGGAATCTTGAATCGTCTATTCCAGCACCTGCTGTTGAAGAGACTCGAATTCATAAGAATCATCCCACTAGTCAGATCATTGGTCCCGTTGATGTGCGTCTCACTAGGAGTAAAACAAAGGATCTGCACACATGTCTGTTTTCTTGTTTCATATCACAAGAAGAGCCTACTACTGTTGCTGCTGCCCTTCTTGATGAAAATTGGATTGATGCGATGCAAACAGAGCTTCTTCAGTTCAAACTGCTCAATGTCTGGCACTTGGTGGACCCGCCAGAAGGTTTGGAACCCATTCCTGTCAAATGGATTTTCAAGAACAAAAGAGATGACCGTGGAATCATTATAAGGAATAAAGCCCGATTAGTAGTAAAAGGGTATAAGCAAATCGATGGCATTGATTATGACGATGTCTATGCTCCAGTCGCTCGTCTAGAGGCAATCCGGATTTTCTTGGCGTATGCTGCGTCAATGAACATCACCGTCTATCAGTTGGACGTGAAAACCGCCTTTCTCTATGGTGAGCTCGACGAAGACGTGTACGTAGACCAACCTCCGGGGTTTGTGAACAAATCTTTTCCCAAGAAATGTTACAAGCTGGATAAGGCTCTTTATGGTCTACACCAAGCCCCGAGGAAATGGTACGAGACATTGTCAACTTATCTGCTGTCAAATGGTTACAAAAGGGGTGTCATTGATCAGACTCTTTTCATTCGTCATGTTGGTGAAGACAAGCTGTTAGTACAAGTGTACGTTGACGACATCATTTTTGCCTCAACAGATGTTGCTCTCTGTCACGAATTTGAGGAACTGATGAAAAAGAAGTTTGAGATGAGTGCTATGGGTGAACTGACATTCTTTCTGGGAATTCAAGTGAAGCAGACACCGGATGGTATCTTAATCAGCCAAGGGAAGTATGTCAAAGAAATCCTGAAGAAATTTGGTTTCAATGATTCTAAGGGTTTTTCTACACCCGTCGTTACGCGTCATAGACTCAATCAGGATCCGGAAGGAATTTGTGTGGATGAGCATCTCTACAGGTCAATGATAGGTTCTCTCATGTATCTGACAGCCAGCCGTCCCGACATCATGTATGGAGTGTGTCTATGTTCCCGATTCCAATGCAAGCCGAAAGAATCGCACTTACTAGCTGTGAAAAGGATTTTTCGATACTTGAGGTCCAATTCAAATAGAGGACTTTGGTATCCTAAAGACCCATCCTTTGATCTTCGAGCCTTCTCAGATAGTGACTATGCTGGTTGTGAACTCAATCGTAAGTCGACAACGGGAGGAGCTCAGTTCTTGGGTAACCGGTTAGTTTCATGGCAATGCAAGAAGCAGACAACAGTGTCAGTCTCAACGGCTGAAGCGGAATACATTGCTGCCGCATCGTGCTGCTCTCAAGTGCTTTGGATTCAGAATCAGCTTCTGGATTACGGTTTGAACTTCATGGGTACCCCTATTCATATAGATAATACTGCTGCTGTTTCTATTGTTAAAAATCCTATTCAGCATTCTAAAACTAAGCACATAGAGATTAGATACCATTTCATTAGGGATTGTGCCGAGAAGAAGCTAGTCACTTTAGTCCATGTTAGCTCCGAGGACCAGTTAGCAGACCTATTCACAAAACCCTTTGATATGTCTAGGTTTAACTTTCTGGTTAGTGCAGTAGGCATGATAAACTATGACTAGGCTTTCTCCATTCTCTAGTATGTTAGTATCTTAACTTTATAGGTTTAGCTGCTTAGAAGTGTTATCTCTGATTTCTTTAGTTACAAATTTTACTTTTATCTGCTTTTTGACTTATTTTATCATTTGACCCTGATTTGACCTAAACTTTTTGTTTGTGGTTGTCTAGTGTCAATTTTGTCTGTCTTAAAAGATCAAAAAGATTTTTCTTGTTTACTTATGTTTTTGTGACTATCTGCCGTTCCTGCATTGTGGAAGATATACCAAAAAAAAAAAACATTAAATTTTTTTTTAAATAGTGTTATTTCTGTCTTCAAATAAGTGTTTTTGAACTCAAGTCAACAAGACTTTTGAGGATTGGCAAAAACAATGAAAAATCAAACTTTTTGGTCTGTGGTCGGACAATATGTGAAGAACATGATATAATTCTGGTCTTGTCGATCTAACCATAGGATATGATCCAATCGATCGGTAATTCTATCATTTGATGTGTCGGTAGGCTCAACATACTGAGAAGTAAACAGCTCTCTGTGATTACACACTAATTTCACTGAGAAATGTGGACCACGGAAGTTTAAACAGTCGCATATTCTTTAAACTAGCCCGACTCAGTAGTCTTAGTAAGAAAACTCTAATCACACATCCTTTGTTTCTTCAGTATTAAGTTGACTTATTTCAAAACCGAGCACATCATCTGTCCAAATTCCTAAAGTATTATTAATACAAAGGACATTTGATGGCGCTCAATGAGACTCATCTGCTGAGGAAACTCTGACCTTGAGTTCTCATCCACCATATAATAATGCTAAGACACATCTGCTGAGGAAACTCTGACCTTGTGTTCTTACGCGTTCATTCCATCAAATAAAGTGAGAGGTCATCTGCTGAGGAAACTCTGACCTTGACGCTCTCACACCGCAAAACATCACTTTTTATAGTCATGAAAGAAGGGTTATCATGATTTCATGACTATATCCATGAAATAAGTCACTTAACACTAAAGAAAAGGGGGAAAGATTACTTTTAAATGTGTGATTGAATCTGAAAAGCTACTTGACGTTAGGTAGAATACTGTTAACTTCCAACCAAATAGGACCCCACAAAATATTTCTCTGAATCGGACCAAAACATGATAAAATCACATCACATGAGAAAAGTTGAAAATTACCATGTTTGAGCTTAAGTGGATAACAATACCGACAATCTGACTTAGGTTACCTGATAGGAAAGGTGATTTGAATTATAAGTGTTATTGATCACGTAAATGATCGGTTTGATTCTAAACATGTCTGACCACGACCATTCAAAATATGTGAATTCTCTAAGCCAATGTGCTTAAATTTCCAAGTTTGGTGAAAAATTGACCAACTTGTACTTTAACTAATCTAGGTATTGGTTTGAAATTTACCAACTTGAAAGAAAAATAAATTCTTGAGTTCGGGTGGAAAATTGACCCAATTCGGATATTTTTGGAAATTTTGAGTTCGGGTTGAATTTTGACCAATTAAAGTCAAAACTGTAGGTACTAGGTGGGTCATCATCAAATTTGTTGAAATTAACCGGTAAATTGTGTTTTAATCTTCAAAATTTATCTTCCTGGTAGGTTACTGGTGGCAGGCATGCAATTTATGTTAACCTTTTAAATTTTGTAGGTTAAATATAAACTTTTATCGTTTGGTAAATCTTTTGGACTTAGAAATTTTTTCAACTGCTTTTGTGAAGTCCGCTAAGAACAAATTGTTCTTAGCGAACTTGTTTAAGTTTTGAGTCTTTTGTAAGTTGAGAAGTACGCTAAGTTGAACTTGTCCTTAGCGAACTTCTCCTTTGTTTGTTTTAATTTTGTATAAGTGTTTGAGAAGTCCGCTAAGAAGGATTTTGCCTTAGCGAACTTCTCCACTTACCTTTTAAGTTTACTAAGGGTTAAAACTGTTCTTAGCGAACTTGTTTAGACCTTAGCGAACTTCTTTTTACTTAGAAATTTTTCTATATCATGTTCAGTTTTGGCCTTAGCGAATTTGTTTTAGCTTTAGCGAACTCTCTTAATTAGCGAACTTCTTTTTGGCCTTAGCGAATTTGTTTTAGCCTTAGCGAACTTCCTTAGTTAGCGTACTTCTTTTAGGTTTAGCGAATTTGTTTTGGCCTTGGCGAACTTCTTTAAATCGATTCTCGCTTTAGCGAACTTGTTTCGGTCTGCTTTCACTTAGCAGACTTAGAGACTGCCTTTAGCGTACTTCTTTATTCTGAGATATTTTCTAGTTCGCTAAACCCTACACTATAAATAGGAGACTTAGTCGTTTTCATTCATTCACGCTTTCAAACAAACTCACACCCGCTCTCATAATCTCGAACCGGCGAATACTCTCTCCTCCACTGTTCGATCGAAATCCCTCACAATCTCTCTCGAATCTGTCATTCTCGTTGCAATTAGGGTTGATTTACACACTCTTCTTGCTATCACAGGTTTGTATTCACGATTTCTTAGGTTGATTTTGGTCTCGGTGATGATGATGAGCCGTAGGTTCGTGTTTTCACTTTTTAGGGTTCTAATACATTAATTTGATGCATATTACAGATTTGTTACATCTTTACTTGATCCTAGTTCACTTGTGCTCAAGTTAAAGGTATGTGATGTGAATCTCACTCTTATAATTTTGAATCCGAGAAAGTTGTATTACAGGGGAGTGAATATGAATGTGTTTTGAACATGGAAATTCCTTTGAGTAGTTTATATAACTGTTGGTTATTATTGGCTACTAGTTGATTAGTTTGAAACCTGAAATTGTAGTTTAGAGTTGATAAACTATAAACTTTGAAGTACTGTGATCCTCAGTTAGTTAGAATACTTTGGAACTTTTCAGTTTTATCTTAAATTGTCAATTGTGAAACTTTGGTCTGTTAGTTACAACTCAATGTGGATATTAACTCAAATTTGTTTGTGTCTACATACCTGTGAGTTTGCTATTTAACAACTTTGAAGTTTCAATTGTTTCTCTCTCATGATTGAATTGACTTAATGAATTCCACAATTGTGTTGAAATTATCTAGTCTTCAATCAAAATATTGTTATGCTTTATTATTTATATCTGTTTTGATGAGACTTTAACTTGAATAACTGCTGATAATTGTTGATTAGATTAGTCACTTATCAGTCAATGGATTAAGTTTAATGTTTCTCAATTTATGCCTTTATGTTCAATATGCCTATATACTTACTGTGTTTGTCAAAATTTTGAAGTCTAACATAACTTGTCTGATCACAAAACAGAATTTATTACTATTGAGAGATTGATCAAGAGCATTACATCTTTTTCATTGATCTTAGCAAACTCTAGATCATCAAAAAGGTATGTTGTTCTATCAAATGACAATGAGTGTTTAAGTCTCAATTTTGGCTACACAGGGGCAATCTTTATCTTACTTTAGTTTGTTTGATGCTTACTTGATTTCTAAAGTTAAACTGCTTGATCCTAGCAGATTACTCACTGAGTCATTGAGAAATATACTGCATCTTATATTAGATCATAGCCTATCTTAGATCTTCAGAAAGGTATGTGTTTCTCAATACAAGCTTTAATGTTATTAATCAGGTAATGCTTCATCTTATTGATTTATCTGTTATTATATGTCTCTCTCTGTGTAAATTGATATCCAATTGAGCCTAACACTGGTGGTTTAGACTGGTTAAGATCCACATGGGTCTGAAACAGGTCATAACTCAGGTGGAAGGATCTTGGACACAGTTAACACTAAGATAGACATAATTTGAATGTCTTGACCTAATCTAAGTTAAATTGACCATCTTTGTGACTAATTGAGAGCATTTATACATAGGATGTGATCTATGATGCCTCTAAGGTTCATATGAACTGTCTTAGGTGTTTAAGCTCTAAATGAACACTCATTTGGTCATTTTGACTTTAATAAGTCAAATCCTGCATGAAATTGTTCTTATGTGACATATGTGAATGTTTTGTGATTGAATGTGTGTTTGATGACTTGGGCATGTGTTGTTAATCCAAATATACCTATGTTTGTGTGTTAGGATTGAACTTGACATATAGTGGCCTTATCTAACCTGTCAAATTTAAATAATCACATTTTTGTCCATAAATGATATCTTTTAGAAACTTGACCCATTAGGACCTCTTACTTGATCATTTGTGTGAATATGACTTTGTTGCATCTAGACAATCCTTGTTAATGTTGATATTTGATTTACCTTTTTTTTCTTGATTTTCATCTCCAAGTATAGTGAATCTGCATATGAGATCATTTTGATCTTAGCGGACTTGATTCAGTCCTTAGCGTACTTCATGGTCTACTTAGCGAACTTCATTAGTTCTTAGCGAACTTGTTTGTTTTAGCGTACTTGTTTGTCTTAGCGAACTTGCTTGCTTTAGCGGACTTGTTCCTTTGCTTAGCGAACTTGTTACTATGTCTAAGCGAACTTGTTCTTTCTTAGCGAACTTAATGAAGCCTAGCGGACTTGTTTGTACTGCTTAAAAGACTTGAGTCAATTTACTAAATGTTTATATTCACTAGGATTGCTCTAAATGTTTGACATGTCACTGTTTCACTGGTCTTTGATAGTTGTCTTACATTTGAAGTGCTGTTTTAACAAAATTTGTTTCTTGTCTAAATCATAAGACTTCAATTAAAGGAGTTCACAAGTTCGGGTGGAACCAAGTCCCAATGTGACTTTCCCTGAACTGACTTGGCAGACTGGGGTATCACATCTTCCAGATGTTGATCCCAGATTGCCAAGATCACCTTTGGTTGATGTCTCTGACTGCAGTTGAGACCAAGTAGTAGAATTTTACTTGAAATTCTCCTTGACTCTTCAGCAAATCAATTTTTTGTTAACTCTATCTCATTTGGGTCATTTTTCCAATACTCATGCAAAATCATTCATTTAAGTCAATATTTATGGAGATTTAGATCTGGCTCCTTGATTTTCCAGATTTTATTTCTTCTGTCTAATCTGTTAATTTCTCCTGAGATACTTGCATTTGTTAATCATGTCATTCCGGTTGCATGTGATCATTTTGGAGTATATGCACTATGAGAGTTAGTTTATGTCCTTTACATTTAAATGGAAAGCTCTGTCACTATCACGAGTCTAGTGTGGCATGACATTCATCTAGTGCTAAATTGGATATAATCTTGTAATTCTATATGTGCAGATGCCTCCCCGACAAGCTGCTGAAGCTTTAGAGTTTGGTCGTTTGCACAACGGAAGGTGCATATTTAACAAAAACTGGGAAGGTGCTGATGAACAAGCTCTCGACCTTTTGCTACAATCAAACTGGGCAACAGCTATGCAGATCAATCCTGTCATTTACAAGGGTATTATTGAAGCATTTTGGAGTAATGCTGAATCTGCTGAGCTTGACGATGAATCAAGTGTAATAAGGTCAAAGATTCAAAATACTGATGTTGAAATCACGGAAGAAAAGATAAGAACTGTCCTGAACTTAGATGATGCTGACAAGCCCAAGACCTTTACAAGGGCTCAGTGGCAAGCAACTCTTACAAGAATGGGATATTCTGGTGTTTTCCTCCCAGACGTCAGTAACAAGGTTCAGAAGACCTTATTCCCAACAAACTGGAAATTCATCATCAGCTTCTTCATATCTGCATTTGGTCACCGCAAGGCTGCTCCTGATGATTTCATTGAGGACACTGCGTATGCCATTCATGGATTTGTCTCCGGTGAAGGCTTCAATCTTTCTCACCAACTGATGAAGTGGATGATTTCTAACTTACATCCCACTGGAAGACAAAAGAAGTTCCTGATGTATCCACGTTTCATTCAGGCAATCTTGAATCATTACTATCCTACCTTGATAAAGCAAGGAGAGACCTTCTCAACCAGTTCGATGAACACTGGTTCTTACAGCAAGTACCACAAAGGCAAGTACCAAGGTGCTCCTGTACCTTTCTTTCCTGAAATGATTGCTCGTTTAGCACCCGCTGATGCCGAAGGAGATGTCCATATGGGTGAAGCTGCAATTGAAGCTCAACCTGAACAAACTGATGTGGCTCAAGTCCACCATGCACTGGACCTGAATGCCCCAGTTATACCAGATACTGCTACTGCTACTGAAGACCTTGGGAATCTCCAGGGTGATAATGTTGATGCATCTGAGCATGCTGACACGCTTAGTCCAGTGAATGTGTTATCTTCTGATGCTGAGAAAGGTGATGACACCGATGATGAAGAATCTAGCTCCTCAAGCTCAGATGACACTCCTGACCAAGCTGAAGCAATTCATCCAAGGAAAAGACAGAGGACTGGAGAATCTTCCAGGGCCTCTATGACACAACCATCATCGTCGGATGACAGCTATAAACCTTCAGAGGATGATTTTGATGAAGATGAGACTTCAGTCTCTCTCGATCAGGTGGATCTTTCATATGATCTTGCAGCTGAGATTGAAAGTGCTCCTAAGTCTCCTCCTAAGTTAACTTTAAACAAGCTTACAATTGTTGCTGATGAGGGAAATCAATCGTCTGAGTTACTCACTGTAAGAGCTGTGAGAAGCAAGTCCTGCAAAGAGAAACTCCAAGTTAGAAGAAAACCCGGTTCCTCTGATGAATATGAAGTGGTTGGTCCTTCAAGCACTCCTCTAGATACAACTTTGGCTACTACTTCTGTCTCTCCTTCTGACAGGATTGACATGGATATGAGACCTCTTGTCGTTATAGCTGAAGATGCTGCTGTCACCACTGATCCCGTAGGTACTGTCACTACAAGCCCTACAGTTTCAGAAGATGAAAAAGTATTGGAACTGCAAGCAGAGATTGTGAATCTTCAGAGTCAAAACGATCATCTCAACTGTTCTCTACAAGTGGCTAACCAGAAGATTGCTGATCAGTCACAAGTAATTGCTGAACAAGCTGCAGAAATTCAAAGACTCAAGGACTTATTAGCCAAATCCAATGAAGATAAACAGCTCAGTGACAAACCAGATGGAGATGAAGCTGGTGATAATCAAGAAAGTGAGTTGCCAAAAGACCTGCCTCAAGCTAATCCAGAAACCGATGGTGGCAATTCTCTAGAACCAAATTCTTCAACAACCATGTCTACTGGCAAAGATGCTATTGGTACTTTTGACTCCTCGAGCCCACTACATGACAGTGATTTTGAGCTTGATGCTGATATGTTCACTGAAGGAGATGGACTGAACTCTTCAGATGATGATGAATCTTTCGTCAACAGTCTCCTTCATGATGAACCTGTAGATGAAGCCTTGGAAGCAATCAAGAAGCTGGCTCCTGTACCTGAAAACCTGAAACTCCCAAGATTTTCTCAGGCAGCTAGTATACTTGCTATTGAGGGAACTCCTAATGATGAGGCTGCTGGTGCATCTAGTTCAGACCTTCAACTCTCTCTGGTTCCCTCTATTCTGACTACAACCGAAACATCCACTGCTCTTGTTCCAGCAACTGAAGGAGTCCGTCACATGAACGTTGACCCGGCCTTCTTAGATTTTACAATGGCCAACTTCAGGGAATATTACGCAGAAAAGATCTACTCGAGAAGAAATTCCTGTGGAATTCTGATTGAGTCAATTGAAGATGATACCGGTGAAGTCACATATGAGGAACATCCATACACTGTAGATTTCGGAGATGAGGACGACATGAATGAGCTACAAGAACGAATGCATGTGCTCATGAATGAAGCCAACCCTCTGAATTACATTGATTTAGACCAGATTGAGAGTGAAGATGATGAAATGGAACCTCTATTTCCCACTCCAATCCAAGTGAAGAAGGAGGTGGATGACATATATGTACAGGTTTCACTTTCTGAACTATTGGAGTCCTCAGCTAAAGCCTCTGCACTGGATATAGCTCCCCATGTTCCAAGTGCTATTCCTGCAGATGCAGAATTCATCAATCTTGAATCAAGCGCTGCCCCGGAATCTGCTAGTCAAACTGTTCATGCTGTTTCTTCTGAGCAAAGTTTCCGTGATCAAATATTTGAAGCCTCTTTTGTACATTTTTCTTCTGACTCTGATACTGAGGAAGATGAACCAAATGTAACTGCAACTCAAGAACCAGCTGTCTTAGAGCAACCTGGTCCTTCTACTAAGGATAAGGGAAAGAGAACTCTGACACCTGAAGAAATAGCTGAGGCGCAGCTGAAAAGGGAAGCTGAGAAAGATAAATCACGTCAAGCACTTATTGAAGAAGCTCTCAATGAACAAAATCGACTTCGTGAAGAAAAGGCTGCTGCACTGAAGCGATATGAATCTAATCGTCCTCCTGCTGTTATGTATGCTAAAGGATCAAGCACGTTACCAGAACGTTCAGAAATAATTAGAACAGATGAACCATTAATCCGCGTTGTCACAAATCTAGAGGGAACTGATGTTGACGCTGATGACAATTCTGTTGTAGCCAACATGGTCAGGACTCTGATGAAAGACAACATCTCTTTAAAATATCTGTTGAGTCTGACTGAAACTGAGTTGACTAAATTATATACCGACGAGAAGAGGTTGAATTCTCACCTGCCTCAAAATCAAACAGTTGAAGCTGAACCTGAAATCCTTGCCGATATCTTTGCTGATACCACAAAGACTGTGGAATTCCTTCCTATCCGAGATCATCTGTCTGATCTCATCCTTGATATTGGCAACTCATACATCCCTCCTCCAGAAAACTCATCTGTTGACCCTCCTGATTCTGAAGCTTATATTGAATCCACTACCAACAGCATGACGTCTGAAGCACTCCGCAACTTCTGCAAATTTAAAAACATTGATAAGAAGGCCTATTATAAGAAGAGACTTCCTGGCCTACGGAAGTTTGTGTGTGAGTACAGAAAGACAGAACGGCTGGCCAAGTTGGAAAAGATAAGAATCCAGGAAGAGGAACGGGCTGAGGCACTCAGGAAACAAGATAATCCCCCAATCTATGACGAATGGGATAAGCTAACTCCTAACTTGAAGGCTATGCAATTATTTGCTGCCAAAAACTTGAGGAAGATGCCTAGCAACCCTAACGTCAATCATGGGATGAAGATCTTAGGATGGAAATATGATGAAGCCTTTGATGCATTCATGGTGAAGAGGCGAAACGGCTTTGTCCAAATATTTGGAGACTTCAAAGCTCTCACTAGCTTATTCTCCTGGGAACTAAAACAGCTCAAGTACCTGGACCTGGTGAATCATACTAACCATCCAAAAGGTGTAAGGGCTGCTGCATTGATCCAATCTGCTTATGATGATAAAAGATTCAATCAAAATCCAGAAGCAGAGAGAAAAGCTCAGTTGGCAGAGGAGAAGAGAAGGCTTCGTGCTCCTCACCGTGGAATGTTCAAGAATGTTGGAAAGGAAGTGAAGGCAAAGACTATCCCGGGAAATCAGAAGAATGCTCCTATGATAAGTTGGTATTATAACGGGATGACTCATGAGTTAGTGATTGAGAGAAGTGGTGCTGAAGCTATCAGATTATTTGCTGCTATTGAACTCCGTCTTCTCTCTCGCTCATACTTGAAGATAATGTATTATGAGAAGATGCGGACTATACCTGTTCAGCTGAGACCCTATGAATGCTATGATGCCAACTACTTCTTAATTTTCTTAAACTGGTGGTGTGAAAGGCTAGCTGGATTAGGTCGACTCACTCTTAATTCTGAACTTCTGAGAACTGCAACTTGTTGGGTAATTGAAGAGCATGGTTCAAGTGTCATTCTTGATGGGGCAAAAAGATTGGTTGAGCTGAACAACTTTAATGACATGAAGAAGCTCGTATGGCAAGATCTCTTTAGGCTGTATGACATGGGTATTCATGTACTCTCTGACAAAGACAGACCTGCAGCCAGAGAGAACTGGAGATTCCTGCTGAAGCTAACAGGTCAAGATGCTTGAAGCTCACGAGTTTGCATTGCCAACAAGGGTGGAATTGTTAGAACCTTTTTGTTAGCAACACAAACTCATTTTTGTCTTATCATTGTAATTGATACTTTGTTTTATAATTCTCTTTTGATATGTACTTGGAGAACTTTGTGTATTTGTTAACAAACTTGTTTTGCTTCTTAGCGTACTTGTTATTCATGCTCTTAACGGACTTGATTGATTACTCTTAGCGAACTTGTCATTGTACTTAGCGTACTTGTTTGTTAACTGTCCTAGCGAACTTGTTTTGCTCCTAGCGAACTTGATTTGTTCCTAGCGAACTTAAACTGTTCCTAGCGTACTGAAGTTGTGCTTAGCGTACTTGTTAGCGGACTTGTTTGTATCTAGCGAACTTGTTAGCGAACTTGACAATGCTTAGCGTACTTCTTAGCGAACTTCACAAGTTCTAGCGAACTTGTTTAATACTTAGCGTACTTCTCTTATATGCTTAGCGTACTTGTTATTCTGTTAGAATATTTTGCTGAATTCTAGGCAATGATTGGTTTGTGTCAAACATTCTATTTGTCCCAGGCTCTCTTGTAGTATAAATACTAAAGTGAAAACCCTAAAACGTGTTCCTCCTGGTCATTTCTACAAGAGAGCCTTTGTGTGTGTGTTCTTGGTGTATTTAGTGCGTGTTTTTGAGTTTCAGAGATCTATGGGGTGAAATCAACCAAGATTGATCATCACACTTGTTTTCCGCACCTGTGTGATGAATCGAATGAGAACATTGTGCTCAAATCAGGTCCTAACACAATGACCTCAATTCATTATCTTTAGTCACTTCCCTCGTTTCATGGTTGTTACATTTTCTCAACTACCGCATTTAATCACACTACTGTGGACATTCGCTTGACATGTTTGGATGGTTACATTTCACTACCTCATGAATTGATATTTGGACTTTTGGTTTTCGTTGTTTCAATCACCTACGGTTCTTGCTAAACAAGACTCATACGAACTACAACCACCGGTTGCGTGTAATACTAGTTAAGCATGTGATCGGTCATGGTCATAATTATGTGGTCCTAGTAAGAATTCTCTGGATTTTTTGCAGACTTTGTGTCTTGGGAAGGGGGACTAGGTGTGAGTCGCGACACATCTAGCTCGTCAGAGCTTGGCATGTTGTCTTGTTGAGAAATCCGCAACCTCACTTTATCATAAGAAACATCTAGGTTGGTTTTTGACTTTCGAAGGTATACGTATACATGTTGCTCCCGTCGCCGTCATCTTTATATTCAACTCCTCCAGTCTCACTCCTAAAGTAGGGGAGATTGTGAGTTTCACTTCTGGTCACCTGTTTTGGTTAACCTAATGTGGTCTAAGTTTTGACTTTGACTGTTCGTATTTTTAAACTCACTTTACGCTTGAAATTTCTCAAACATTAATCTAAATGGTGTCCCCCAATCTATATCAAGTTACCACAATCTCGAATTCAACTATCAAAGACTTGTTAGGTTGTTGTGTGTGAGGGTGATTCTTTATAGGCAACTAGTACACTCTCGGAATATCAAAGATGTGGTGGGTTAGCTGCGGTACACCCTATATATAAACATCAATGGTGCTTTGAGGATGGATTAGGAGTCGGACCGAGGGACGACCCTGGTATGTTGGTTGTTGGTTGATTTCTGGTTGGTTGTGTCAGAATTCCAAGGCTATGTCAAACTCGTTGCTCTTTGGTAATCAAAAATGTATTCCTATTTTCGATGAAATTCTAATGTCATCTTTATACTCTCGTTCTGGTACTCCCAAACATATTCTTATCTTGGGGTTTACACTATTTTTCGCTACCTCGTAAGTCTCTACTAAATTCGAGGCGAAATTTCCTAAAGTAGGGGAGACTGTAATATCTCGTTTCAACCAAATCATAAAACCCGATCCGTTTTACATTTTTTTCTTTCCAGGCGTCGAATTAGTAGTTATCGGGAGAATTTCGTATAAATACTAATTTATATTCAAACAATGCTCTTAAATGGTTCATTAACATCTTTCAAAGTAGAATAGTAAATTTCGTGTTTTTAGATGGATCGATAACAAAAGAAAACAAAAACGCGATTCTTACGCGATTTCGGTACCAAACCGAGAAACCCGAAAGTTTCAAGTATCACATTTGGATGTTCCTTGATATTTTTATGAGTTAAAATGATGGTATGGTGATTGTGGGGATTTATTGGATTTAATTTGGAATAAAATAGATAAGAAAAAAAAGGGAAAAAAAGGGGGAAAAAAAAGGTTGAAGCACACCGGATTCGAACCTGCAACATGCAGGTTGCAAGAAGGAGGTTCTACCACTAAAGCAGGGACTCCTCAGTGTTCTTTTCCCAGTGTCATATATCTTAAACACTATTTTCGCAGACCTGATTCCTTAACCACGACTATTTTGTTGTTTTTCTGCTTCCAAACCCATCCAAAACTCGTTTTTAACTTATATTAGCCTCTTATGATTATCCCTTATCACTTATAAATAACTATGAAGCTTCTGGACCATCTAAAAATATGTTAGATTGAATCAAATTGATGAATTATCCACTTAATAGTTTTTTCAAACTTTAATTATCATTATCTCTTCGAATTAGACCTCTACACAAACTCTCCATTATAAATAGAACCCCAAACCTCTTCTGGGATCCTCACTTGACGATTCCAAACCCCCAATTTTCTCTCAGAGTCTCTCGTTCTTGATTTTAAAAGTCAATAGCCCGAACTTTGACCGTCCAATTTCTCAATCTTCTGCTCGTTTTCTGAGGTAAGTCTCTTCATGAAAAATGTTAGCTTTACTGTTTCCTTCGAGAGCCTACTGTTATTTTTTGTTCATGATGATTATATCAGAAAGTCAACTCGGTGTTCTTCGTATTTAATTGGGGGAAATCATAATTAAAAGTAATTAAACTCCATCCGACTGTTTTCTGATCACTCTAATCTGTTATAAGTTTATTTTGATGTTCTGGAACTATAA
Source organism: Deinandra increscens subsp. villosa (assembly GCA_039602395.1). Lineage (NCBI taxonomy): Eukaryota > Viridiplantae > Streptophyta > Magnoliopsida > Asterales > Asteraceae > Deinandra > Deinandra increscens. The sequence continues at coordinate 45,694,352 of JBCNJP010000012.1, forward strand.
AACATAACTCTAAACCATAAAGATTTAAGCTTTAACCTTTGACCCGTTTAAAATCAAGACTTTTTATAAACAATTTAACGATCAGATGATTTGGCAATGAGGTAAATGTTATAAATATGTTCTGGACTATTTTTTATAACATATAATTATGTTCGCAAACATAAAAGTGAGATTTTAGGTTGTTTATGTAATTATTGAAACTATACGGTAGGTTATGTAAATTTTGTAAATTAATGATATATACACACTTGACACTGTACTTTTTTATGTATCATATTTAAAACATGATTTCCGATTAATTCCTCTTGGACACATTGTTTTTCTTTTAGAACAACTTTATCAATAGTTATAACTAAAGTCCAGAATAGTGTTTTATTTAAATATAAACTTTTAATAACCGATATATCTAATTTCCCCAATTCTTAAGGAACGTAATCGGTAGTCGTAGTGTTTCGTTTTCATTTATTCGTTCCACATCATTATGTTAATCTCGGAGTTCGTACTTCTTTTGCTTCTCGGTGTTATATCTCGTTTCTCGCACTATTATCTAAGTGTGTAATCTTGCCCCTTTTCCCTTTTTATTATTTTGGGGTGCAACATGTATTGTATATCAAGGTGTCGTTTTCTCATTATTTCTCACAATGATTATGCGATTGTTGATTATGTGTGAATTTATGTGTTGTGTGATATTCTAGCATGTATCTCAGTGTGTTATCTATGTGGTTTTCATGTTTGTCATTTAAAGCCTAATCTGCGGGATAGGAACTCATCATGTTAAAAGCCTAGCCTTCGGGATAGGAACTCAGCATATCAAAAGCCTATACTTTGGGATAGGAACTCTGGAAATATTCTAGCATGTTATGTTTCGCATTTATCCTATCATATGACACAATTCGTATGTTCTCACTATACTATGTATGTACTTAAACCAGGATTGCTCACCAACTACTTTGTAGTTGACAGTTTACGTTATACATGTTGCAGGTAGGAATATATGAGGACTCAAGATGCTATCACTTAGGAACATGGACCTAGTTTAACACTTTAATTCATATTGTAATTGTTTGGTTATTTATCTATAATTGAATGGTTATATTCTTGCAATGAAATGGGTTTGATTAAGTATATTACAACTCTAATTAGTGGTTGTGTGCATCTGGACAATCCTCGCGCCCCGACATATTCCGCCGTCGGTTAGGGTGTGACAATATGGATGTGAGGTGGTGAGTTTGGTGGACCGAGGTTGAAGTATTTGTAGGTTGGGGTGGAAGATTTGGATGTGGGAGAGTCGGGTGAGTTTCTGTTCAGATTGACTGACTCAGAAAAATGGGATGCTTGTGGATTGTGTTTGGGGATTGGTTGTTCTAGTTTAGATGGGTTCTGCTCCTGTAATTCTATTCCTTCTTTTCATTTTATCAGGAATGGGGATCTATCTGGTATATTTGATAGCAGAGAGAGGGTATGGAAGATATGGAATGGATTGTACCTGATTCAAATTTCTTCAGAATTTTCAGAATGTTTGAGTCATGTTTGGCTCCTGTTAGAGCTATTAATTCTTCCCGAGACTTCTTGAAGATAAGTAGGGAGAGAAATTTGATAAATGGAATGTGAGTAGTTTCTTTCTTTTCCTTGTGTTTGTCTTTAACTCTTTTATTTAGGATTAGAGCAACCTTTATGGAGTATACGGATTCACTAGCCTTGTTTGATGATCCAACTTTTGCAGTCAGGCTTTAGATGAGAGTGTGCATCATCAGCTTTTACTTTCTCTCCAGATGATTGATGTTTATTCCTGGAACTGTGGTAAAGCTTGTCCTTTTGTTCAGAGAGTTGATAATTTTAAGAATTTCTGCTTTATTTGGGGGCTGTACAGGATCTTCTGGTGTTTTGAGATCGACAACTTGTCTGAAACCTTCTTCTGAAATTTTTAGTGTTGTTGTAGATCTATCTTCCTTTTCAACGAGTGCTTCAATCAATTCCGTTTTATTCACGGTCTCAGTATTTACTTTGATGGTTGACCAGACATTCATAAGAGTCTCTTTGGTGACTTCTTCATCTTCGGTGAGAGCTGCCCTGAGTGATGAAAATAATAAACAAGGATTTACAAGTATTGTTTTAATCTTTGCCCTACCAGTGAGTGAGTTAATCTTAAATTTGTAATCTTTAGTGCATTCTTCCAGCAGGGTTCGAAAGACTGTTCTCTCTTTTATTAAAGCTTCAATTTCTGTTTTAATAACTTCCTTGGCTCTACTGCTATTTGTCATACATTTCTCTAAGATAAATAAGAAGAAATCTAAGGCCAATTTGTGTATTTATGTTTTTCTTCTAGCCTGAAGAATCTTCTTTCTTCAGAGTGGTCTCTGAAGCAGATACCAGGGATTTAATCAAGAAACGCTGTTCCAGATCCTCTCCATGAGACTCCAGGAGGAATATTTTCGTTTGGCATTGTTAGGAACAGTAAAGGAATGTCAGAGTCTTTTGCTAGTTGAACATCCACTTGTGCTTGTCTTCTGAACATTCTTTTTCCAGCTTTAGTTCCTTTGTATAAAGCAGTGCTCACCCTTTCAGTTTTGCAGGGTTGATTTGAAAAGTACCTTATGAATGAAATCAATTGTACCAGGTTAAATTGCTCCAGATCTTTATCAGTGAATTCCTTTATGCTTCTATCAAGTGTCTTGACTCTGTACCAGTTGAAGTGATCTACCCATAGATGTCTTGGTATTGATTGGGCTTTGATATTTATGAATTCAGTAATTGTTGGAATTGTATATGTTGGGTCTTCTTCAACTTGATTTCTGGTGGTTCTGTCAAATGCCTTTCTTGAGAGAGGACTCATTGAAGGTTTGTCTTCTTCTTTCTTGAGCAATCTCTCATGTAGCTCTCTAACTTCTTCCCATATTACTTTTTGCATATGTTGTTTTTTAGTGTAGTCATCTTCAAAAGCGGATTCAGATATGAAAGATCCAGCTAATGAAGATGAATGCCCTTGTTTCTCTTCTTTGGTCTTTGAAGTTTTCTTTGTTGCTTCAGAGGTGAGGGGTTGAGAGGGATTTATTTTCTCACCTGTTTTTTTTTATGGCGATTGAGTAGGAGGAGAAGGAGGAGGAGGAGGAGGATGCATACCTTCTGAAGTTTGAGGTGTGGGTTTGCATCTTCTTGAATTTATTCTTTTTAGTTGTTCTTCCTCCTCTCAATGTTTATCCGAGTCCTCAGCTTGAACCTTTATCTTCTTTGATGATTGTTGAACAGAGATTGTGATTTGTTTCCTTTTCTCACCCGTGCCTTTTATCTTCTGTTTCCACTCTCTGTCAATTTCCCTCATCTTATCTTCTTGGAAGGAGTGTTTGATGTCCATATTTACAGAAGTCATTTGATTTCTTGTCAAATTTTCTTATGTGCTTCCTTTGTTTGATTTCTGCCCATTTCTTCCAGAATCATCTTCCTGTTCATTAGTTCTATAGACAGGTTTTTTATCGACAATGTCACACCCCCAATTATACACTAACGGAGTATAACCGTGTGGGGTGTAATCCAGATCAGGATCCAAGTCTTTAGTGACAATCAAGCCATAATTGAAAGTTTAAATCAGTTTCATATTACACTTTACAAAACAGAGTTTACATTACAGTTTAGCGGAAACGTTTAAAAGTCTACAAAGTTATCGTTTTTTCCAGAATAGGAAGTAAATGTGTTGAAGTGCATTTCCCAAAGTATTTTACAAAATTGAGTATTGCCAACGCCCATGCCTCCTTGATCCTCCGAGTGACCTGAAAAGCATTCAACAATAAAGTGTCAGCAAAAGCTGGTGAGTTCACAAAAAGTAGTCTACACTTACCCATGTAGACCAAATATGCATACGAATAACGAAAGACCAATTCGTAAGTTTACAAGTAATACCCATATCGTTAGGTAGCTAGCCTATGCTTATGTTCACCTGAATGTTCGAAACCAAAGCTGACTATGCGTCACAGGTTTTAGCCGGTGCAATTTGCCTTCCCCGTGTCTTTCCCGATCACGGTAGTTCTAGGCTAATATTGTTCTCAGTCTGACCGCCAGTCGGGAAGGTGCATCACGTGCACCGCTGAGCGGGGGTGTCAATCCCCAATAGTACTACTCAACATTACCTCGCTATTCATTATTAACGGTCCGAGAAAGTAAGAACTTTTTGAAATTAAAATGCATTTAGTGAAACATTGTGATATGTGTTAGATAATTACTAAAACAAACAAAATACCTTTGTCTTTACATTGCCATCCTTTACCGGATGCAACTAGTTGTGTGTTATCATCCTCAACCGGATATAACTAAATAGAGTAGTGAAACTCACCTTAGGTTGCACTGGTACACAACACTTGACTTTATATGTTGGTTAGGATCGACCTATTTTAATGAATACGGTCTAACCAAATTAGAGGTTGTCGCTAGGAGGAATTGCTTATCAATTAACAAATATTTCATCAAACATTCACAGTGGTCCTAACACTTAAACACAAGTCCTAAACTTGTAGGAAAACATAGATGCACAATTCCAAGTCAAATTGCATAAAAAGTCAAACTAAAAAGTCAAATGCAAGCATACATGTGGTGGTATGTCTAATTTTCTCTATGCTTGGATTCAGCCTCTGAATTTTTACCGGAACGAACTAATCAGCATTTAAGGAATGTTGCAAAAAGAATCAACTTAAAAGGTTAAGAAATGAGAAAGTTATGCGTCGGAAGTTGGCAAAAATCAACATTATTGTCTTTGACACACCATTTGGTGGCATGCCTAATTTGCTCCACACTTGGAGTTAGGTTCTGTTGGATTTAAGATCGATCGATTACACAAAAACTTGAGAGAATTTTGACTAGAACTTGAATTCGTATATCGATATGTTGATTGTCAATGGTCTGCAATCCATCGATGTATACATATACACGTATGACACATAGGGGAAGTTTTAGGCTTCCAGTTTGACCAAACAGACCCCTGAACTAAATACATATTTACAATGACACTAAACCTTGACTTTTGACTTTAACATAACTAACCCTTGGACTTTTATAACTAAATAAATACATATGTAGATGAATATGATTAATCTCACATTTACCCCCTAATCATATCATCTTCATTCTTGATTCTTCAAATCTTGAACGTCAAGCAGTTCTCGCATTGTGATAAACTTGACTCTTGCTAGTGCCTTCGTCAGTATGTCTGCTCGTTGAATTTCTCCGCTTACATGTTCAACTTGAATCTGGTCATTCTCTACGCATTCTCTGATGAAGTGATATCTTTTATCAATGTGCTTGCTTCTTCCGTGAAACACTGGATTCTTCATTAATGCTATTGCTGAGATGTTATCTACCATTAGTGTTATCTTTTCTTCTTTCCATCCCGTCAAATCTTTGAGTAATCTTTGTAACCATAGTGTAAGGGAATAATTTGTGGCTTGTGTATTAAATCATCACTTGGCGGACTATTTTGAAGGCCTATGTGATAGAATAGGTGAAAATTAGTTGGGTTATGGGTATATTAGGTCATTGGGCCATTTTAGACATGTTTGGGCTCATTTAAAAAGAGTTTAGATGGAGTTTAGTAGGCCCACATGGTCAAATCCGGAAATTAGGGTGTATTTAGGGTAAGGAGGATAACTTGTTTATCAAGTTGGACATCTCCTATAAATAGGACCCTAGTTTATTTTTTAGGCTTGCTGATTGATTGTAAAGGGGTCAGGGGAGTTCAAGGGGTTCACGAAATTCTCTTAAGAGAATTTCGACTTGTGTGTTGCAACCAAAGGTGATCAATCTAGTTTATTTTCTCAATCGGTTTTTCATTCTTATTGTTTTCAATTAATCGTTTACGTTATTGATTATTATTCTTGAATCACCTCGTAACACCGGATTTCGCACGGTTGTTACAAGGCATTGATATCGCATGAGGAGAGATTTCGATCCTTACAATTGGTATCAGAGCCAAGAAACGCAAGTTTTGAGGCTCTCGCGATATCCGATTCAAGTTTTTAACAACTAACGGTTTGAGTTTTGTTGGTGATTTTCAGTTTTTAGCACAGTTCGGAAGTATTTTTGCAGGTTTAGACGCAAAACAGGAGTTCTCGTGGTGATTTGCACGTGTTTTGAGAACTTTTTGATCCGCACAACAGCTTTTCGATCGACCTTTCGATCGAAAAGTTTTTTCTGTCGCTTTCCTGTGATCGAGAAAGACCCCTCGTGTCTTTTCGATCAGTTGTCTCCAGTCGGAAAGTCCCTTTTTGAGGCTTTTCGATCGGCCAAACAACTTTTCGATCAGCCAACCAGCTTTTCGATCAGCCAACCAGCTTTTCGATCAGATACTGTGGCTAGTCCCTGTTCACTCTGATCGAAAAGTATACTTTTCGACCAGTCATAGGCTTTTCGATCGAGCCAAAACTCTGCCCGATCAAAAAGTCCACTTTTCGATCAAAAATCAACTTTCGATCAAAAGTCCACTTTTCGATCAAAAAGTCCACTTTTCGATCAAAAAGTCCACTTGTCGATCAAAAAGTCCACTTTTCGATCAAAAAGTCCACTTTTCGATCAAAAAGTCCACTTTTCGATCAAAAAGTCCTCTTTTCGATCAAAAAGTCCACTTTTCGATCAAAAGTCCACTTTTTGATCCATTCAGTTTTTTGATCGAAAACCCTCTTTTCGATAATAATAAAATTAAAAAAAAAACCTCATTTCCGAACCTGACTTTCCGATCCTGTTGAGACTTTTTGATCCACCATTTTCAATCCGATCTGATCAAATTAATTCCCTTGTCATTCAATCAAAGACATTCATGGCATCCTTTCTACCAGGTAATTCTGTATCTACCAGCAACAGTGAGGTATGTTCTAACCCTAAATGCCAAGCTACATTTAATGAATCTCAAGACTGGCAACGTAAGTTCTTTAATGAAACGTTAAATCGTGAACTATCTGATAGAGACCTGCGAGAGTACAAAGGTAGGAGTAAAACATTAAGTGAAAAATTAGAAGCTGCCAAAGTCGATATTAAAAATCTTCAAAGGCAATTGAGTGATAAAACTACATATCTTAGAATTGCTAATGAAGAAATTGACACATTAAAATCTGAAGTTGAACAACTTAAAGCCAAATTAGAAACATCACAAACCAAGGTTGAACGAAATGATAAAATTGTGTCAGAAATGATGAAGGCTAGTTCTCTTTTCTATAACATAGATGCACGAATGCGACATCTAAAAGCCAACTCTGGTTTGGGTCTGGGTACTGAGGTAAAAGATGAAAAATCCACTCATACAGTACCGATGCCATTGATGTATGAAATGATCCCGGACTATGAGAGTTCAAAGACCTCTTTAGAAGCTAAGGCTGAAATAGAAAAGAAACTTGTTGCTTGTCCAATTAAAATATCTGCTCCTGTTTCTAACATTACTAACACTTCTACTTCTTGTGCAGATAAAGTAAATGAAGAAGCATGTTCAAAGGGAAAAAGTGTTTGCTTTGAAAGTCAAAAGTTTCCAGTTTTTAAAACTAATAATTTTGCTTCAAAAAATTTTGAGTCTGAGTCAACATTTCCCAAGTCAACTGTGTTTGATGAATCTATTACTTGTATTGTGTTTAACTTTGGGAAATGTGATGCTAAACCTGTGAAACCCTTAAAAACTGTTAAAATTTTAAGAAGGGATAAGGGATCACAGGTTGCTGGTCCCAAACTCACAAATGGTGGGGTGTTGGGTGTGAAACCTACTGAAAATAAGAATGACTGTCATAACCAAAATGTGCAGAAAGTGCGGGACCTTAGACCTCATGATTTTGTCCCGTACCCAGAAATCAATTCTGCATATGACCAGTTTAAGCCGGTTCAGCGGGAGTACATTTTAACCACAAAGCCCCACGGTAAAACCCATTGGATCCACAAAAATTGTTCAAAACCAACTTGGATTTCCACTGGGCGTAACCAACCACAGGCTCCCGCATACCCAAAGAAACAATCTTGCCATGTCTGTGGTAGACCAGGACATGTGGAAAGAAACTGTTTATACCGGCCTTATGAACCCTATTATCCCAAAAGGGTTCATCAGAGACCCAGTCCAATGACACTACAAGAAATCTCTTTATTCCCGAGTACACTTTTCCCGACAACAAAAGTAGTCGGTACAAGTCAAGTATTCCCGACAGCTAGTCGTCGGCAAAGCTATTTTTATTTTACTTTTAATTTTTTTTTAAATGAGTATTCCCGACTACATGTAGTCGGCAAAAGGGACCCGCCGAAAATATTTTTCCCGCTTAACTTTTCTCGACAACATGTAGTCGGGAAACTTTAAATAATTTATTAATATTTATTCTTTATCACGAAAATTTACTATTTTAGAAGAAAATAAAACCCGCGTAAATGGCCGCCAAAACTTTTGACCTTTGCCGACAACTTGTAGTCGGGAAAGGTTTTCTCTTTTTTTATTTATTTTAGTAAAAGGAAAAAAAGAGACGACGTCGTTTGCTCTTGACTTTTCCCGACTACATGTAGTCGGCAAAGATTTTAGTCGTTTTTTATTTAATTAATTAATTCATTTAACAGAACGACATAGTATGAGGGGTTTTGCCGACTACTTTTTTGACTTTTGCCGACTACATGTAGTCGGGAAAAGGGTAACCCTGATAAAAAACCCTACGAGCGTTCTGTATCAGTTTGCGCGACTTCTTTCTGGAACACAGCTTTCCCGTTCGGCGATTTTGGGCGATTCGGAGGTATCTTCGATTTTTCTTTGTTATTTTGGTGAAAACCTTTGCATTTCATAATCCTAATAGTCATCTTCATCTTTGTTTCTCTTTTATGAACATAAATGTGGTGATTTTGACATAGATTTGGGGCTTTCAAGTTGTGTTGGTTCACAGTGATTTTGGGTCCTCTTTTCAGGTATATTTTTTCCTTAAGTAGTTTGGTAACCATATTGTGTTGTAACCTTTTTAGATTTGGGGTTGGAATTGTCACTTTGAAGATGTGTCAATTTGGGGGTTTCATGAATTTGTGATTGTAGATGTTATAATATGATGTTAGATATCTTAATGAATAGTTATTGAATGTAAACTTTGATGCTTGAGGATAGATTTCTACACTTTCCTATAAAGGAAACTTTTTGTTAGCAAATGAATGTGTATGTGGTTGTTTATTTAGTCTAATGATGCTACAATGTGTTTTGCCTATTATGATTATCATATAATTATGTTTTGGCACATTTATAATGAATAACATTCATGTTTGCTTAGACATTACTAAAAGAGGAAACTTTTTGGGTACAACATGTAGTAAAAAGCAAACCATAAATCATGTAAGGTGTTCAATGGTTCTAGTCTAGGTTGGAATAGAGCAAATAATTGATTGTTGGAATGTTACACATGCATTGGTGTCCTGTTTGACTAATTTCTCATCAATTACCAAATAGAGTAGTCGCGAGGTAGATAATGAGGATTGGAATGAACCGGAATGAGTTACAAATTTACTTTATGTTGTTTAAATAATTTTGCTAGACATTAAGTCATATCCTAGCTAGGAGATTATGGATTTGGTATTGTTAGTTATATTGTATACTTTAGTTAGAAACATAATTTAGTTCCTAATATTATACTATGTATAAACAGTAATGACAATCGATAAGAGTTGGATTCACCTTACAAATCGCAAACTCCCGGCTTTCAAAGATGGTCTTAATAGCTTTATAGAGACGTGTAAAGCCGTCGCCAACAGTGATGGCAAAGCCTATTGCCCTTGTAAGCAATGCATTAATAGGTATCTATTTACTCCGAAGGAGATATATAGACACATATACATCAACGGGTTCTTTGAATTATATGATTCTTGGGATAAACACGATGAGGAGCGAACACTCGATGCAGATAGTATACCATATTACTTTCCCCAAACTGGTACTTCGAACATGAGCAATATGGATGATGATCAGATCTTCAATCTACTTGATGACGTTAGGGGCGTGCATGATACAAATGAAAAGGAAAACAATATATCTGGAGATGAGAATGAGTTTGATGAGTTGTTTCAGGAGCTAAATATGGAGTTATATCCCGGTTGTACTTGGATGTCATCTTTAAACTTTCTTGCTAAAATGTTGCATCTTAAGGTAATTAACAAATGGACTGATACTTCATTCAACCAGTTTTTAGAGTTTTTAAGGGTTGTATTGCCGAAAGGAAACCACGTTCCATCCTCCTTGTATGAAGCTAAAAGGAAGATGAGAAAGATTGGGTTAGGATACGAAAACATACATGCTTGCGTAAATGATTGTGCTCTATTTTGGAAAGAGAATGTCAATTATGATCATTGTCCAGTTTGCAAAGAAAGTAGATGGAAAGACGACAACAAAAAAGGGAAGAAAGTACCCAAAAAAGTGTTACGATACTTTCCATTAACTCCGCGTCTTCGCCGAATGTATGGTTCAAAATTCACTGCAAAAGATATGACTTGGCACAATACTGGCCGCTCAGCGGATGGTATGTTGCGACATCCGGTTGATGGGAAGGCGTGGATGGATTTTGATAAGCGATATCCGGATTTCTCCTTGGAACCCAGGAACGTTCGGTTGGGTTTGGCTGCTGATGGCTTCAATCCGTTCGGTAACATGTCGTTACAATATAGTATGTGGCCGGTAGTGTTGACAACATATAATACACCACCGTGGGTATGTATGAAAGAATCTTCTTTCATGCTTACTTTGTTAATTCCCGGTCCCAAATCTCCTGCAAAAGATATCGATGTTTACCTACGTCCTTTGGTCGATGAGTTAAAAATGCTATGGAGCGATGGAGTCCGAACTAGGGACGCGTCAACCGACACCGTATTCACGATGCGTGCGTCACTATTATGGACAATTAATGATTACCCTGCTCGCAGCAGCTTGTCTGGATGGAGTGGTCAAGGTTATAACGCATGCCCTACTTGTAACATAGACACACCTTCTGTTCGGTTGGAAAGTAAAATGGGTTATATTGGTCATAGGATATTTCTGCCTATGACGAGTAACTTGAGGAAGAAGCGTTCGTTTAATGGAGAAACAGAGAACAGAAAAACTCCTAAAAGATTAACTGAAAAAGAAATATTAGAACAACTATCGACGCTCCCTGATCTTGTTCCGGGAAAGCATTGTGACCATGGATCCGGAAAGAGAAAGACTCCAGAATTCGAACATAACTGGAAGAAACGTAGTATCTTCTTGGAGCTTGAATACTGGTCTTCTCGTGAACTAAAACACAATCTTGATGTTATGCACATCGAGAAAAATGTTTGTGAGAGTCTGTTGGGTACTTTGCTTATGAATAAGCATTCAAAAGATACAGAAAAAGCAAGAAAAGACTTGGAAAACATGGGTATTCGGCCAGATTTATGGATAAAAAAGAAAAAAGATAAAAGTTACCAACCACATGCTTCTTACTCTTTCACACCCGTTGATCGTGCAAAATTCTGTGAGTTCATCAAAAACGTGAAGCTACCTGATGGTTTTGGATCAAACTTTAAAAATAAGGTGGATGCCAAATATACTAATATATTCGGGTTAAAGTCTCACGATCATCATATTCTTATGCAGCGATTGCTACCAATAGGGGTTCGTGCAGGTCTTCCAGAGAATGTGTCGAGAGCAATCATTGATCTTTGCACATTGTTTAAAAAAATTTGTGCACGAACAATAGATTTGGAAGACATGCGTAAAACACATGTCGAAGTGGTAAAGATTTTATGCAATTTGGAATTGATATTCCCTCCAGCTTTTTTTGATATAATGGTTCATCTTGTTCTACATATACCCGAAGAAGCTATACTTGGTGGGCCTGTATATATGAGATGGATGTATCCGTTTGAAAGATTCATGAAGAAGCTTAAAGCCTTCGTCCGAAACAAAGCAAAGCCCGAAGGATCTATAGCTGAGGGTTATGTTGCAGATGAAGCGTTGACATTTTATTCAATGTATCTGGAAGGTGTTAAAACAAAATTTAACTGTCCGGACAGAAATGACGATGGGGACGATTCAAATACCCAATTTTCTGTGTTTTCGTCATCATTTCGAACACTGTCTGCGAGCACATTCATTTCCCTCTCAGGACCGGTTAAAAGCGCTTTAGATTGATATTGTTGATGATGAAGAAGAGGTTGAGATTGGTAAATCAACAGGAAGTTCAGATTGGGATAAAGAGATTGCAGATGCGATCGACATTGATGAAGATGACATTGAGATTAAGATTGTTGATGATGAAGAAGAGGTTGAGATTGATGAAGAAGAAGAGGTTGAGATTGATGATGATGAAGAAGAGGTTGATGATAGTGATAACGAGTCTGATGAGATTAACAACGATTATGATTCTGATGATTCCGATTGACAGTGTATGTATATTTTATTGTGTATAGTTCTGTTAAATTTATATGTATGTATTATGTTATTGTGTTTTATTTGTTAAAGTTAATTATATGTATTGAAATATATGGTTTCTAACATATATATGTTTAATTAGTTAACATGTTGACGACTGTGATTTTTGTTACACTTGTGGCCTATTTGATGACCGACGTCTCTTCCCGATACCATGGAGGAGACAATGATGACGACGGGAGATATCCCGGCAGGAGGCGGTCTAAGATTGCCTCTCAATGCGAGGCTTCAAGTAAGTTACCTGGTTTTTTTTTCCAAATATTCATTATTTATATATATACTTTTATTGTGCTAACTGCTAAATCTAATACATCAAATCAATGTAGATGCAAAAAAGGGCCGTGGAAAGAACTCCGATAAAGAGCTAGAAAAGGCGTTCAAGAAAAACAAGTGTAAGCCACTACCTGTCTATTACATGCCCACAGGTAAAACATTTAAGTTAGTTGGAGAATTCAGCAGTATGTATACTCGAAAGCTTTCAAAAGAGGTCCTAGAACGAGCTGAGTTCCACTGCTTTAAATGGCGTGATGTCTCTGATACCATTAAAACTCGAATTTACATCACATTGCAGGTAATACAACAAACAATGTATTACTTTATTTTTATTTCAGGTTCTTAATCACTTTTATATGTTTTTCTAAGTTATAAGTTGGTTTTGCAGCATTACTTTGATATTCAAAGCATGCAAGGGGTTCCTGATTGGCCATTTATAAAGAAACGCATTGATTTAGAATGTGCACGTGCCTTTAAAGACCATAAGTATGAGATGAAGCAATGGTTTACAGCGAATGGAGGTCTTGAAGATCTTGCTACATCAAGAACAACACCGTATGAGGATATGAACGAAGCCAAATGGCAGCGTATTATTGATGATTTGTGGTTGAATCCCAAGGCAATCCGACAAGCGAAGGCAAATGCACAAAACAGGGCCAAAGTAAAGTATACCAGCTCGCACGGGAGCTCCTCATTTGCGCAACGGTTGTATGTTTTGGTAAGTTAATTAAGATTTGTTACATTATTAAAACTATCATTACTTTAGTCTCGTTCATATTTATTTTTGCTAATTTTGGTCACAGGAAAATGATGAGTCGGTTCCACGAGAAAATGCTAGTCCCCTTCAAGTCTGGTGGAATAATCATGTGAAGAAAAACCCAAATAACGCTAAAGCACAAGCCGATTGGGTAAGTAACGATATTTCATTTATTATATCTATATACATGTGATGTAGTTAATTAATATATCCTTGTCAATATCAATATCTATTATACTTAGGTTGGAGTGAATTTGAGAATTGTTATAGAGTATTAGGTATTTTTGAACAGGTTGGTTATCCAATTTACAGCAGTAATGCTGCCCAAATTTAGTAAAAATCTTTAATTGTCTTTTCTTATAGGAGAAGCTTCAGAAAATGAGGAATACGATGACAGCTAATGAGGCGCGAGAAGATGGTTCGATTGATGAGGTATATTTACTATCTTAGAAAAATTTGTCAACACTTGTTGTATTAGTTTTCTATGTTTGACCTATTTTTTGGGAATAATTTGATGATACGTATTGTTTTCAATTTAGGTGGAGTGTATGAGACATGTCTTAGGTGTGCAACGTGGGTATCAACCGGGGATTGGTGCAACGGTTGGGTACGCGGCACCCGAAATGCCTTCTTCGTCATCATTTGCTTCACAAGAAGCAAATTCTTATCTTCAAGATGTCAATGCCCAAGTTGATGCACAAATGAATCAATTTTTTGAACAAATGCGTGCTATGAACCCGGGTATGAATTTCCCAACAATGCCATCTCAAAGCAACCAGAACAATGACGAAGACGATGATGAAGACGAGTAGGCGTAGGTTGTTTTTGGTTTTTGTATGTTGATCCACGTTGTTTCAAACCTAAACATGTATTATTTTTCTTTTAGACATCTTCTGACAATTTGTAGAATGTTTAATTTTATGGTATCAAATCCAGGTTATTATTATAGCAGGTTTTATAACAAATACAGGTGCGTAACAACAGGTTTTTAAAAAAAACAACATATTTTTTAAAAAATAAAATCGACTTTTACCGACTACATGTAGTCGGGAAAACTAAAAAATTATTTTTTATTTATTTTAATAAAATTGACTATTGCCGACGACATGTTGTCGAGAAAAGTAAAAAATGATTTTTTATTTATTTTAATAAATTTCACTATTGCCAACGACATGTAGTCGGGAAAAGGGGAAGTTTTCCCGACGACTTTTTTGGCTATCAGCGATGAGCTTTTCCCGACAACTCTTCCCCGACGACATGTTGTCGGGAATACCTATAGCGACAACATGTTGTCGACAAAGGTATGAAAAATGTAGTCGGCAATAGTCAAGGTTCTTGTAGTGTGACCCAAAAACAAAGTGACCCAACTCCAAGGCCCGGTCCATCAAAACCCAAGGTGCAGAAACAAGCATCTCAGAGTCACAAAGTACAGCAGAAAGCCAGAAACCCAAGGCTCCTAAGCAACGGCCAAAGACCATTTTTAAAGAAAACAAAGCATCTCAAAAATCTGTCAAAACAGCTTGGAGACCAAAATCTGTTGAATCCCCAACACCAGTTTTAAGATCTGTTTTCAAAACTGTTTCAAAATCACCCATCCATCCAAATCCAGTTGGTTCAGCTAAATCAAATGGTTGGAAGAAGGATGACAGGTGGAATGTTTCAAAGGTGGTAAACCTGTCTTTCAAGCCTACTGGAGTGTACACAAAACACTCTAAACAGTTTCAAGAGGTAAAATTTCTAAAGAAAAATGAAACTAAAAATTCACCACCGAGAAAACCACAAGTTTTTGGGAAAGAAAATCACCAACCCAGAGATGTCAACAACAATGACATTCTCAGTCCAACCAAGGCAGCCACACCCCTAATCCCTGATGCTACCAAGGGAATGTTTTTAAAAGAAATTTCTTTCACCGACTCTTCAGGTATACCCAGAACCACAATGGCCTGGGTACTTATGGCTAACTGATCTCTCACCTTGTGCAGGAACAGTCAAGGAGGACTTCCATTAACTTATTTGTTTATGAAAGTGATTGTTCCAGGCACATGATAGAAGGCATCTCTCAACTACATGACATGCAGATTCTCAATAGTAGGGATGTTCTTCTGGTAAGAGGTAAATCTGACAAAATCAGCAAGGTACTGTCTTGATTGTTCGTTTCTTGGCTAATTTGATGTGAAGTCTGGTAGTGCATTAAACAAAACCCATTTCTGAAATTTTTCAAAAGATAAACTTTGAAGGTTAACTTGGCCAATTGTGTTTAGTGAGTCGATATTTAGTGATGTGTCAGTGTGTTCAAGGATAAAAAAAATAATAAAAAAATAAAAATAAATAAAAAAAAGGACGAAGGAAAAGAAAAAAATGTGTGTTGCTATTAAAAATCAGAAAGCAAGGGGAAGAATAGAAAAGATGAAATAGTTGACCCCTAAAAAATTATGCTTTTTAATTTTTAATCTTTTGTTTGTGCATTTGAGAAGGTGGGGAAGTGAAATAAACTTCCGTTTTGAAGATGGCTGACACGCGTAAGACAAATGTGAAAGACATGATCCATGGTGATATGCTGGTAGGCTCGGCTCTTTAATCTGAAAAGGTATGCGTTACACACTTAAAGATAACGTATGGCAGTTTGTTGGGTAACAGCACTTAGGTTAATTGCATTTCTATTTGACTGCATGTTCAAGTTCCCGATACACACGCTTGTCTCCAAGAGTGTGAAATTGAGCTCAAAAAGTCAGTGTCCCCTCTGTTTTGTGTGAGCAAAGACCTGGGGATGCTTCGCATGTATGTAAGGCTCTCCTCTGCTTTGCGTGAGCAATGACCTGGAGTTGTTCATACATACGTGCTTCTAGATCATCAATAAAAAAATTCAAAAAATAATAATATACACCCAAAAGATGCCAAAGAGCACATCAAAAGAGACCCTCAAGAGTCCAAAACCCTCAGCCTTTGTCACTGATGAGAGCATTATTAAAAATGTTTCAAAAATTCAGTTGACTTTGTATATTATCCGAAAAAATCTTTGTGATCTATTCTTTCTCTTCTCAACCAAGTCTCGAGCTCAGTTTCAAACTTCTGGTTCAGGTTGTGAAAATATGTGGTAGGGAATTTATATGCTTGATAGTGTGCAATAACATGTACCTAGGATTTGTTGAAACCCACTTGCTGTTCATAATTAATACACAATAAAAGATAATAAAGTGACAAACAGCCTGATAAAGAAAAGGGTTTGAGTTTAAAGTGGATCGGTATATTGGCAATCACCTGGACGTGTTCGAGTAACAGAAGCTGAAAAGGGTTACTCAGTCAGATTCATACGGTTTGATCCCATAGAAACCTTCTCGTTTAGAAATTTGGTATGTTTGTTTTTTTTTTTTGTTATGTTAAGTTTTTTATTGTTTATTTTTCAACCATGGCCAGGTTAATTTAAAAGTTTTAATAAGTTTTTATGGGTTTTGTGCAAGAAAGTATCACCCGTCTAGAATCTCAGGGGAAGTATTTAAAGGAAACCCGTAATTAAATTATGTTGATCTCCTGCTAACCCAGTAACCAGTCATCATTTGCTGGTTAGTGTTTGTTCCATGTTGTGCTTGACAGGTTAAGTGAGAAAGACAACTCATGGAGAAGAAGGTCAAGGACTCAGTTGACCAAAGCAAGAACTCTGCTGCTGATCAAGTTGAAGAACCAGCCGGAAAATGACTTACCCTATGCTTAAGGGAAGTTTGTTGGTTTCTGAAGACTCAAAAGATACCATTCTCAAGTTTAGGGGAAGCTAAATGAAGAAAAGATGCCAAGACAAGCAAGTCAAGACAGTTACTGATGATTCAGCAAGGAATCCACATTTTTCAAAAAGAAGCAAGTACTTGAGAATCCTCCTCTCATTACTTGGTCATCATGTGCAGTTCAAGCTGATGCTGACAGAGAGAACACTCCCAAAAGTCATTTTTTTGTTGTCCAATGAAGATTGCTAAAGAAAAGATTCTTCACCAACCCATGCTCAAGCCAAGGAGAAGACTGCAAGTCTGAAGATTGAAAGTAGAAGACATTTAATATCACAAACCAAGGGGAAGATTGTAAGGGAATAATTTGTGGCTTGTGTATTAAATCATCACGTGGCGAACTATTTTGAAGGCCTATGTGATAGAATAGGTGAAAATTAGTTGGGTTATGGGTATATTGGGTCATTGGGCCATTTTAGACATGTTTGGGCTCATTTAGAAAGTTTTTAGATGGAGTTTAGTAGGCCCACATGGTCAAATCCGGAAATTAGGGTGTAATTAGGGTAAGGAGGATAACTTGTTTATCAAGTTGGACATCTCCTATAAATAGGACCCTAGTTTATTTGTTTAGGCTTGCTGATTGATTGTAAAGGGGTCAGGGGAGTTCAAGGGGTTCACGAAATTCTCCTAAGAGAATTTCGACTTGTGTGTTGCTACCAAAGGTGATCAATCTAGTTTATTTTCTGAATCAGTTTTTCATTCTTATTGTTTTCAATTAATCGTTTATGTTATTGATTATTATTCTTGAATCACCTCGTAACACCGGATTCCGCACGGTTGTTACAAGGCATTGATATCGCGTGAGGAGAGATTTCGATCCTTACAAACAGTGCTTGTTGTGCGGCTGCAGTGGCTGCTATGAATTCTGATTCACATGATGAGAGTGCCACCGTTTGTTGTTTCTGAGTGCACCAAGTAATAGGTGAGTTTCCAAAGTAGAAAACATAACCTGTAGTGCCTCTTCCCTTTTCAGTGTTGACACCATAACTACTATCACTGTAACCTGTTATCTTGCATCCTCCAGTCTTCTTGTAGGTTATTCCATGATCTTTGGTTCCTTTGATGTAGCGCATTACTTGTTTGATTCCCTTCAGATGATGTTCTTTTGGTTCTTGCATGAAACGACTGAGTAGATTAACTGAGTAACTCAGATCTGGTCTTGTATGTAGTAAGTACCTCAAACATCCTATTAAGCTTCTGTATTCCATAGGATTCACTGGTTCTCCTTCTTCGGCTCTTGCGAGTCTTGTTCCCGGTTCCATAGGAATCTTTGTTTCGTTACAATCAAGCATATTAGTTTCTTTCAGGATCTTGTTGATGTATCTTGTTTGCTTGATGGATATTTCACCCCCTGCTTGGGCGACTTCTATACCAAGATAGTATGCTAGGAGTCCTAAGTCACTCATTTCGAATTCTTTCTCCATTTGTGACTTGAAATGATCTATTTCCTTCTTTGGTGCTCCAGTGACTATGAGATCATCCACATAAACTCTAATTATTATAGTTGATGTGTTGCTCTTCTTTATGTAGACTGCATGTTCTAATGAGCATTTCTGAAAGTTGAGTTTTTCAGAGTATGATCTAACTTGATATTCCATGCTCGTGGTGCTTGTTTCAATCCATACAGTGCCTTTGAGAGCTTGTATACTTTCTTCTCGGTTCCTGGTTTTACAAACCCTTCTGGTTGTAATACGTAGACTTCTTCTTTTAAGTCTCCATTAAGGAATGCGGATTTTACATCGAGGTGATGTACTTCCCATTCATAATATGCTGCAAGTGCTAGAATAAGACGAACTGTCTCTATTTGAGCTACTGGTGAAAATACTTCATCGAAGTCTATTCCTTGTTCTTACACATAGCCTTTTGCTACTAAGCGAGCCTTATGCTTTGTAATCTTCCCATTTGCATCTCGCTTTGTCTTGAATACCCATTTAAGACCTATCGCCTTTTGATTGTCGGGTAAGTTAGTTAGTTTCCATGTATTATTCCTATTTATGGATTCTAACTCACTATTCATTGCTTCGATCCATTTTCTATCTTTAGCAGCTTCTTTATAATTTCTTGGTTCTTCTTCTGCCATCATTAATTCTCCATAGATAACTCATGGATCTACACTTGGAGCCTTTTGAGTGATTTCTGCCAAGTCTCTAAATCCTTGTAGTGGTGTGTGATCAAAAGGTCTTTCTGAACTTCTGTTTGAATTATACACCGTAATTTGTGATGAGTTAGGCTCATAGGTATACGTGTGAGACGTGTTGGTCGTTGAGCTATTATGAGGCGTGTGGGAATTTTCCGAATGATTCAAAGGTGATTAATGCTGATCATTCTCATATGCACCTTCTTCTTCAGATTCATCTTCTGAGTTGGATGACTCTTCTCTTTGAGTAACGTGAGTAGTCTCTAACTGCTTTTCTAACGTTACAAAGTCAGTCCATTCAGCATTCCCATTATCCATATCATCCAAATATTCTTTCCAGTTCCATATTTCATCTTCCTTGAACTTTACGTCTTTGCTAACACAGATTTTGTAGTTAACTAGATCAAATAGCCTGTATGCCTTTGATCCCTCTTCAGATCCTAGGTAAACCATTTTAACACTTCTGTCATCTAACTTCTTCTGGTTAGGAATGGTTACCTTGGCGTATGCTATACAGCCAAATATCCTCAAATGATCCATTTTCGGTTTTCTACCCTTTAAAGCTTCGTAAGGAGTATTGTTCAACACAGCCTTGGTTGGAACTCGGTTTAGTATGTAAATAGCATGTCTGACTGCTTCAGCCCAAAAATCTTGAGGCATTTTTGTAGCTTTTAACATACTACGAGTTGTAGACATTATTGTCTGATTTCTTCGTTCAACCACTCCATTCTGTTGTGGGGAGTATGGGGCAGTAAGTTGTCTTGCAATTCCATTGTCTTTGCAAAACTTAGTGAACTCGTGAGATGTGAACTCTCCACCTCTATCTGTCCTTAGCATCTTCAAATTTGTCTTTGCTTCGTTTTCCACCTTAATCTTGAATTCCTTGAAAGTCTCAAAAGCTTTGTCTTTTGACTTAAGAAAATACACCCACATGTACCTTGTACAGTCGTCTACTAGAAGGAACATGTATCTCTTTCCTGAGGGTGTTGGTGGTGATATAGGACCACATAGATCTCCATAGAATAAATATAAAGGTTCTTCTGATTTGAATTTAGCCTTTTGTGGGAATGGAGTCCTAGTGTGTTTCCCTAACAGACAGGCATCACAAATTTGGGTTGTGTGACTGATCTTAGGTATACCATGTACCAGTTCCTTTTGAGTCATTGTCTTGATTGACTTGAAATTGAGATGTCCCAATCTTGCATGCCATAACCATGCCTTATCCTCCAAACTTGACATTAGGCAGGTTGGTGACCCGATCTTCAAATTGATGTTGTAAAGTTGGTTCTTCGCACGTTTGACCTTTAGTAGAAGTTCCCTACTAGGGTCATAGAGAGATAGGGTATCGTTCTCCATAATGACTTTGCAACCGATCTCAGTCAATTGTCCCAGACTTAGAATATTGCTTCTTAGACTAGGAATATAATAGACTTGAGATATAACTCGTTGCTCTTGATTTTTGCATTCTATCAATATGGATCCTATGCCTTTGATAGTTACACGTGAACCATCTCCAAAGCGATCATTTCCCAAGATCTTCTCGTCTATCTCAGTAAAATGTGTACGAGTCCCCGTCATATGGTTACTTGCACCGTTGTCTAAGTACCGTAGACTTTTTTTGGTGGATGTGTAGTTCCTTGGATGAACCTTTTCTTCATTAAGGCAAACTTCCTCATTTTCGGCAACCTTGTCATCGAAAGCCATCAGCAGTGTTGGTTCTAAATCTTCTTCTACAAGATTAGACTGTTCGGTCATCTGATCTTTCTGACGACAATCATTGGTGTAGTGTCCAAATTTGTTGCAGTTATAGCATTTCTCTTTGCTCATATCCTTCTTAGGCTTGTTTCCTTTGCTGTAGTTATTTTCTTGCGATTTCTGGGATGAGGTTTCTTCTTTGTCATTTTGCCTAAACTTCTTGTTTTTCCATTTCTTGTTGTATGACTTGAATCTTCCTGATCCGTTGTTCCCAGATCCTTTTCCACGATTGTACTGATTATCTTGACGCATAAGTAGGAGTTTGTCTTGACCGTCTGTCTGTCCTCCTTTCTTCACTTTAATTCTTTCTTCGAAAGCCTTCAAGCGTCCTATTGTCTCGTTTAGACTCATTTCGTCTAGATCACAAAATTGTTCGATAGTGGCGACAATATGTGAAAATCTTTCGGGCACAGAACTCAAGAGTTTCTGTGTTAGTGCCGATTGTTCTAGCGTTGAACCTAAAGCACTTGCCCGTGAGACGATGTTATTTAATCTAGAAGTGAAAGAATCTATTGATTATTCCTCTTTCATATGCAACAACTCAAACTCGGTTTTGAGTGTTTACAATCGTGCCTTCTGCACGCGATCTACTCCAACGTGACGTGTCTTTAATGCGTCCCAAATTTCTTTTGCCGTCTTGCAACTTGCGACTTGGAGTATCATATCTTTCGGTAATGCCTGGAATAAATACGCGCTTGCGGTCTTGTCCTTCTTGACATCCGCTTCCGTATTGTCTGTCGGTTCAATCCTTTCCCAAAGTCCATTTGCCTCTAGTATGGTTTTCATTTGAATGGCCCATACCGTGTAATTTAGTGATTTTAATATAGGGCATTTTAAATTCGGTGAGGACACCGTTTCCTTTTGTACAATAATTACATTACCACCACTTGGGTTGTCACCGTCCGACATATTTTTCAATATCTTCATTTTGAAAAAATCAAAGTAGTAGGAAAATATACTTAATGCAATTCTCTTCTAGAATTCGTATAGTATAATAGTAATAATCTAGAATTTCTAATCTAGATAAATTCCAAAGTAATAAACGATAAAACCTGGAATTTAATGATTCTGAATTCCCGCAACAAACTAACAGCCCATAGCCTCTGGTTTTTGCGAAAAAATTGATGTCTCATGTGGTGTTCTTCAGTTTCCAATCCACACAATCTTGAAGCAATCTCTGATTCTATTCTGAATTCGATCAACCCGTCTGGCCTCTTTCGAATTAGTAATTTGCGGATTAGAGTTTGTAGGTTAAAAGAAAACCGATTTGTATTGATGAAAGAACAGGGACGAAATTTTGACTCTTGACCCTCTCTGATTCACGAAAAAAAATTATGGCAATCCCTTGATTCCACACTGCAATTTGATCAATCCCTAATCAAGATCTCTTTCGAATTGTGAATCGCGATTAAGAAGCAAAAGAAAACAAATCGAATTTCTGGAAAAAAGAAAACGACGAACAGGAGTAGTTCTTGGATTTTTAGTTCTTAAATCTTCAAATTGAGAGTGTAATCAATTGTGAAACGTGGCTCTGATGCCAAATGTTGGATCAAAGATCGATCGATTACACAAAAACTTGAGAGAATTTTGACTAGAACTTGAATTCGTATATCGAAATGTTGATTGTCAATGGTCTGCAATCCATCGATGTATACATATACACGTACGACACATAGGGGAAGTTTTAGACTTCCAGTTTGACCAAACAGACCCCTGAACTAAATACATATTTACAATGACACTAAACCTTGACTTTTGACTTTAACACAACTAACCCTTGGACTTTTATAACTAAATAAATACATAGGTAGATGAATATGATTAATATCCGAGGTTCTAAAATTTTGCAGGCACGAACTACTCAACATTTAGGTAATGTTTCAAGAAGAATCAACTTAAAAAGTTAAGTAACGAGAAAGTTACGCGCGTCGGAAGTTGGCAATTTCAGCTTTTTTGCAAAATAGTCAAAGTAGGTTTAAATTTTGCATAACTCATTCAAAACTTAGAGTTTGAGCACGAAACTTTCCAGATCTTACATTTATTATATAAACCACATTTTCATTTAACAAACCCCTCATTAAAACTAGGTTATCATGCCCGACCAAAATGTAAAGTATACTTTTCACAGAAAAATACAGCTCTGCACACCTAACTTGCAGCAACATTTTGGGTGACCAAACGGAGGGTTTAGAAAGCGTGCGAGTAGCCCAGTTAAAGCTAAGACATGGAAATTTACTATGGAAAACGAATCAACTGATTTCGATAAAAATTGAGCAAGTTATGACCTGTGCAAGATGACCCAAAAACTTGACAGAATCTGTCAAAATTTTAATGATTGTGTAAATTGCATTCTTGCGGTTTTGGTCAATCTTTTGCTCATTTAACTTCATGTAAAGACTTGTAACACATTAGATATCATATTCTCATGCATTCCTAGTTGTCATAACAACCATACAACAATCATAGCAAAATTCAAGCATGCCACTAGCATATAAGCATATATTCTTCCATTTGAAGTACCCATATACCCAAATTCTTCAAGAACACATCTAACCATCTACCCACATGAAAATCACAGCCATGATAGCATGTCAAATCTGTACAAACTCATAAACTTACTTCTCCTAACATAAAACATGATTCAAGCACATATTCACACACCAAAATGCACAAAATCACAAGACTAACACATGAATTTAACCAATTTCATGTTAGAGATTTTTAGGGATTACGAGGGTGAAGAAGAAAAGGGGTGGATGATGATGGTGATGCAGAAATGGAGCTTCCCCTCGCTTTCTTGAAGCTTGAATGAGCTTATGAACCCCAAATCTTGCTTGCTTGATGCTTGATTTCGAAAATTTCTCAAGTGTGTGTGTGTGGTGTGTAAACCGTAAGGAAGAAGGGGAGAAGAGAGAAATGTGTGAGAATGGGGAGGAGCAGGGGAGGTAGGGCAGCTTTTTGAGGTTTGAAGAATGACACAATTGGTCCCTCAAGCTTTCATTTTGACATATTAAGCACAAAAATCAATTTAAGTGGGTTTTTACTAAAACTTGAAAAGTAAAACATTAAAAATGTTTTCTAAGTGTTTTTTACTCATTTTACATGCAATATTTAGTCGGGATAGGTATATTTACCATTTACACAAAACTTAAATTTCGCACGAAGTCCGGTTTTACCCAAAAACGCGAATTTTTCAAATAACACATAAAGTTACGAAATGAATTCACGAATCAAGTTATTAAAATTAATTAGCAAATAAACATTAACACATATGCAATTATTCAAATAACGGGTCACAGGTTCGCTAACGGAACTAATGGAACTAATGGAAAAAGTTAACGGCGTTAACTTGGGAATGTGGCAATTGTCACAGACAACTTGTCCAAAATCTTCTTCTAAAAACTATAGAGTTGCCGTAGATCGATCTTCATTTTGAATGAGTGCCTCAATCCTTTCCGTTTTCTTGCCATTTACGGTATATGTTTGTACCTTGATTGTTGACCAAACATTCATAAGAATCTGTTTGGTAACTTCTTCATCTTCTGTGAGAGCTATCCCGAGTGGTGAAAATCTTAGGGCTTCGATGACGATTTATACGTCGTCTGAGTATGCCAATGGGTTTAGCTTTCCACACATATTGTTTGGTTCGATGTTGAAGGTTTTGAATGGGGAGATTTGAGAGATGAGGCCATTTTGATTGTTCGAGGAGATGCTCTGCTTGGTGAAGATGATGGTTTAGGAACAGTGTATAATTTGGATAGAGAGTGAGGATTTTATAGTCAGCGAGAGATTTTAGGGCTTTAACGGTAATTTTTCAACGATTGGATTGATTGGGTGGTGAAACGGATATCCGTTGCATCACTGATTTCTTTATAACTGAAAAAGTTACTGTTCCTTTTCATTGGGAGTTTTATCATCCCTATTAACGTTTAGGATTATTAGTGATCTTGGTGTGAGATCAGTTTTAATCCCTAAACTTTGAGATGACTTTCTCGGCGGAGATTATCGTTCCTTTTATAGACACCTCTTGATGCTGTTCCGTATTTCTGGGTTTTTCCATAACGGCTATATTCCTTTTGAAAGGACGTTTCTTCTCCAATGGTAATTAAAGATTACTGTTGGCAGTATATGAATAATTAGAGAATTATTTATCATATTTATCAAAGCCAATTTCATTTATTGGGACAATTGTTACTTTTAAGGAATTTTCTATCAAATTTCTGATAAAGAAAATGAAATTTTATTAATCAAGAAACTTATACAAATAATTTAAGGCATGTGCAGATGTCTGCACACGTGCATCTATTATGTTCTCTGTTGTGAGCAGGAGTTTTGAGTGTTCTGAATTTTGTTTCCATTTGAAGAGAAATATATAGATGCAGAGAAGTTTGCCTTCCTGTGGAAGGTAGAAAATATCAATTAGAGTCTGGGAGCCCAGAAATGGATAGTCCTCCAGAAGAGATTCCTTATTGAGATACTACTTTGCTTTTTTTGATTCCTCTAGGTATTGTTTCCCAGTTCAAGGCTAGAAGAATTAATTTGTGCTGAATTTGGGGTAAAGAATGAATCTTTCATTTAAGGGTCCTCTGAGATTGCTTTGCATGTGTCTCATAAGATATAGAGAGAAATTCATATTGTGGCCTTGGATAAGAGCATGCATGACACATTGAGTATCCTCATTTGAGAGGTGATAATCAGAGTCTTTTGAGGAGAAATAGACTTGAATCTGAGAAAAGAAGTATTGCCATAGGTGTGGCAGATGAACTCTGTCAGCCTTTCCTTCATATATATTTCCCCTATATCCCATATCAAAAAGAGTTTTAATCACATCATCTCTGCTAAAATAACTGGTAGCAGATGGGCTGTCTTTGATTTGAAGTGCTTTTCTGATTAGATGTTGATCGAAGACAAAGAGTACTCCACAGAAAGATGTCCTGATCAATGCATTATCTCCATTATTAATAATAAAGACATCATTCCTCCAAAATTCTTGAAGACGAGAGTAATTGATAGGAACGTCAAGAGTTAGAGCATGTCCGATAGGGCAGTTTTTGAGGAATTTCATCATTTTTTGGTATGGCCGGAATCTGTTTCCGCACGGTATATAGAGCACAAGATTGTGAAGGTGAGAAACAGGGAATGTTGTGTTTTCAGGGAGTGGAGGAGAAAATTTCTTTGAAAGACATTGATGAGTTATCTTCTTTGAAAGATATTTCAGAATTCTTGAAGAAGAAAGAATGTTGTGTGTGAGTTTTCAGGTTTTTTGTTCTCTTTTTAAAGAGAAAAAGACACGGTGAGATGATGAAGTGTACAGATGAATGGGCAGAGGGATTTGACAACCTATAAATTTATAGTTTATCACTGATGTTTTTGATTCTTGAGAATTGAGCCTTTTGTTCAAGAAGTCAACTTTTAAGAGGAGTATTTAGTTGTACAGGCAGTAAATGACAGGTAGTTATTGAACTAGCTAATATTTTTAGGTGGAATTAAATGAGAGTTTATTTTTTTAGTTTGCAGTCATGTTTAGCATTCCCAGCTTGCTTAGTAAAAATAAAAATCTCTTCTCATCCAGTGGTTTAGTAAAAATGTCTGCAAGCTGGAGTTCAGTTGGGACAAAGTACATTTCAATGTGTCCTTTTTCAACATGGTCTTTGATAAAGTGATACCTGACATCAATGTGTTTTGTTCTTGAGTGATGAACTGGATTAGATGTGATTGCAATTACACATTTCGAGTCACAAAGAATTGGTATGTTAGAAAGATTTATCTCATAGTCATTGAGTTGAGTTTGCATGCATATCACTTGGAAGCAACAGCTGGCATCAGCAACATATTCAGCTTCAGCAATTGAAGTTGAGACACAGTTTTGTTTCTTGGGTGTCCAGCATACTAACTTTCCTCCCAGCATTTGACAGCTTCCTACATAGATTTGTCATGAGTTCTTGAAGTTCTTTACAGAAGGATGGACATATGGATCCAAAAATGTTGTCATCTACATAGATTTGTACAACCAATAGATGACCTTTTCTTTCTTTTAAAAATAAAGTGGTATCAATGGACCCCTTTTTGAAATTTGCTGATAAGAGAAATTCAGAGAAGGTGTCATACCATGCTCTAGGTGCTTGTTTTAAACCATACAAGGCTCTTTTGAGTTTACAAACGTGATTTGAAAATTTTTAACTTTTAAATCCAGGTGGTTGTTCAATATAAACTTCCTGATCAATTTTTCTATTTAAAAATGCACATTGAACGTCCATTTGATAAACTTTGAAACCTTTGAAAGCTGCAAATGCCAGAAATATCCTGACAGCTTCAAGTCTTGCAACTGCGGCAAAGGTTTCGTCGTAGTCTAGTACCTCTTATTGACAGTACCCTTTTGCTACAAGTCTAGCTTTATTTCTAATTATGGTACCTTCCTCGTCAGTTTGATTTCTATAAACCCATATAGTTCCTATTACAGATTTATTGCTAGGTCTTGGAACTAGATTCCATACATTGTTTCTTTCAATTTGTCCTAGCTCCTGTTGCATAGCTAGGATCCAGTGGGGATCTTGAAGGGCTTCTTCATAATTTTTTGGTTCTATTATGCTGAGAAATCCAGCATATAGACATTGGTGGGCCGAAGCAGCCCTGGTTTAGACACTTTTGTTTTGGTCACCAATGATTAAATCAATGGGATGATCTTTTGTCCATTTTGTTGCTGGAGGAAGAGTTACTAGTTCTTTACTTCCAAGCATTAAGTCTGCTGTGTCAAGGTCTTGACACTCCCCCTCAATCGATGGACAAGTTTCGTTTACATAATTACTTCGGAGCTCCGAAGTACAATTCTGTAATGGTTCTGTAGTTGTATTTCTTTCAGTTAAAGAATGGGAACCCGAAGTTTCATTGTTATTTTTTTCTTTTGATAAAATAGTTTCATTTTGATGTTCTGCAACAGTGTTTTTGGGGGATGAAGAGTTATTGGTAAATATAGGATGCTACTTTCTTCATCAGAGTTTTCTTCAAAAAGTTTGACAAATTATTTTTCTTTCTCAGGGATTTTAATTCCAGAGGTGCAAACTTTTTCATGTTTGTCATTTATATTTAGAGGTTTTATGCAGTTCCACATAGCCATTTTATCATCGCTAAATGACACATTTATACTTTCTCTAACCACTTAAGTTTTTAGTACAAAAACTCTGTATGCCTTTGACTTGAGTGAGTATCCAATGAAGATTCCTTTATTGGCCTTTTTGTTGAATTTTCTGAGGTAATCTTGATCATTTAGTATATAGAACCTGCATCCAAAGACATGAAGAAATTTTAATTTTGGAATTCTCTTATTGATTGCTTGGTAAGGAGTATGATTGATTCTTTTGTTCATGATTGATCTATTTTGAGTGAAGCAAGCAGTTGCAATTGCTTCAGCCCAAAAATAGATGGGAAGATCTGTAGAGGAAAGCATGGATCTGGCAGCTTCAACTAGAGTTCTATTTCTCCTTTCTACCACCCCATTTTGTTGTTGAGTCATTGGTGCAGAGAATTCATGAGAGATGCCTTTACTGACTAGATATGTATCTAGTTATGTGTTTTTGGATTCGGTTCCATTGTCAGATCTTATCTTTCTAACTTTTAGGTGCATAAGTTTTTGTATTCTTCTTATAAAGTTAATGATAATGTCTGTAGTTTCAATTTTTTATTTTAAGAATTCAACCCATGTGTATCTGGAGAAGTCATCCACCATAGCTAGGATATACTTCTTTCCACCAAGGCACTTTGTGCTTATGGGTCCACAGAGAGCCATGTGGGTTAGCTCAAGTGGTTGATTTCCAGATGTTTCTTGAAGACTTCCGTGAGAATATTTTTTTATTTTGCCCATCTGACAAGCTTCACATATTTCTTTGGATATTGAGGGTATGGTTAGAAGACCTTTCACCATCTTTATATTTGCTAGTTCAGCAATTGTTCTAGAGTTTAGATGGGATAGTCTTCTGTGCCAAAGTTCAGACTCTTTATTGGAAGATTTTGACACTAGACAAAACGACTCATTTGAAATCAGGTTGTTGAAGTTTATAAAGTATAGACTCAAATTTTTTCTCTTTCCTATTAAGTAAATCTTATTGTCGTTTAGTCCTACAAGTTCACACTTGCTGGAATAGATTTTAAATTTGAAGCCTTTGTCACAAAGTTGACCACAACTTAATAGGTTGTATTTTAATCCTTGGACGTGTGACACATTTTCAATTGTGACTTCACCATTAGTAATGGTTCCATAACCAATGGTTTTGTATTTTACACTGTCACCAAAAGTGATGGATCTTCCTTTTCTCTTTACATAGTTGTTTAAAAGATTTTTTCCCCAGTCATGTGAGTAGAGCATCCTGAATCACAATCGCAGATTTGTTGTACATGATGCTCTTGACCTTTGTTTGAGAGTTTGGATTATGGTGAGATTTATTTTCCATCATGAGACATAAAACTGGTTGAAGATTTTTTTCTTTATGCCTTTTGATTTCAGAAAATTCTGTTGCGGGATAATGGGATCTATTGGCTATGTAGTCCATCCGGGAATTGTCAACTTCTTTCAGAAGGTTTATATTTTTAATTTCCCACTGTTGATATTCCTCCCTAGCAAGCATAGGGGGGTTTGCTAGTGAGCCAAGAGATTTATCATTATTCAAACTGGAGGACATTATGAGGAAATGATAAAGAAAATATGTTAAAGAGCAGGATCCTTGAATATTAGTTATTCAATATGCTCTAATACAAATTGTTGGGTCCCGTGGGGGCCTCTTTAACAATATTGGCACAATATGATTTAAAGAAGATTAACAAGTTGCGAAAAGTAAATCAAATTGGAAGACAACAATTCATAAAAGGGGTTTTCTGTATATCCTCAAATATAAATAATGGTTTACACGAATTTATAATATAACAATATATCAACAGAAAGAACTTTTCTATGGGAGTAAGTTGTAATTGCTTTGAGAAGCTTGTGAATTGTGTGCTTGATGTCTTGCTTTCTTTGGTGATGTCCACTTGCTATTTATAGGAAGTAGTGGCAAGTTGCAAGTGGATAACGTGGTTGAGGACAGTTGAATTTGGAGTGTGTCGGAGTATATAGAGATAAATTAAGGATTTTCAATTTATCTCTTTTCAACTGTCTTTAACTACTTTCGTCTTAAATGCCAAGTTGGTATTCACTTTACTTGTTCTTCACACAAAGGCATAATTGTTCTTCTCGTAAACTTTATCTTCTCATAGTCCAGAACTCTTTTAGGACTATTCTTTGAAGACTATAAATGCTTCCCATTAGAAGCCTTGAAATGAGGATTTCTGTAGAATCTGGTGTGTACAGAACTACTTTGGAAATTCCGGAGTAGTTCTGTACGAATACAGAAATCTGTATATCCTTCCTCTTTTGAGGATATATCTTATCTTTCTTCTAATACTTGACTATTTTCCGTTACATTTACATTGTGTTCTAACATAACTCTTTTTTTATCCCAAAGATATATACAATTTTTTTTTCTTCCATTTATCATTTCAAGGAGACGGCCCTCCTCATGAAGAAGATCATGATTCAGTTCATGTAGAAGATAACAATTCAGAGCAAGATGGTATTTCAGATAATGATTCAGATGACAATGACTGAGTGAACGAACACTACGTCAAAATTCACCTTTGGCCACGGAAAAAACCGTGACCAAAGGTGTTTGGTTACGTTTTTTTTTCCATTTCAATCGACACCAAAGGTCCCGTCACCTTATGTATCCTATGGCCACGTTACAATATCAGTAGCTGAAGCCACCTAGAAGCATGGCTAAAGGGTACCATAATTTGTTGTTGTAATCAAACAATTCTTCCGGAAAGCGTGGCCAAAGGGTCCCAACGGCCACATGTGTTTGTTTAATGTGGCCTTCGGTATTATGTGGTCACGTATATTTGTATTTTAGCCACATATGTTATAAAAAAACGTGGCCAAATGGGTTGCAGAAATCACACATTTTGTCCCAGTACGTGTGGCCAAAGGGTGGCAACGACCACGTTAAAATATCAAAAGTGTGGCCTTTGGTATTATATGGTCACGTATATTTGTGTTTTAGCCACATATATTTGGAAAAAAAATGGCCAAAGGGTAGTTGAAATCAGATATTTTGTCCCAATACGCGTGGCCAAATGGTGGCAACGGCTACATTAAAATATAAAAAGTGTGGCCTCTGGTATTATATGGTCATGTATATTTATGTTTTAGCCACATATATATGAAAAAAAAAAGTGGCCAAAGGGTAGTTGAAATCATACATTTTGTCCCAATACGCGTGGCCAAAGGGTGGCAACGGGCACGTTAAAATATAAAAAGCGTGGCCTTTGGTATTATATGGTCACGTATATTTGTATTTTAGCTACATATATTTGGAAAAAAAGTGGCCAAACGGTAGTTGAGATCAAATATTTTGTCCCAGTATGCGTGGCGAACGGGTGGCAACGGCCATGTTAAAATATAAAAAGTGTGGCCTTTGGTATTATATGGTCACGTATATTTGTGTTTTAACCACATATATTTGGGAAGAAAAAAAGTGACCAAAAGGTTGTTGAAATCAGATGGGTCCTTGCTATACACGTGGCCAATTTAAAAGCTATTACAAATTATTAATTACAAATATAATAAAATTCAATTACAAGTCAAATACATATGAAATACAAATAAAAAATTAAAGAAAATTACACTGCATACAAGCATTATTCTCAATTTAATTTTCAATCCGAGAGCCAACAACACTACCACGTGGTCTTCATCTTCAACTGTCCAGATTTGAGCTTAATTAGGACCATTTTTTCTTGTATTCCTTCCTATACCAAAACATATAATTGATAATTAGGTTATGGAAATTGATCATAGTATATATAGCAATTTTGAAATACTTACCACCATGATAGATATGGATTGCAAGTAGTTTGGGGCATCAGGTCCTACAATTCAATTGATTTCCAGATGAACATTAGATATCCAGATGAACTTAAAACATCCGGATGAACATCACATTAAGTTCCGGATCAACTTCAAAGTCAGTTGAACTTTATTTGGTACACATCTCACCATTTGTTCCCACAATCCCTAGCTAGCCCAAGTGTTTAAGGTACCAAATAACATTTAAAATGGGACTACATGACATTACCAAACAGATTACTGTGAAACTATAGAATGGAATGAAACTTGACTCGCAAATATTTTTCATTTTCTTTTCAACCGCTTCAGACGAGGTTGATTGACCACCGATTTCACGCCCTACAGTTCAATTAATTACTTTATGTAAATGAGCAATCAAACCGATAATGAGTTTGACAAATACTAACCGTTGTGTGTATGTCAGCATGATTAGTGCTGTGGCAAGATCCAACAAAAATCTCCTTAGAATTTACCTAGAAAAATGTTTTTAAATTGGTAAAAAGTGAGAGCAGAATAATGACGCGGACCTATCAGGAAAGTATTTATTATGTTTTTTTTAATCTAACATAAGTTGTTCCAGTTTTATTCATACAGATTAGGTATATACTCAAATTTTTTTCATATTAACATTCATTTTCAATGAATTATAGCATAGCTCCATTTAACTCATAACTTTGTTCTTACATGAAGTATATGTTCTTATGTACCAGGAACTTGCATCTATTTGTGTTCTCCAGGAACAAGAGTGTATCACTACGTCAAAATTCACCTTTGGCCACGGAAAAAAACTGTGACCAAAGGTGTTTGGTCACGTTTTTTTTTTCATTCCAATCGACACCAAAGGTCCCGTCACCTTATGTACCCTACGGCCACGCTACAATATTAGTGGCTGAAGCCACCTATAAGCGTGGCTAAAGGGTACCAATATTTATTGTTGTAATCAAACAATTCTTCTGGAAAGCGTGGCCAAAGGGTCCTAACGGCCACATGTGTTTGTTTAAAGTGGCCTTTGGTATTATATGGTCACAAATATTTGTGTTTTAGCCACATACATTATAAAAGTACGTGGCCAAAGGGTTGCTGAAATCATACATTTTGTCACAATACGCGTGGCCAAAGGGTGGCAACGGCCACGTTAAAATATCAAAAGCATGGCCATTGGTAATATATGGTCACGTATATTTGTGTTTTAGCCACATATGTTATAAAAACGTGGCCAAATGGGTTGCTGAAATTATAATTCTTGTCCCAATACGCGTGTCCAAAGGGTGGCAACCGCCACGTTAAAATATGAATAGCGTGGCCTTTGGTATTATATGGTCACGTATATTTGTGTTTTAGCCACATATGATATGAAATAACGTGGCCAAATGGGTTGCTGAATGTTGGACTCGGTCTGCCCAAGACACATACTAGATTGATGTGGCTAATACGTTATGATCCAAGACGGGTCATACCCAATAGCGAGCTAGACAAACACCCAATGGATATTTATTTAGATATGATCAATTAAATAAATGTCACTTATAGAAGATAATTAGAAATCGGTTTCTAATTAATCGAACTTGTGTGAAATCATATGGATGATTTAAATTAGAGAAGTATGGCAACAATATTATTTAATTGGTTAAATAAATTATTACATGAAACATATTTATATGTTACACCATATTTATACATGTAACATGTTACATGGGTCAAGTGAAGCATGACCAAATAAATGGGGACAAGGAAATGGACTAGATGCATGGGAGGGAACTTCAAAAGGTTTGAAAAGCTTTCCCCCCCCCCCCTCTCTCTCTCCTCTTGCACGTTCACCCACCTCCCATTAAGAGGGTGGTGGTTGTGCTTTTTATTTAAACAAGGCATGCAACCTTGTTTAATACACTAGTCATTCATTACTTGCTTCTCCAATATTCAAGTTCCTCTCTCTCTCTCTCCCATCCGTTTTTCCTTAAAGGAAATCAGCCCCAAGGGTGAAAAAGTGTGTGGAATTTGGATTCAAGCAAGGAGACAAAGAGTGTTCATCTTCACCAAATCCTAGCAACAAAGGTGTTTGTTGTTCGAGCTCGTGGGTATCATCACTTGAGGCTTTCAAGTTAGATAGCAAGCCGGTTCATTCACATCATCTTCTTCATAATCTTGAGCTTGGAAGAAGGTAAATCTAAAACCCCCTATGGTTGGTTTTAGTTTTGATAGCATGCATACATATTCGGATCCTCGGTTTGGGTTTTATAATCAAGTGTTAAAATCAGTTTTAACATCAACTAATCAATCTATGGTTTTGATTTTACCGCTGCGTTTTACATTTTAAGGAGTTAAAATGACTTTGATAAAGTTCTTAAAACCCAACAATGGCATCTAGAGCCGCTTATATGGATGCATGCTTCAAAGAGCTAGTTGGTTAGCTCCACAAAAACTCTTGGTTTTGGTTCCTCATACCACAAACCGAAAGTTTTGTTCATGGTTTCCCTTTGTCTTTCAAGATGCTTCACTAACATGCATGTGGTTATCTTGAAAGATTAAAACATTTTATCATTTTGTTGTTTTTGTTGTTTGGACAACAAACCCAAGTTTTCGGTTTTGTGTTAGACCGAAAAAGGAAATGGGTTAAAAGGGAACCATTTGTACATATGGATGTAATTTTAGATATATGTTTGGTGCATAAAGCCTAGCCAAAAGACATTGTGATTGATTGTGGTGAATGTTTGTGCTTGTTGTAATTATTCAAAAGTTGTAATAATTTCAAGTTCCTCATTTTGGGCATGTAATCTATTTATTTCATTTGGTATGTAATGTAATAGATTAGGTGCGTTTTGTTTTACTAGAAAAATGTATTAGGATCCATATTTTGTAAAAAGGAAGAATGCACAAGATGGAGGATCTTGGATGCCCAAAGGAGTGAAGCAAAACACAACCAAAGGAGGCCACTTGAAGCATTTGGATGCGGGGTCAAGTGGGAGTTCACCTATACATCACTTGTGTGATCTTGTCCCTTAGGAGAGACCTTGACACACACTTGTTTCGGCTAACAAGTGTTGTCAATAGTTGGCTATGGCTATGCACCTATTTTATTATGCTTGTGTGGTTGTTTATTTTATGTTTGGATGATATTTGGATACGCATGCTAAAACAAACTAATAAACATTAACAAGCTAAAACCGGTTCTTAAAATCTTGAAAACGCTGGAGCGTGTGGATCGGTTTAGTTCGACATCAATAACGTGAAAAACAATGAGAACAATCAATGTAAATAAAACGACTCAATCTCATTAACCAATAGAACGATTACAAGAGATTCAGAGTACAAAACACTAGTTCTCACATACACAAGCTCTCATGAACAACTAGTAAATTACAAGACAAAAGACCTATTTATAGATTCCTAAAACCTGTCCTCCGAGCCTGGAGATCGGCCAGAGTTCGGAGCCGCCGAACCTTGGGTTCGGCCAAGGTTCGGCCAGTACAAAAACTAGGTCAAACATTGTCTTCAACACTCTATTCGATCCAGCCCGTTGCCACATATAATGTACCAACAAACTCCCCCTTGGCAACAGCTGGACCCTTCGTCTTCAGCCTCGAACATCAGCATCAACACCATCTCTTTCTCGAATCAAATCATGATTGTTTCCTGCGTAAATGTTGAAGGCAAAGCAAACTCTGATCACCCTCTGAAACTTCAATGCAAGTTCCATGTAGTCAGGATGATACAGAATCGGATTGTAATACAGCTCTTCAATATCAGCCTTGGATAGATTAATCAGCCACATCGGATCATAGATTCGAACAACCCGGTTTTCCTTCTCCAGCACTATCATAGCTTCTCCGGTACTCTCATTATAATACCACCAACGCAGGTCCTTGATAAAATCAAGTTCCATTGGCATGAGAGGAATTTTCTTCATCACTACCGGTTTCTTCTTGAACACCAAAACAATGAGTTTCTTACCAGTTCTTTCATGTATTCTGGTGCGAGATCGACGTCTTTTAGGTCTCTGAGGATTCAAAAACTTAAACCCTTCTCTGCATTCTTTCTCTAACAGCTTCTTGAAATGAAAACCCACACCATCATTCTCATAATTACAGAATGGCTTATCTGTTACCACCAAACAGTACCAATTTCCAGAAATACTCTTACGATTCACAGGACCGAACAAATCCATGTGAAGTAATTCCAATGGTACATCAATTGAGTGATACTTTTTCAATGGATGAGATTTTCTCTTTTGCTTTCCTTTCTTGCAACTCACACACACATCATTAAATATAAATTGCTGTTTCGGAACCCCTTCGACAAGATCCCGTCGCACCAATTCATTCATCTTCCGGTAATGGATGTGTCCCATGCGACGATGCCATAGAATAGAATCCCTTTCTGATGCTTTTGTTAAAAAACATTGACCTTCAACAGTGGCAGTAGCTGAATTCATGTCAAGCACGTATAAATTTGAAAATCGAGGTGCTCGCATTACTACAAACTCATCAGGAATCTTGTAGTCAGGCTTCAGTATTACACATTCACTCCCTGTGAAAGCAGTAACGTATTGCTTATCACAAATCTGGGAGACGCTAAGAAGATTGTATTCCAATTCTTTGACATACTCAACATTCTCGAATGTGACTGATCCATTGGACAATTTACCAATTCCAGTGACCTGACCTCCCTTATCGCCAGCAAATGTAACTTTTCCACCATCAAATGGTTTCACATCATGCAGCAAAGAGATGTCACCAGTCATGTGCCGAGATGCTCCGCTATCAACGACCCAAATGTTACTCATAGGTGGTCGCGAAGATCCCTGCATAAATTAAAACAGAAGATTAGTTATCGGGACGAACCCAAGCTAGAAGCTTTGGGTCGACCGTCATCTTCAACAAAATCAACACCAGCCATGGAAGAACCCTTAGGTTTCCATGACTCACTTGAAGAACCCTTGGAGCCAGATGAAGAAGTTTTAAGAATTGATTTGACATTTTCAGATTCTTTTTCTGATTTCTTTGCAATGTTATTTTGTTGAAATTCATTAAAAAAATGTATTCTTCCCTGGTCATCCACAAATCTAACTTTCTTCTTGGAAACAGGGGTTTCCGTCTGATATCCCTCAGAACCAGCATCAGATTTCTCAACATCAGATTTGTCAGATTTAGGTTTCTTCAATGGACATACCCGATATGAATGACCACGAAGTTTGCATTTAAAACATTTTCGTTTGTCCATGACAGATTGAACAATCGTGTCATCATCCATATCAGACTCAACAAAAACTTTTTGTGACTTAGATTTAAACCCCTTTCTATTAGACACAGAATGATTTGCAAAGTTTTCAGTGTAGCCAGAAACATTTTCTGAAAAATCATCACAGTAATCAACTTGATCTCTTGCCCGTGAATTTTCAGAAAAATAATTCTGACGTCTATCTCTCCTTCCATCAAAACGTGGACCAACATTATGTTGATATCCATGATCAACCCACTTTGGACCCCTTCCAAAGACAGGTTGATTTGGCCCACAACCAAAATCATCATAAAACCCAGCATCATCATAAAATTGTGACCGTTTTACATATGGACTTGGGTTTCTGAAATTTGATTGTTTTTGATGATAAAAACCTTTTTGAGTTTCGTGAAAACTTTTTGGTGATTCATGAAAAGTTGATTTGAAAGGTTTCTTGTTCACATTCTTTTGAACAGGTTTTTGCACTTTGTTAGCCACCCCACCTTCACAATCAGAATCAACAAAATCCTCCATCGGAGTAAAAACCCTATTTCCTTTCCTAATAGGCACTGCTTTCTTATTAGGATCATATTTGGGATCATAACCTCCCGAGAAGATTTTGTCAATCAGATTAGGATTAACCATATCTAAAGGAAAATCCTTATCATAATACATCTTATCCGAACCTTTCAATTTGTAGGTCACCCATTTTTCTGGATGGTCAATTTTGACTTTCTGAGTCGAATTATTAACCTTGGCATTTTCAGATTTAGTAACCTTTGAAGAAGAACCTTTTTCAAAAACTTTTTGACTTGCCAAGGTCTCAAACCCAACTCCACCATTTTTGACTGGTTTTCCCTGAACAGACTTGCCTCGAGCAATCTGTTTTTGTTCAAACTCACTCAATTTCTTAAGCTCAGATTTGATCGTTGGAAAATCATGATTTAAAAACAAATTATGATGATCTGGCTTAGAAACTTGTGGACGAGTGGTTTTGGAACTTTCAGTGTCTGTTTCAGACACTAGATCATCAACTTTATCAAAGTCTGAAACATTATAAAACAATTCATCAACCGACGAATCCAGAACAGATTTACCGGTTGAATTTTTATCAGACTCTGATTTAGTTGATTGGGGAACATTGGTCTTAGAAGATTCAGGTGAAACATCCACCTTTTCAGTAGACGAGAGACCATTAGTAAGAACTACTGGTGAAGGAACTTGGTTTAACTTGTCAGATCCATTTTGTTTCTCAGAATTGTACACAAAATTTGTAAAAGATGATGAAAATTGGAAAGTGTCAATTTTTGTTTTTAACTCAAAAATCTCAATTTTCAGATCTGCAACAAGTTTTTGACTCGATGCCAAGTCCTTTTGTACAGACACAAGCAACTCAGATTGATTTGCAAAATCAAATTTTTGTAATCGTAGTTGCTCATGTACTGACAACAATTCCTTTGTGGTTCCCTCCCATCTTTCTTTGTAAATGTTCTTATCCGCACATGCTACCGACAAAAGATCTTTTAATTTTGTCTTTTCGTCTAAGAGAGTACTCTTAGCGGTAGCAAATTCATCACAAGACTTGCACATTTGAGGATACGAAGCTACCTTCGAAGTATCGGCCATGAGAGCAACTGATTCTGTGATATTGCTTCGTTTAAGTGACCCGACTTCTAGCTTCAAACTGTTGTTCTCCTCAGATATTTTATGCATCTCTTTCTGCAGTGCAATCATCTTGTCAGCAATTTCCAGTGCATTCTGTTGCGCTTTGTCATATTTTTCTTTCAGCGGTAGACTCTTTTGATAAAGATTCTCAAAATCATTCGCTGCATCAATTGCTTCAGCCTTCGCTGCATCACACTCTCGGATTAATGCCTCTTTCTCCTCAGTCAGAAGTTGAATTTGTTTTTCCAACAAGAGAATAGCATTAGATTCCGCCTTCTCAGATAGATTTGTCATGAAAGCAACTTTATCATCATTAACTTCAACAGAACTTTCACCAATTACTTCACCATGAGAATCATCTCCATCTTGAGTAGATTCTGTCATAGTATCATCATCCTGCACATGTTTAACAATCAAAGCAGATGAATCAGTAAACTGATTACCCCAATTATAAGTTTTATCTGCTTGAGATACTAAAGCTTTAGTGGGTTCAGAATTAGATTTAGAATTTAAAGAACTCCCTGAGGTCGATGAATTGTTGAGTCCAGAAGCAGATGGTTTGGAATTAAATTTCTGATATTCTTGCTTCTTTGGTTGAGAACATTCTCGAGCAAAGTGTCCGAAGTTAGAGCAATTATAACATCTCACTTTTGACTTGTCAAAGCCAATTCTTCCTCCAGAATTCAGGTCTTTTCTTCCAGTCTTTTTCAAGAATCTCTTAACCCTCCTCGCAAGCATAGCAAATTGCCAATTAATATCCATTAACTCCAAGTCATCAGGATCCACTTGATCGTAATCTTCCTCAGTTAGCTCTGCATTGCTTACCTTTCCAGTGATAAGTCCATAATAAGATGACACCAAAGCAGACACCAGTGCCATATAATCCTCCGTTGTTGACACAGACATAGCCATCTTGCTTTTGTCCATCAAATTACTCGCCGGAATTGAAGCACTACAACCTCCAGAACTATAACTATACTCATGGCCATTAGATCCCAAACTAGT
This sequence comes from Deinandra increscens subsp. villosa, assembly GCA_039602395.1. NCBI lineage: Eukaryota > Viridiplantae > Streptophyta > Magnoliopsida > Asterales > Asteraceae > Deinandra > Deinandra increscens. The sequence continues at coordinate 45,734,273 of JBCNJP010000012.1, forward strand.
TCCTGAATTTGGTAAATGTGAACTTCCAGCCATGAAAGCCGTTGCTGGAGCAGAATTTGCTGTCTTGCCCGATTTACCCGAAATAGTAGCAGCATTTGATCCGTAATAGACATCCGGATTCTGGACTTCAGCAGGAGTAGTATTCACGTTCTTCATTTCCAAATCTCTTGCTTGCAACTTGCCCAACAATTTCACAAAAGTCAATTCTGAAAAATCTTTATCATTTGTTAACATCAAAACATATGATTCCCACTTAGAAGGTAAACCTTCAAGTAGTTTCTCTTTAAGCTCTTCATCATCCTTTTTGATTTGAACGGTATCCATTTCAGATAATAAATGGCAATACCTCGAAATCAGTTCAGAAACACCTTCACCTTCAAAGTGTTTGAAGTTGTCAAATTCTTTGTTCAAAACCTTTTTCTTGCTCTTTTTATACTGCTCATTGCCCTCACACCTCTCCTTCAGAGTTGACCATAACTCATGAGCGTGTTTGCAACTTTTAAATTGATGTAATAATTCCTTTGGTAATGCTTGAGTGATCAATCCATACGCTTTCTGTTCACGAACATAATCAGCTTTCTGTGTAAGATCCAAATTACGTTGCATAATGGGAACATTGTTAGGACCAACCGGATACACATACGGTGCATCCATAGCAATCCATAAATCTGGATCCGTTGTTCCGATATATGCCTCAAATCGCTTTTTCCAATTGGCATAATCTTCGAACTTGAGCAACTTTGGAACTTTTTGTGTTGTTCCAATCTCATTGTCATAGTTAAGTAAAGCTTGCATCTGCGTTTGAATAGCAGCAAATGCTTGAAAATCCGACATGTTCAAAATTTGAAAAATCTGATCTGTCCGAACTTCACCGAACTTCCTCCGATCTCTCGCCGAACCTCAATAACCCCGAAGATCCTCCGATCCTAGACCGAACACTCACCGAACGATAAATCTAGTCCGAACGCTCACCGAACGAGCTCCGAACCTTACCGAACTATGAACAGGACTCCGAGACTTCACCGAACTTCACCGAACTTACTCCGAACCTGGCGTTCGGAGCGGTTATGCCGAGCGTACTCCGAACCTGGAGTTCGGAGCAGTTACACCGAACGTGGAGTTCGGCCGAACGCGAAAAACCAAAGAATTTCGGAAAAAACTCACTAAAAATGACACCTCTCGAGCTGTGGACACTCAAACTAACCAAAACGAGCAAAAACAAGCATATTGAACGTAAAACATGCTGTTTTGAACGAGAATTTTGAAAAACAAAGATGAAAACGAGCTTTGTGACTCACGAATTGAATCAAATCGAACCTAAACACAACCAGAAAGCTCTGATACCACTTGAAAACGCTGGAGCGTGTGGATCGGTTTAGTTCGACATCAATAACGTGAAAAACAATGAGAACAATCAATGTAAATAAAACGACTCAATCTCATTAACCAATAGAACGATTACAAGAGATTCAGAGTACAAAACACTAGTTCTCACATACACAAGCTCTCATGAACAACTAGTAAATTACAAGACAAAAGACCTATTTATAGATTCCTAAAACCTGTCCTCCGAGCCTGGAGATCGGCCAGAGTTCGGAGCCGCCGAACCTTGGGTTCGGCCAAGGTTCGGCCAGTACAAAAACTAGGTCAAACATTGTCTTCAACACTCTATTCGATCCAGCCCGTTGCCACATATAATGTACCAACAATATCATTAACAAAGACTAATACTATGGGTTTTAGTAAGTTAATGATGATTTATTAATAAAATGGGTTTTATTAAAAGGACCATGAAATATGGATTTCAAACAGCACTAGGGTACCATACATTTGAATGCATGTGAATTTTATGGTACATAGAGTTTTCTACACTAGAATTATGAAAACTAGAAACGACCTTTTTCAAAAACAAGTTTAAACGCCATCCTTTTATACAACACTTAATTTACTTGTAAACTCTTTATGGGATAAAGGTCACCTAACCATATTTGAGGGAACTTGTAAACTTGGGGTAGGTTTACCATATTTGTGGGATAAAGGTCACCTAACCACTTGTATGTATAAATCTACACGTGTGTATAAGTAGGACAACTTGATTTGGAGACCATGTGAATAGGGTCACCGAAGCATGGGGAACCAAAGGCGTTAATGGGATTAAACATGCCAACTAAACATAAGATGTTTAATCGATCCCATACTACTAGAAGTTGCAAAGAGTTGCAATTGTCAAACGTTGACTACCTTGTTAATTTAAGTCATGGGATAAAGGTCACCTAACCACAACTTAAATGTAACGTTGGATTCTAGGTTTTAATTTATTAATTGTCTATGAGACATAAAAGGGTATTAATTAAATTAAAAGGTTAATATTGATATCGAAGATACTTAATAGAACTTCGTTAAATTTTGTAGATGGCCAGTAATAACGAAATCATCCCCGCCACAAACGTCCATAACCTATCACTAAGATCCATCTTAGACAAGAATCGTCTCAACCAAGACAATTTTGTGGATTGGTACCGCAACTTGAGAATTATTCTCAAACAAGAAAAGAAGTCTTATGTGTTGGACGATCCTATCCCCGACGAACCCGATGTCGAAGACGTTGAGGCTTATGCCGATTGGGTAAGGTACACCGAGGACTCAGTCCAAGTTTCATGCCTCATGCTAGCAAGTATGATCCCCGAGCTACAAAAGGATTTAGAGAATCATGGGGCATACGACATGATATGCCAATTGAAGGAAATGTTCCAACAAAAGGCAAGGACCGAGCGCTTCGAAACGGTTCGAGCACTCCATGCATGTCGTATGGACGAGTCACAAACAGTTTCATCCTATGTTCTTAAGATGAAAAGCCTCATTGATCGTTTAGAGAGGCTCAATTGTCCCGTCTCAAAAGAGTTGGCTACGGATTTGATCCTTAACTCTTTGTCAAAGAAGTTTGACACATTTGTGATGAACTACAACATGAATGGTTGGGAGAAGACCATTCCCGAGCTTCATGGGATGCTCAAAACGGCCGAGCAAGGGATAGGCAAAAGTGTTGTGCCCGTTCTAACGATCGATGAAGGTAGTAGCAAGAAGAGGTCTCGCTCTACCTCTAGTTCCTCGAAGGCGAAGGTTGCCAAAGGAAAGGGATTCGTCAAGGGGAAGGGCAAGAAAGAAGCCCCAAACCGAAGGAGAAGAGGCAAAAGGTTGCTTCAAATGACCCATGCTTTGAGTGTGGTGAGGTAGGACATTGGAAGAGGAATCGTCCAACCTATCTCAAAGGGTTGAAAGAAAAGAAGAATGAAGGTCAAACCTCGGGTAAGACCTTTATGATTTATATTGAGCTTAATGCCATTTCTTCTAACACATGGGTATTGGATACCGGATGTGGAACTCATATATGTAATATGTTGCAGGGGTTCAAAAGAAATAGGCAATTGAAGGCGGGAGAATTAGTCTCTTCATGGGCAATGGAGCGAAAGTTCAAGTTGAAGCCCAATGAGACTACATTTTGGAACTTCCAAGTGGTTTGGAAGTAATTTTGAATAATGTATTGTATGCTCCTAGTTTGACTAGGAACATAATTTCCGTTTCCCGTTTAAGACATTTTGGATACGATTTTAAGTTTGTTAACAATGATATCCATGTTTCAATGAATGAAGTGTTTTATTTTAAAGCTAGCCCTTCAAATGGTATTTATGAATTGGTTCATGAAAATACTTCATGTAATAGCTCAATATACCAAACCACCACCAAGAAACTCAAAAGAGATTTGAGTGACACCTACATTTGGCATTGCCGCCTTGGTCACATTAATAAGAACCGCATACAAGCATTACAAAAGAGTGGTCTTTTGAAAACAAACGAATGCGATTCGTATGACGTATGCGAATCTTGTCTTCAAGGGAAGATGACTAAGGCACCTTTTAGTGGAACTACCGAAAGGGCAAAAGATTTTCTAGGGATCATACATTCGGATGTATGTGGACCTTTTAAGCCAACATCTAGGAATGGTGAAAGATACTTCATCACCTTTACCGATGACTATAGTCGCTATGGGTATGTGTACTTGTTAGCACACAAGGATGAAGCTTTTGAAATGTTCAAAATCTTCAAGAATGAAGTAGAAAATCAACTCAACAAAACAATAAAGATCCTTCATTCAGATAGAGGAGGTGAATACCTTAGCAATGAATTTCAAGACTATCTTAGGAGTTGTGGGATTGTCTCACAACTTAGTCCACCTCGGACTCCACAACATAATGGAGTATCAGAGAGGAGAAATCGAACCCTATTGGATATGGTTCGATCTATGATGTGTAGAAGTTCATTACCTCTATCATTTTGGGGTTATGCCCTACTCTCAGCGGCCCGTATTTTGAATATGGCCCCAACCAAGAAAGTGGAAAGGACACCTTTTGAGTTATGGCATGGAAGGGTTCCATCCTTATCTTATCTAAAGGTGTGGGGTTGTGAAGCTTATGTAAAGCATGATGCTTCAAACAAGCTAGATCCCCGGTCCACTAAGTGTATATTTGTAGGATATCCTAGAGATTCTATAGGATATTACTTCTACAATCCAACAGAGCAAAAGGTATTTATTGCTAGAAAGGCCGAGTTCTTGGAAACTAAGTTCCTTATGGAAGGAGCTAGTGGAAGAACGGTGGAACTTGAGGAGGATCAAGAACCACAAGCCGACACACGTTTGGTTGAAACTAGCCCTCAACAAAAGGTTATTGAAGGTGATCAAATGGTTGATCAAAACACACACAATGTTCGCAGATCTGGTAGAACTAGTAGTCCACCTGAAAGATATGGATTTTTCATGGAGGGATGCTATGTGGTAGATTCGGATGAACCAACCACTTACCATGATGCAATGACCGATTCTGAATCGGACAAATGGCTGGAAGCCATGAACGTTGAGATGCAATCCATGCATGCCAACCAAGTATGGGACTTGGTAGTGCGACCTCCTAATTCCAAGGTAGTTGGATGTAAGTGGGTTTTCAAGAAGAAAACCGACATGCATGGAAACTTAGAAACATTTAAAGCTCGACTTGTAGCAAAAGGTTTCACTCAAACACAAGGGGTTGATTATGATGAAACTTTCTCACCGGTGGCAATGCTAAAGTCGATAAGGATATTATTTGCCATAGCCGCCCATTATGATTATGAGATATGGCAATTGGATGTCAAAACGGCTTTCCTAAATGGATATCTTGAGGAAGATGTCTATATGGCTCAGCCCGAGGGTTTTGTCGATCCAAAACATCCTAATAAAGTGTGTAAGTTAAAGAAATCAATCTATGGATTGAAACAAGCATCAAGGAGTTGGAATCAGCGTTTTGATGAAGAGATAAAGAAATTTGGCTTCATCAAGAACGAGGATGAGGCTTGTGTGTATAAGAAGGCTAGTGGGAGTATAATAACTTTTCTAGTATTGTATGTAGATGACATACTACTATTTGGGAATGACATTCCAACCTTGGAAGGTGTAAAAACCTGGCTTGGAAGTTGCTTTTCCATCAAGGATCTTGGTGAAGCCACCTATATTTTGGGAATAAAGATCTATAGGGATAGATCAAGGCGCCTGATAGGTTTGAATCAAAGTGCATACATTGTTAAAGTCTTGAAAAGGTTCAAGATGGAGAACTCTAAGAAAGGTTTGGTACGTATTCAAAGAGGGACTATATTGAGTAGGACTCAATGTCCAAGCTCAAAGAGGGACTATATTGAGGGACTATACGAATATTTGGCACGACGTTCGAGGAAACGTCAAAAGACGAATTTATAATATGTGGTAGGTAACGAAAAATAAAGATCGTGGGCGCAGGCGGATGTTAAATCGGAGTTATAACGAAGCGAGAAAACGCAAAATAGTGATTTGGGCCCGGTTTGTAATAAACCGTATTTAAGCATGAACATCACTAAAATAACACCGAGGCGGAAGTAGAATATCAGGTATTGTTAAATACTTGATTTATAATCGTTATAAAATATTATTGCGGTGTTCGGCATGAAAAACGGTGAAATCGGTAACCATCGTCGTTACGCGATATTAATCAAAATAAGTTCGGTTAGCCGTTCGAAATAATTATAACACCTCGGCAAAGTATAAATAATTATTATAATATTTATGAAGCATTTCAGTCGAAAAGACGTATTCGGTCTGTCAAACGGCCGAGGCCGCGACAATGATTAGACGCGCTTCTACCGCGTAATAACTGAACGCTCACCGGTTAATGTTTCAACCGAAGAATAAATATATTAACTATATTTATTAGAGTCCCGTAATATTTTAGATGATCGGGAAATTTCTTATGAACCGTATATAAAATGTTAAATTATTTAACGGGTTCAGAATACCGGGTAGTATACCTACTTATTAATATTACCCCGTATAAAATATCTTTAATATTAACTTGTTCTCTACTCTTGAAATGTTTTGCTGTCGAAACATTGTTTGTGATTCAGCAAATGAAAACAATAGTCATCTACGTACGTGTGTTATATATCTTCAAATCTGTTTGGCTATAAATACATGCACACTTATGCATTCTCAAAACACATCACCATTCACTACAATTATAACTCAGTACACGAAAAAGAGAAAGAAAGGGAGAAGCCGGCGACAACCCCAGCCCCCTTCTCTTCGCTTTTCCGGCAACCTTAGCCGGCTCCCGACCGGCGACCCTCTATCGGTGCTACCTTGTAGCTCCGACGAACTCCAGCAGCCCCGGCGAGATACCGCCCTCGTCCCCCCTCTCCGTCCAAATTTACGCCGGAACCCAGCTCTCCTCCGCACCGTTCGACTTTCCCGGCGACCCTCGATAACCTTTCTTCTTCTCAGGCCGGCGGAAGCAGAACCCAGCAGCCCACCTCTCCGGCGACGCAGCACCACGGTAAGCAACACCAGCCTCCGTTCGTTTTTTTTTCTTTTTCCGGCCAGCAAACCCACGCCACCAACCAGTCCATCCTCCTCCTCTCGATTTCACGGCGGCAAGCAACACCACTATCTCCCTCCGTCCATTTTCTGGTGAAACACAGCAGACCGGTGGTAGCTCCGAGTGACGAAACCGGCAACCACCTCGTCACTTTGAACCCGCAGTAAACCCAGCAGTCTCGTTCCCGTTCGTTTCTTTCCGGATCGTCTTTCCGGTTCTGGTTCGATGACGTTGATGGCGAAGGTGGTGGCGGTAACGGACGGCTAGTGGTAGTTGATGGTGGTGGCAGTTGGTTGTCGACAAGGTGGTGGCTAGGAGTTGTTTGATGAAAACCCGGTAAAAACTCGACACAAACCGCTATACTTTCGGTTGGTTTTCGGTGACGTACGATTGACGACGGGTGATAACGACAACGACGGTGAACACCCGGGATGGCGGAGAATGGTTGCGGTGCTCGACGGTCGTTGAAGGTGGTCCACGGTGGCGGCAAACGAGGTGTAAACTAGTGACGTTAATATAACCCGTTTACACTTTCGGTCAACGTTTCGGTGGCGTAACTAGGTCCAAACGACAAACCGACAACGGGGAAATGCTCATGGCAAGGAGCTAGTCGGGAAGGACTATTTATTTGTCCAAATCGGACAACTTTATTATATTGGTTATTCGGACTCGTTTCACGACCCGTCAAGAAGGTAATCACGTTAAATATTTGTTATTATTACAAATATCATTATTGAGTTAAAATTTTATATTAAAATTATAAGAGAAGAAGATAAATGATATAAATATATATTTAAGACGAATAAATATATATATATTATTAATCAATTTTATTTAATAAAATTGATTAAAAGGATATTGTATTTAAATGTTAAATATATATAAATATATATATTTAATATAAAGGTTAACGATAATGATAAATTAATTATCGGATTTAAAGGATATGTTTAATATATATTAAAACATATTTGAAATATGTTAAAATATATGTAAGGAGCTTAATGTTAAATTAGGGTTTTCTAGACACTGTTCTATCAAACCCGAGTAAACGGTAACGAACTAAGCTTTGACATTTTAAAGCATGTTATAAAATGTTGTAACAGATAATACCCTAAGTCAGTTTTGAATAAAAATGAGTTTTGATAAAGAAATAAGAAAAACATGAAATTAGGGTTTCGGAATATGATCACTTAATATAAAACAATCCGGAAGGTATAAGGACTTGGTTTTTGGTATGAAACTATGTTTATATACATAATAAGTATATATAAAGTTAAAATGGATAAATGATAAAGTATTCCAAATACCGAGTTAATCGGATATTTAGAAGTTCGCGCGGACCGGAAGGGTAGACACCTGTACACTGGGGTTTCTGGCAATAGCGGGGGTGTCGCCATCCCATCTGGGCAATGGCATCCCAACACTGGGCGATCCCGGAGTGAGTGTCTACTTATAGGAATGCGCGTCTTCATAATTATCAATAAAAGATAAGGATAATGGCCTAAAGGGCATTTTGGTCATTTTGACCTTTAAAAGGAATAAACTTAATAACTAAGTATTATTAAGTTAATAAAGAGTTAAAATAAACATAGGAAGTGTTTATTATATTAAACCTTGCGTTAACGCCATATAATACGCGATTAGGTTTAATTGGAAGGCATAGCGGAGGTTTTCTCTGAATTAACTGCTTAAGAGAATAAGGTGAGTTCTATGAGCCCACTTTTAAATGTTTTAAATGTTTTAATGTTTTCGGGCTGATATACATGCAATGATACATATTCAACTGTTTACTTGAAAAGTATTTGAGATGCCTTTACTTGTTTTGTGTTGATACACATACGTGAAAAAGTTATAATACTTATAACTGTTTTAAAGTTATTATTACCTGTTATTACTCTTTTCGGGAAGGTTATAATGAACGGGTAATAAAGAAGTTAAACTTTTAAAGAAAAGTTTCAAAAGAGGAAAATGAGTTTTTGAGGATAAAGGAAATGACCCTTGGGGTTATTTTAAAGAAGTTTTAATCTAAGCACAGATTGTCTGGTAAGAGGGGGGTTGTACAATCCAAGCAGTGGAAATGAAGCCACTGGAGTAACGACGGTTACTCAAGAGGTCGGGAGGCGACGGCCAACCGAAAGGGGCTAAAGTAGTCCCAGAGGATAGACAATGCTTAGTAAAAAGAGGTTTTGCTTATAATGTTTCGTATGACTTTATTATACGTAATGATTATTTGCACAGAGGATGGGTCCCGGAGGCCCAAGGTATTTTAGAGTATTAAATGATTTTTAATACTGATGAGTTAAACGTTTTGGTATAATCCTGTTATGCTTTATACCTGTTAAATGTTTATAAAGAAGGGGCCGTTAGGCCCAAATGTTTGAGGTATGTTTTAGAGTATTAAATGATTTTTAATACTGAATGTTTAAATGTTATGTTTGGTATAATTCTGTCATGTTTTATACCTATTAAATGTTTATAAAGAAAGGGGCCGTTAGGCCCAAATGTTTGAAGTAGCCTTTCAAGGTAAAGGTAAAAGTTTTAAATACTTAGAACTCACCAGCGTAAGCTGACCTTTAAAAGCATGTATGTCAGGTATCGGTGATGTTTAAAGTAGCAAGGGAAGGGCTCTAGCAAGGGCAGATTAGATGGGCAAGCTATCAGGAATGACTCGGTAGTAGACTGGCATAGCTATAGATAAGATCTAGTTATAGATTATGTTGTTATCTTCCTTACTGTTGTAACTTGTTATATATATATACATGAAAAGTTTTTAATTTCCGCTGCTTAGTTATCTCTGTTGTACCATGTGTTCATGAGTAAATCCGACACGTGACCCCTCCTGGAGCCAAGACTGGGAGTGGGCGTCACATGAGCAAGACAAAATGAAAGGAATCCCATATGCGTCTGCTATTGGATCGATTATGTATGCTATGATATGCACTA
>JBCNJP010000012.1:45744653-45804333 GCA_039602395.1 Deinandra increscens subsp. villosa
CAGCTGAAATCATACATTTTGTCCCAGTACGCGTGGCCATAGGGTGGCAACGAGCCACAATTAAAATATAAAAAGTGTGGCCTTTGCTATTATATGGTCACGTATATTTGTGTTTTAGCCACATATATTTGGAAAAAAATGTGGCCAAAGGGTAGTTGAAATCAGATATTTTGTCCCAATACGCGTGCCCAAATGGTGGCAATGGCCACGTTAAAATATAAAAAGCGTGACCTTTTGTATTATATGGTCACGTATATTTGTGTTTTAACCACATATATTTGGAAAAAAAAAGTGGCCAAAGGGAAGTTGAAATCAGATAATTTGTCCCAATACACGTAGCCAAATGGTGGCAACAGCCACATTTAAATATAAAAAGTGTCGCCTTTGGTATTATATGGTCATATATATTTGTGTTTTAGCCACTTATATTTGGAAAAAGAAAGTGGCCAAAGGGTAGTTGAAATCATATATTTTGTCCCAATACGCGTGGCCAAAGTGTGGCAACGGCCACGTTAAAATATCAAAAGTGTGACCTTTGGTATTATATATTTTCTTAATTACGATTAATTAAACTGCATATTAATTAATATAGAGAAACCTTAAAATCATATTATATTTAAAATTTAATGTACATACACTAATCAAATGCCGTTCAAAAAATAACATACACTAATCAAAGTTTAATTTGTATAATAATTAATTATAATTTCTTGTCTGTGGTCATCAGCTGCTTCTGCTGGTTCCTTGTAATAAGTTTTCTGTTTATCAGATCTTGAGTCAGCTGGTTTGGAGTTAAGTACACTTTCGGCATCTTTTTCCGGTCATTATTTACCTGGAAAATGACAAATAAAACCGATCATATATATATATATATATATATATATATATATGTAAGGGAATATTTTGTGGCCTGTGTATTAAATCATCACTTGGCGGACTATTTTGAAGGCCTATGTGATAGAATAGGTGTAAATTAGTTGGGTTATGGGTATATTGGGTCATTGGGCCAATTTAGACATGTTTGGGCTCATTTAGAAAGAGTTTAGATGGAGTTTAGTAGGCCCACATGGTCAAATCCGGAAATTAGGGTGTAATTAGGGTAAGGAGGATAACTTGTTTATCAAGTTGGACATCTCCTATAAATAGGACCCTAGTTTATTTGTTTAGGCTGGCTGATTGATTGTAAAAGGGTCAGGGGAGTTCAAGGTGTTCACGAAATTCTCTAGAAGAGAATTTCGAAATTCTACAAGTGTGTTGCAATCGGTTTGTGCTTAGTCAAGTTCTCTTTCCATCGAATCGGTTTGTTTTTATTATTGTGTTTATCGTTATTATTTAATATTTTTTTCGATTATACTTGAATCACTCGATTGTTTGGATTCCGCACTCTCAATCGAGGTTGGATATCGCGTTAGGACCGTTTTCGGGACTTACAATTGGTATCAGAGCCAAGAAACGCAAGTTTCGAGGCTCTCGCGATATCCGATTCAAGTGTTTGGCAACTAACAGTTTGAGTTTTTTGTGGTGATTTTCAGCCTTTAGCACGATACGGAAGTATTTTTGCAGGTTTCAAGTCAAGACAGGAGCTTAATTCGTGATTTGGAGACTTCTTGACCCTGTTTAAAGACTTTTCGATCGCCCTTCTGATCGAAAAGCCTTTTCTGTCGCGCTATTTCGATCGGAAAGTCACCTTGTGACTTTTCGATCAGCCATCTGTCGATCGAAAAGTCCCCTTGTGACTTTTCGATCAGAGCATTTCGATCGGAAAGTCCCCTTGTGACTTCTCGATCAGCCATCTGTCAATCAGAAAGTCCCCCTTGTGACTTTTCGATCAGCCCATTTCGATCGGAAAGCCCCCCTATGACTTTTCGATCAGCTTCTCTTTTCGATCGGAAAGTCCCCACTGAGACTCTTTGATCCGCTGACACTTTTTGATCGAGAAGTCTGCTTTTCGACCGACCCCCTGTCTGATCGAAAAGTACTTTTCGACCCAACCAGTTTCTGACCGTAAACCTCACTTTTCGATCCAAATTTTCCCTGGTCGTTCATTCAAAAAAGATCATGGCACACATTCTGCCAGTTACCACTTCATCTTCCAACATCAATGAGATATGTTGTAATCCCAAGTGTGAGGTTAAAGACTGGGAACGTAAGTTCATTAATGAAACCCAAAATCGTGAATTATATGCTAGAGATCTTAGGGAGTATAAAAATAAGAGTAAGATCTTTAGAGAGAAACTGGAAGCTGCTAAGTTGGACATTAAAAATCTTCAATCTCAAGTGAGTGATAAAAGTGCATATCTTAGGATTGCTAATTCTAAAGTTGAAGAGTTAACCAAAGAGGTAGAGGAACTAAGAACCAAACTTGACACTTCCCAATCGGCCCTTGAGAAACATCAAATTATACAAAAGAAAATGATGGACTCTCATCATGCTTTATTCAAATCAGAAGAGTGACTCGAGCGGGTAAAAGAAACATCTGGCCTCGGGGATGGAAATGTTCCTCCCCCATTACTACATGAATATATCAAGGTGCCCCAAACTGCAGATGAATTGATGAAAGAGTCTCTGAATGAATCAACCATGGTATATGGGCCTCAACCAGTGCATAAACATGAACAGACAGTCAATGAAGTGAAGAGAGCTGATGAAGAAAAGTTGACTCCTTATCCAAAGATCGAGACTCCTTATTCCAAAGTGGTGGATGAGGTAAAGCGGGAACGTGTGGTGATGACTACAAGGCCGAATGGTAGGATATTAATGACATCTGGGTCTATGTTTCACCAAGAACCAGATGTTGGCTATGAACTACCATCCTTCTCCTCTAAGTTCAAAGGCCTGGGTCATGATGGTGGTTTATCATCTGACATTATGAGTATAAGGCCCAAGATCACCATCAAGCCTCCAACTTCAGTTCCTATCAAGATTGAAAGGCCCAAAACTACAATCAAGTCTCCAATCTCATCAGTGGGCTCATGCAGTGGCAACACTACTTTCTCTAAGAAGTCAGAGGGACCAAAAGTTCAAATGCCCTGTTCTGCTCAGTTTTCAACGAATCAGAAAAGATTCAACGGAAATTCATCAAGGTCAGAAAGATCTGATAACTGGAGACCTGGAGTCTTTCCGAACATGCAACCGAATCTCAATGCCTCTCCATCAAAGCCATACAGCTCAAATGGCTACACGTCTGAGGTTTCATCTACAGAGTTTCATCTCAGGTTTCAATAAAGTCTAAGCCGATGAAAGTGAAACGACCAAAGGCAATGAAGACTGTTAATCCTAAGGTTAAACCTTCTGATGAAAATTGGGGAGCTGCCAAAGAGCACAAAAAGCTCTTAAATCAAAAACAGTTTTTTCCAAATTATGACAATTTTCATAAAAAGGTGAATAGATCAAAACCTCAAAAGGTTGAAAAACTTAAAGTTGTCAATCCAAAGGCAACTAAAACAGTTTTGAAAAATGATTTTAAAAAGAAAAAGGTTAAAATACCTAAAGTCACTACTTCAAAGGTGACTAAAACAACTTTCAAATCACCTGGAATTTGGAAACCAAAATCAAAGGTAGCTGCAACTCAAATTCCTGATTTTTCAAAGGGCATGTGTTTAAAAGAAGTAACTTTCATTGATTCATCGGGTTTACCCAGAACCACAATGGCCTGGGTTTTAATGGCTAACTAATCTCTCACAGTGTGCAGGAACCATCAAGGAGGACTTTCATTAACCTTGCTTGTTTGTGATAGTGATTGTTCCAGGCACAGGATAGGAGGCATCTCTCTACTACATGACATGAAGATTTCAATGACGGGTATGTTTCCTTGTGAGAGGTAAATCTTAAAAAAAAATCAGCAGAAAAGGTAACACTGTCTGAATTGTTTATTTCTTAGCTAGTTTGATGTGAAGCATGGTTGTGCATGAAACAAAACCCATTTCTGAAAATTTTCAAAAGATAAACTTTGAAGGTTAGCTTGGCCAGGCTTAGTACATATTTAGTAACGTGTCAGTGTGTGCTTAAAAAAAATTAAAAAATTAAAAAATTTAAAAAAAATATATAAAAAAAGGGATGTGGTGTTATTAAAAATCAAAACGCAGGGGGAAGAATAGAAAAGATGAAATAGTTAACCCCTCCAAAAAAAATTTGTGCTTTTTAATTTTTAATCTTTTGTTTTCCTGAGAAGGTGGGAAGTGAAATATATTTCCGTTTTGGAGATGGCTGACACGCGTAAGGCAGATGTGAAAGACATGATCCATGGTGATATGTTGGTAAGCTCAACTCTTTAATCTAAAAAAGGTATGCGTTACACACTTAAAGATAACGTATGGCAGTTTGTTGGGTAACAACACTTAGGTTAATTGCATTTCTATTTGACTGCATGTTCAAGTTCCCGATACACACGCTTGTCTCCAAGAGTGTGAAATTGAGCTCAAAAAGTCGGTGCCCCCTCTGCTTTGCGTGAGCAATGACCTGGGGATGCTTCAAGTGTATGTAAGGCTCTCCACTGCTTTGCGTGAGCAATGACCTGGAGTTGTCCATACATACGTGCTTGTAGATCATCAATAAAAAATTAAAAAAATTAAAAAAATAATATACACCCAAAAGATGCCAAAGAGCACATCAAAAGAGATCCTCAAGAGTCCAAAACCCTCAGCCTTTGTCACTGATGAAAGCATTATTAAAAATGTTTCAAAAATTCAGTTGACTTTGTATATATCCCAAAAAAAATCTATGTGACCTATTCTTTCTTTTCTCAACCAAGTCTCGAGCTTAATTTCAAACTTCTGGTTCAGGTTGTGAAAATATGTGGTAGGGAATTTATGTGCTTGATAGTGTGTAATAACATGTACCTAAGATTTGTTGAAACCCACTTGCTGTTCATAATTAATACACCTTAAAAGATAATAAAGTAACAAACAACCTGATAAAGAAAAGGGTTAGAGTTTAAAGTGGATCAGTATATTGGCAATCACCTGGACATGTTCGAGTAACAGAAGCTGAAAAGGGTTCCTCAGTCAGATTCATACGGTTTGATCCCATAGAAACCTTCTCATTTAGTAACTTGGTATGTTTATTTTTATTTTTATTTTTCTTTTGAGTTATCTTAAGTTTTTATTGTTTATTTTCAACCATGGCCAGGTTAATTTAAAGGTTTTAATAAGTTTTTATGGGTTTTATGCAAGAATGTATCACCCATCCAGAATCTCAGGGGGAGATAATGTGAAGAGTCCTCGGGTTCAGGGGAAGTATTTGTGAGAAACCCGTAACCTATGTTAGGGTTTTTGGTTAAATAATGCTAACCCGTTAACCAGTCATCATGTCTGGATAGTGTTTGTTCCATGTTGTGCTTGACAGGTTAAATGGAAAAGACAACTCATGGACAAGAAGGTCAAGGACTCAGTTGACCAACGCAAGAACTCTGCTACTGTTCGTGTTGAAGAACCAGCCGGAAAAGGACTTACCCTATGCTCAGGGGAGGTTTGTTGGTTCTTCAAGTGAAGCTTCTGAAGACTCAAAAGATACCATTCGCAAGTTTAGGGGAAGTTGAATGAAGAAAAGATGCAGAGCAGTCACAATAAGAAATTCAAGAATGCCAAGACAGAGGTTTTCAAAATTTATCCTCTGAAGTTAATGGCAAGTCAAGACAGTTACTACGGATTCAGCAAGGACTCAACGGTTTTCAAGAAGAAGCAAGTATTTGAGAATCCTCCTCTCATTACTTGTTCGTCATTTGGAGTCTAAGCTGATGCTGATTGAGAGAACACTCCGGAAGAAAGTCTTTCGTTGCTGCCCAACAAAGATTGTCCAAGATAAAGAATCTTCATCAACCCATGATCAAGCCAAGGAGAAGACTGCAAGTCTGAAGATTGAAAGTAGAAGACATTTAATATCACAAGCCAAGGGGAAGATTGTAAGGGAATAATTTATGGCTTGTGTATTAAATCATCACTTGGCGGACTATTTTGAAGGCCTATGTGATAGAATAGGCGTAAATTAGTTGGGTTATGGGTATATTGGGTCATTGGGCCAATTTAGACATGTTTGGGCTCATTAAGAAGGAGTTTAGATGGAGTTTAGTAGGCCCACATGGTCAAATCCGGAAATTAGGGTGTAATTAGGGTAAGGAGGATAACTTGTTTATCAAGTTGGACATCTCCTATAAATAGGACCCTAGTTTATTTGTTTAGGCTGACTGATTGATTGTAAAAGGGTCAGGGGAGTTCAAGGTGTTCACGAAATTCTCTAGAAGAGAATTTCGAAATTCTACAAGTGTGTTGCAATCGGTTTGTGCTTAGTCAAGTTCTCTTTCCATCGAATCGGTTTGTTTTTATTATCGTGTTTATCGTTATTATTTAATATTTTTTCGATTATACTTGAATCACTCGATTGTTTGGATTCCGCACTCTCAATCGAGGTTGGATATCGCGTTAGTACCGTTTTCGGGACTTACAATATATATATATATATATATAGGGTAAGGTTCTATGGAAAACCTCATTTTTTTGGAAAACCTGGAAAACCCATCTTACACCATTGATTAGTTAATCTATGGTTGAAAATGAATGTGTCATTTTTGGAAATAATCTTAAATTTATTTAATGCACGAAGGGCATAATAGACACCATGTTTTTATTAATAAGTGTTTAAATCAATTTTCTTTCTCCCAATTCCTCTTTCCTAAACTCTCTCTCCCCTTTAATTTCAAATCTTATTTTAGAAAGAAAAAAAAACTAATTTACAAAAGAACAAAAATCGTTGATCATCAGTTCATCACTAGCGTAACGATTGTTACATCGTTGTAACAATAATTTTAGTTTTTTTTCAAGAAAATAAAAGATTGTTACATAGCTGTAACCATTCATAAAAGTTTGTAAATTTATTCGTGGTTATATTGTTTCTAGATCTGATTACACGTATGTAGCACTTTTATTTCACATGTTGTTAATTGATGTTACACGAATGTAACACCATGTATTTTATTTCTAAAACGTTATGAAATTGTTTCACGTGATTACACATATAATAGTTATTACATGAATGTATGTAGTTATTACGCGTATGTAACACTTTTATTTCACATGTTTTTAATTGATATTACACGAATGTAACACCATGTATTTTCTTTCTAGAACTTTATGAAATTGTTTCACGTGATTACTAATATGATAGTTATTACATAAATGTAAGTGGTAATCTCCTACATCAACTTCTTTCTTTCTAGGTAACTTTTTTGAATGGTTACACCTATGTAACAATCGTTTATTTTCTTGAAAAAGTACTTAGAATTATGGTTACAACGATGTAACAATCGTTGTGCTGGTGATGAACTGCTGATCAACGATTTTTTTTTCTTTTGTAAATTAGGTTTTTTTTTTAATTTGGTTTGGAAATTTGAAATTAATGGAGAGAGGGAGATTTTAGGAAAGAGTAGATGGGAGAGAGAAAATTGGTTTAATCATTTATTGAAAATAGTTTACAAAAATAGATTATTTAAAGTTACCATATTGCCCTTTAAATAAAAGAAAAATTAAAAACAAAAGAAATAATGTGATTGGTTGAAAAAGGTTTTCCAGGTTTTCCAATATTTAGATGGTTTTCCAATGATCCTCTTCCTATATATATCTCTAATACTAATAAAGCACTAAAAATTTGCCAAATGTCTCATTTCTAGAGAGTCCACATCATCATTGCCACATGTCAAAATCACATTCAATTATCAATTTTTAAAATTGTCAATTTAAGGCTAATTACCAATTATATCCAAACTAAAATTTCATTTTATAAAAAAATAACAAAGTTAACATAATAAATTTCCTTATATAATCACAAGTTAATGTTTTGTAATAAATTATGCCATTTATAATTTCAAATCTATTTAATTATTTTTCTTTTGTATTTTATCTAATATTATGAAGGTAAATTCAACCCGTGTAATACACGGGTTACTAACCTAGTATATATATATATATATATATATATATATATATATATATATATATATATATATATATATATATATATAGGGTAAGGATCCTGCGAAAACTCTTTCTTTTTGTGAAAACCTAATAACTAACACTAAAACCTTCATAACTTTTACATACGTTAACATTTTTCTATAAAACAAACTTTCACCAAAACTCTTAAAATTCCATTGTCTTTCATTTTGGAAAAGAAAATGATATTTTGAAAAAAAAAATTATTAGTGCACATGTGTTAAAAAAAAATTATTATTGCACATGTGCACCATTTTCATTAGTACAACACAAAGAGAATTGTCATGCGAAAAAATATTGTTTAAGTTAAAAATATTTAAAAACACTAAAATATTTATAGAACTGATGATAATTCTACATATGCACTATAAGTATTTGTTATAGTGCACATGTGTAGCATATAAAAATTTAAAACGTTAATTATATTTTCATAGTTAAAGATAACACAATTATAAGATTTATGGTGCAATTTCTTTTTTAAAATATTAATGTATACAACACGTATAAAGTGTTTTTTTATTAGTGCACATGTGCACTAATAAAAAACCACGAAAAGTTAACAAAATTATAATGTATTTGGTGCGATTTTTCTAAAAAAATTATTAATACGTACTATATGTATGAGTTTTATTATTAGTGCACATGTGCACTAATAAAAAAACGACAAGACGTTAAAGTTTTTTTAAATTTTTTTCCAGAATTAAAGAACTCATAATTCTAAGGATTTTGGTGCAAATTTTTTGAAAAAATATGAACGTATGAAAAAGTTATAAGTGTTTTAGTACTAGTTTTTAGGTTTACGCAAAAAGATGTGGTTTTTACATGATCCTTACCCTATATATATATAGTTAATTAATTATAGCGGATACGATTAACTAATGTAGTAATTACCTGTGGTTGTTCCAGTAGGTTTTGAACTGTAGAATGATCAACCGGCTGTGATTTATCTGACTTGTTATTAGAAT
The DNA here is from genome assembly GCA_039602395.1 of Deinandra increscens subsp. villosa. Lineage (NCBI taxonomy): Eukaryota > Viridiplantae > Streptophyta > Magnoliopsida > Asterales > Asteraceae > Deinandra > Deinandra increscens. The sequence continues at coordinate 45,753,601 of JBCNJP010000012.1, forward strand.
GAAGGATCATTCGTTTCATCGGCCATGCAATAATATATTTATTTTCAACCTCAGAAAGCGTTGTTTTACCATCTACTGGAAATGGTAAAAATGTTGCACCCTTATTGACCTGATAAACTTTAATTCTACGGCAACCAGAAGGTAATGGACTTCCATGAATCTTCTCATCTTTTTTGTTTTGGTTATAATTCAGCCACTCCCACGACATTCATTGGATCCCCCTCCATGTGCAACGTCGCAGTTTCGCACCACTGATCAGAAGTGACATAATAATTAATAATATTAATTATAGCATATATATGAACAATTAATTAATTAAAGTCAAAAAATAGAATAAAAAAATTGTGGTATATACTAATCTATATACCTCTTGGATTACTGGCTGATCGATAGGAGCTACAATGACATCATAATTATTTGGTTTTTCCAACCGATCACTCTTCTTAGGAGGTACTTTACGAGCTGCATGTTTTACTTGTTTTGCATTCTCTTATTCTTTTCCTAAATTGACACCATGTAATTAACTGATTAGTAACATATATATTAATTAACAATAACGTCAAAGCGATTTGTCAAATCCTTAATTATATATATATATACCACTTCCTACTCTGATGCCCCAACAGTACTGGCTGCAGCAGCTGCTGCTTCTGTTATTTTTATCTTTTTCCCCTAATTAAGATAGCATCAGCATTTAATTAAATGATCATATAGCAATTAGTTATAAGGGAAGTACACAACTCTGTAAATTAAAATAGTTACCCTTTCCTTTTGCGATGCTGTTGTAGATGTAGGAGTGTGTTGTGATAGAGTCGTAGAACAGACCTACAATTCAATTAATTAATAAAATCATATCGATCATAAGCGGCTAAACATTAGTTAACTATCCAGATAACCATTCGGATGAAGTACAAACTTATCATAGCCGGAATAGTTAATTATTAATTATATTCCGGAACAACTCTAACTATCCTGATGAACTTTAACAATCCTGATGAACTTTACCTATACTGGTGAACTTTAACTATCCGGATGAACTATAACCAACACGGTGAACTATAACTAGAGACGCATGTTCATCCAGATGAACTAGAATCTTCCGGGTCAACTCTAACAATCCCGATGAACTATAACTATCCTGATGAACTTTTTACTATCCTGATCAACCTTACCTATCCTGAGGAACTTTAACTATCCGGATGAACTCTAAGTATCCGGATGAACTATAACTAGAGACGCATGTTCATCCAGATGAACTAGAATCTTCTAGATCAACTCAAATTCAGATCTTTTTCAAATCCGTACCTTATCGGCCGACCTTTGAGATGAGTTTGATGGAGTAGATTGTTTCCGCGATGTATTGTGCGCGGAATTGATCATGTCCTATGTACAATTAATTCAATTAGTTAACTAATTAATAAATATGCGCTCATGGGAGATTGATCATATCAGCAATAATATTTAATTACCGTTATATTTACATTGGAATGCTGATCACAACTGTTTTTAGATCTTATAGTTGTAGTAAGAGGCGCCTCCGCGGACTTTGCCTACGAAATGATTTAATGATTGATAATAATTAATTGATAAAAAGTAAAGTATATATAATATAATTAATTATAGGTATATATATATATATATAATTTGTCCCTTACAGAATTTACCGCTTTAACTTGTTTATCTTGAATCATGAGGTGCATAAACTCCGTAAGCTTATCAATTTTTTCATGCTGTGCTTTAACCATATCAGTGAGGTGCTCAACCTCTTGATCCTTTTTCTCACGCAGCTGTTTTTCGTTTCTAGTTCCGCCTCAAGTTTTTTGATCCATTCTTTCGATCGCCCTTTTGGAGCACCCTGCCAATATCCACAGGAAGTCACTCCATACCCAATACCTTTTAGGTATCCATTCCTTTCCTTGCCAAGGAACAATGTCAGGGCATCCGTTCCCGGTTCTACATTCACGGATCCCACATTTATTTTTGTTTCATTCTCGGCCTGCAGTAATTAATTTAGTTAATGTAGTGAGGTGCTGTTAATTTTTAACATGTGAATAGTTAGGTATATATATATAGCAATTAAACTTACTATATCATCTGCTACGCCCTTCACCACAGGCGTTTTGTATTCCCCCTCTTTATTTACCCTTCCTTTCCTCCACATAAACGCTCGAGAGGGGCAATCATCAGCTGCAATTTCTTTGTTTTGTACCTTGTATTATAATAATAATATATATCAGACTTGAAACATACATTGCGCGTTCTTAACCATGACTGGGTGTAACACACTTAGCTTATTACCAGTTTTTCTTGCAGATAGACGTATCCTCCCCGTCCCATTGTATGATCATAAACATACTGTGCTCGAACCTCTTTTGCAGTCTTTGACACAGCCTTTCCAACAGAACAGTATGATATATAATTATAATCTCATTAATTAACACTTAGCCTAATTAATGAAATCTGCAGTTTGAATTGAATAAAAACCTTGAATTCGTCAGATTTTGTATATGCTACAAATCTGTCCCAGTGTTCTTTTTTCACAATAGCGCGATACATCTTTGGAACTTTCTCAAGCACGCTGGGTTTTGCTAGGTTGGGACGAACGTGTTTCTTGAACATGTTTCTTCTAAAACTCCTTAGCAACCCACCAAGCCGTACCATTATAGGACCCCTTCGACAGTCATCAATTTTGAATAATTGCTGAAAAATAGCATATGACAGGATGTTTTAGTCACATGTATGGAATTCAATAACTTAACAAACTTAATATGAGAAAATGTTTAATCTGTTTCATAACCTGAATCCCTACCTACATCTTGTTCTTGTCCTCTTTTGTCACCTTCTTCCATTTTAGATACCTCAATCCAACCTCTGACCTTGAAATGTCTCCCAAAAAACTCGAAAATTTTGGTCTATGCTCCCCGCCAACCCTTCCCAGCACATCAAATGTTAGTGGCCATTTTTCCCCACCATTTTTCTCCAATTTGGCACGCCACTTTGCCAACCGCGTCAACCCCCTCTTGTTTCCTTGGGCATCATTGTCGAGTTAGGCATCATTGTCAACTTGGCATCATTGTCGAGTTGGGCATCAATGTTGTCGAGTTGGGCATCATTGTCGACGTGGGCATCATTGTTATCCATTTCATCTTCTTGATCACTCGAATAATGATCATCATTGTTATCCATTTCATCTTCTTCACCCGTTTCTGAAGAATCATCATTGTATTCGCCTTCACTGTTATAATAAAGATCATTCAGTGTATCACCTGCTTCATGATCCATTGTTAAATGAGCTATATGAATCCTGAAATGAAATAAATAGAGAATGAAATAAATGCGATGGAATAATAATTAATTAGATGAAATAATTGAGATGAAACAAATGATCTCCTGAAGATGACAGTGAAATTAATACTGACGGGAATTAGGTAGTGATCTCCTGAAGATGATAGTGTGATGAATCCTGTAGAGGAATTTTTAGTTGTAGGGAAGAAGAGAGTGATGAATCGTTTTGGTGATAAAATTTTGTTGAGAGGGAATAGGAACTGATCAATGAATTTGGGTTAGTGAAATTTTTTTGGGGAAACTTGAAAAAAAATGGTGGGAAGTAATTTGGGGATTAATCCGGGTGAAAATATCTCAGCCAATAAGACGTTAGCATTTCTCGGATTTAAAAACTCAATTAATTCTAAACATAGATAATAGTATTTTAAACATACCTTTAAAATGATCTTTAAATGAAAAATGGAATGTTAAGCAATAAATTTAATGATAATTGTATCCTAATGAATTTGTATACCTAACGTGAAAAAAAAGATGTCAAGTACTAAAGACACACCACACAAACACACACACACATACACACACATATATATATATATATATATCTTTCAATGTGTTGTAATATATACATTATCGGTTATATATATCTATATATATATGTATATATATAGGGTGAGATTCATTGTAGACACTTTCGCATGTGAAATAGCTATTTTCATATGTGTTCACATGTGAAATTTTCTGAATAATGAGAAAAAGGAAAATTAATCACACCTTATTGGGACTCATTGGTCCTAGACACAACTTATTGGTTACATACACACACATTATTGGGCCATCATTGGTCCTAAACACAACTTATTGGTTACATACACACCTTATTGGGACTCTGTTGATACATAATATGTGCGTCATGTGAAGTATCTGAACAAGACGATGTGAAGTTTCAAGACAAGTTCATGCTGCCGGCCGAACTAGGTCCGAACCTGAGGTTCGGACCCGCCGAACATGGAGTTCGGACGGAGCTCGGAACTGATGTCTATATATAGGAACTTGTACTTTGAATGTGGAGACGAGTGAGAGAGACCAGTTCTTAACTATGTGTTTTTGACAGTGTTTCTCTAGAGAGCTTCAGGAGAGAGTTTGTATTTGAGTCTATGTTGATTTCAATAAAACAAACTATTATTTACGTCTCGTGTTCACTCTACGATTCAAGCAAATCTATAGTAAGATCCTTCTTACGGTTTTTCAATTGGTATCAGAGCAAATCCAGGTTGCTCTATTGCATTTGCTTTGATTGTAGTCGTTTTCTTGATAAAACCGAGGTGTTTTTATTCAAAACAAGTAAATCTTTGAGCTTTTCGAGTGTTTTTCATTACTAAAACATTTCTATGGGTTTTACCTGAGTTCCTGTCAAAAATCTTGTTCTATTTCTCTCAAAATCGCGAAAATTATGTCGAGAGTGTCTAAATTCGTTCGAGGTTCGGAGTAACCGAAAAATAACCGCTCCGAACTTCCAGTTCGGAGAGAGTTCGGACGTCGTTCGGTCCTTCTTGTTTCGGTGAAAGTTCGGAGTAAGATCGGAGTAAGATCGGAGGAGTTCGGACAAAGGTCTAAGTTCGGACTGTGTAATCAAGTTCGGACAAAGTTCGGAGTAAGATCGGAGGATCAGTTGCGTTCTGGACAAAGTTCGGTGGGAGTTCGGACCAAGCAGAATTTTCAAATTCTCAAAATGTATGGAATTGAGGTTTTCGCTGAGCGTCATCGTCAGAATGTGCCAAAGTTGATAAATCTTGAAGATTATCATGGTTGGGCAACAAATTTTAGAGGATATGTAAATGATTTGGATGAAAAATTATGGTTACCAATTACAAACGAACATAAGTATCCAGCTTATAGTGATGGTGATTTTAAGGAAATGCATAATTTTTCAAGTGAAGAAAGGAAAGAATTTGATCAAAATGAAAGGACTACTACACTTCTTATGTTAGCTTTGCCTATACCTCTTAAAAATCCAATCAGGAAGTTTCGAAAGGCAAAACGAATATGGGATTTTGTGAAAACACAGTGTGAGGAACATATGTCTGAACTTTCTCAGAAAACTATTGATGCAAGATTTGAAGTTTAAAGGTATAATTGAAAAGTTAGAGAATAAGGTGGAAAAGCTGACTGAAGAAAATGTTTCTTTGACAAAAGAAGTGGAGAATTGGAAAAGTAAAGTTTGTAATGATTTAGCTACCAAAATTCAAAAGGATGTGAATATATCATGTGCAAATTGTTTGGAGTTTGCTAGTATTAAGAAAGAATGGTTGAAAGAGAAAAATTTGTTGGTTGAAGAATGCAATAAAGCTCAAGCTAAGGAAAAGAAAGCTTTTGAAGATTTTGATGCTTAATTTATTTGAGAAATGTTATCCTCTTCAACAAAAATATGAAAAAGTTACTAAAGCTGTTGTCGAAGTTGCCGAAAGAGTAATTCAACTTCAACAGGAACTTACCAAGTTGGGTGATGGAAATGGTGAGATTCAAAGTCAAAATAACATTTTGAAACAGGATGTTATTTACTATAAGAAACAGGTAGAGAAAGTTACTGAAGAAGTTCTGGAAGAGTGTCGCTTGAGACAGTGTCATATCAGTGATTATAACAAATTGTCTAACAAGTACATTGCTTCGCAGAAAGAATTGTCGGAAGCTAATATGAAAATATCTGGACAAAAGATTGAGATGCTTGATTTGCAACGTCAATTGAAAAATTGCAACCATTCACCGACTTTTCTGAATTATATGTATAAACTGGAAAAGAGTGAGAAAGATGGTCAAGATGAATGTCTTCATCAAGTTCCTGCTCCAGTGGACATTGAAATGTCTGTTCCAGCTACATCATCTGGTGGTGAACAGCATGATTATTCAAAGTTTGCTGATACCAGTCCAGGAAAGAAACAAAATTCAAATCAAAGAAAAATAAAAAGGAGGTTGATTACCGCAAAGGGTTGAAGTTTGATTCCAAATCTACTTTTCTTGAGAAAGAACAGGTGTTTAATGGAAATCCAGAAAAAGTAACGGTGCCAAAGTTCTCTGAAATTGTGATAGATGATTCATTGATTTCCGGGAAGAATGATTTGAAAGGTATCAAGTCTGAATTTACAAAACTTGCCAAACAAGGTCATGAGATACCGACTTCTGTTCAAGATAAGTTTAAACAGAAAAATGGAGGTTTGGGATTTAAAGGAACAGAAATGCCGACTAAGGATTTCAACAAAAAGGAGTTCAAAGCGAAGAAGATAAAGAAGCAGAGGGTGTTTTCAGATAAGAAGACACAATGTTGGAAGCAGAAAGTATCGTCACCAGATGAAAAGCTTTCTTCTGAAGATCTAGTCTTCTTGTATATCTGATGCTACACTACAAGGCGGTAACAATTCAGATTCATTTTATTCTGCTAATTCTACCAGGTTTTATCGTCAAGATAAATTCTTTGGTTATGGAGATGATTCTGATTTTTATGATTCTCCAAAATGTTTTCCAAAATTTCATAAACCAAAGAAATTTCAACCTGTGTTTTCAAAAGTTTATGATGAATGTCTGACTGATCAGTTTAGAAAACCGATTTCTATCAATTCAACTGGTAAACGACTTTGTTTTGTTTGTCGTAAGAAAGGTCATTATGCAAATAATTGTCCTACGACAACTAACAATTCATTATTCAATGCCAAACATACAAAGTATGTTGATCTTGATGGCATTATTTTTAGTGAACCAATGCTCAATACTAAATTTTCATGGAAACCGAAGTCTCTTTCGGACAAATTGGGTAGTAGTTATGATTGTCACTCATCAGTTGACAATGGTTCACTAGAAATCATCAAACCAAAACAGGAATGGAGACCGAAAGTTGTCTACATGGCCAACACATATTTTGTTGAAGACACTGGACGACCTACCATCGTTGGGGATTAGGGTCGGGGTTTTAAGAACTTTCTATTTTCCAGTGTTTGCAGGTATTTCAGGAAGACCTGTTAGTAATCGAGAGGTTGCTGACAGTGAGATACTTGTGGTTTTAAGTTAAAATGCATCGTTTCTATTTTTGAAACACAGATTTTTACAAAAATCATTTTCAATATGTGTCAAGTGTTGATCGATCATTTTCATTTTTCTTGTTATTCATTTTCTTTCGTTCTTATCTTTAGGGGGAGAAAATTTGAAAAATTCAAAAAAAAAATAGTATTTGTTTGAATTTTAGGGGGAGAAATTGAAAAATATAAAAAAAAATGATGATGAAAACATTGAGAAATTGATCCGACAAAAGCGAGAAATGATAGTACATCAACATATACGTTATCTGCCATGGATAGAGTAAGTCTAAAGGCTGTAGGTTCTTGTATGATCTGTGAATGTGCATGACTAATCTGATATCTACAAGTAAGATATAAATATAAAGCTTGCCTGATAATCTTTGGTTGTTTGCTTCTTGATGAATGCTATGTGATGATTCTAAGACAAAAATAGAATAAAGAGATATCCTGATGAATGCATGTTTTCATTTTGAAAGATTTAATCTTGTTTGATTTTCTTTATTTTGTCAAACGATCGGACTTTCTCTGCGTATCGAAAGATCGACCTGATTGTTGTTCGTTTGACGTTCTGCTTTATTTTAATTGGTGTTTCGTATAATCCATCGGACTTTCTCTGCGCGTTCGGAAGAAGCGACCTGATTGTTGTTGGATTATACAATTTCAACTTGTTTTGCTTTCTTATTTTCTCAAATACTTGAGCTTTCTCTGCGTGTCGAAAGACCGACCTGATTGCTAGGTATTTGAGGTTCTGCTTTATTTTTGCATGACTCATCAAGGATGCTTAAATCTCGAATAAAAGTTACTTCTATATGATAAACATGATGATTTGCTAGTATTTCTGATAGGGTAGAGGCCGAGTTATCAGTGCATGATAAAAATTACCTCAAGCATATCTGAAAATGATAAATATGATTGGTGCATGCTGAAATAAACAATCAATGTTGTATTTGCGATTATCTTGGCTTGCATGCTGATTAAGACCGAAATTGAAATGTGCTAGATGCGTTATGTCTGATATGATCTTGCGTCGTGATCTTTCTCACAAAATACCAAAAATAGAGTTTGTTTTTGCATTGCATTTACATTTTATTTCCGAAAAGTACAAAAAGATTTTTGGTGTGTTTTAGCATAAGTTTGAAAAGTCAAAAAGAGTTTAGGTTTGTTTTGATATAAACTTTCTAAAAAACAAAAAGATTTTGGTTTTTATTTGTTTTCGATTGATCGACACAAGATACGAATTTTTTTTTCAAAATTCATATCTTGGATTCTCGAAGAGAAGTTTTGCACCAAGATTATTTATGTTGGCCAGGTACTCAAAGGAAAGAGTTCATCACAACTTCAAGTCTTCTGAAGCTGTTGATAAAGATGAAAGAAACTGTTCATCGTCAAGTATTCGAAGATCAAGCTACCATCAAGTTAAGGGGGAGTTTGTTCAAAGAATATGTTTTAACTGGCGAACAGATACTGCACATGACGAGGGGGAGTTTGTTGATACATAATATGTGCGTCATGTGAAGAATCTGAACAAGACGATGTGAAGTTTCAAGACAAGTTCATGCTGCCGGCCGAACTAGGTCCGAACCTGAGGTTCGGACCCGCCGAACATGGAGTTCGGACGGAGCTCGGAGCTGACGTCTATATATAGGAACTTGTACTTTGAATGTGGAGACGAGTGAGAGAGACCAGTTCTTAACTATGTGTTTTTGACAGTGTTTCTCTAGAGAGCTTCAGAGAGAGTTTGTATTTGAGTCTATGTTGATTTCAATAAAACAAACTATTATTAACGTCTCGTGTTCACTCTACGATCAAGCAAATCTATAGTAAGATCCTTCTTACGGTTTTTCAGACTCATTGGTCCCAACTGAACCTCGTTTCCCCTAAACACACCTTATTGAGCCATCATTGGTCCTAAACACAACTTATTGGTTACATACACACCTTATTGGGCCATCATTGGTCCTAAACATGCTTATTGGTTACATACACACCTTATTGGGACTCATTGGTCCCAACTGACCCTCGTTTCCCCTAAACACACCTTATTGGGACATCATTGGTCCTAAACACAACTTATTGGTTACATACACACCTTATTGGGCCATCATTGGTCCTAAACATGCTTATTGGTTACATACACACCTTATTGGGACTCATTGGTCCCAACTGACCCTCGTTTCCCCTAAACACACCTTATTGGGACATTATTGGTCCTAAACACAACTTATTGGTTACATACACACCTTATTGGGCCATCATTGGTCCTAAACATGCTTATTGGTTACATACACACCTTATTGGGACTCATTGGTCCCAACTGACCCTCGTTTCCCCTAAACACACCTTATTGGTCCATCATTGGTCCTAAACACAACTTATTGGTTACATACACACCTTATTGGGCCATCTTTGATCCTAAACACAATTTATTGGTTACATACACACCAATTGGGCCATCATTGGTTCTAAACACAACTTATTGTTTACTTACACACGTTATTGGGACTCAATGGTCCTAAACAAATCAAATTGACCCATTTGACCCCAAATTGACCCATTATTTAATTTTTATCTTAATTCTTTAAGATATAATTTATTTAGAATTATAATTCCCCAAAATTTAAGGTTTTTGTAGATCCGTTCTGTTTTTTGTGTTTAGGGTTTTTGTTAAACGAAATGGAGATTGTGCGGACAGATTACATTTTTTACCTAAAATTATGCATCCGTTGTTGATCGGATTACAATTGTTGATCGTCTCTGTTTTCGAGGATTGGGGTTTTTGTTTAACGGAATGGAGATTTTGCGAACAGATTACTTTTTTTACCTAAAATTATGCATGCATCAGTTGTTGATCAGATTGTAATTGTTAATCGTCTATGTTTTCGAGGATTAGGGTTTTTGTTTAACAGATTGATTTAATAAACAAAAATAGACAAACAAGTATATAACAAAAAGTGGATTTCATACTACTGATTCTAATTCCATACACAAAATTGTTTCCTAATTTTAATGTTCATTCCTAAAAAAAACAAAAGACAGAGCAGTTGCGGGTTAAGGTTCACGGGAACCTAGATTCCATCTCCTCCATCAACTCCAAATGCCTACTCATAGCTTCTTGCCTCTGTTGAACCAACATTTGAAGCCTGGCATTGGAGACGTGTATCTCCTCTACCAGAAAAGTTGCCATCTGGTATCTTGATGGACTTGGTGGCTCTTTAAGTACTTGGTTGAGCAGGGCCAACCCGTCTAAGATACTCTGTCTCTCTGCCCCGATAATCACCCCGTACCGGTCTAGGGTAGCAACAATCTTTTTCTGCAAATAATGATCAACTAATTCTTTCAAGTTTGCCATTTTGAGAAGGATTTGAGGGTTTTGAGAAAGGGTTTGATAAGGATTTTGAGAAAAGGTTTGATAAGGATTTTGAGAAGGGTTTGATAATGGAGGTGAGAAGTTTCTGATTACTGATCAGGTGGTATGGTTATATGTGCAAATCACTTGAGTATGCCTAAGCTCAGATGTCTAATCACTAGAGTATACAAAAGGTCTTATTTTAATCACTAGAGTATACAAAAGGTCTTATTTTAATCACTGAAATTTCTACACGATATCCAAAACCACTAAAATTTTAATCACACGATCTAAAATTATCCGAAATTACTTTCACACGATCTTAAAAATCAAATTAACAAGTCAAAATTAAATGAAGAAAGTCAAAATTACCCACTTCATTCTCTTTGCATATCCCGTTGAATGTTTTGATTTTTCGGTAATTAACAAGTCAAAATTAAATGAAGAAAGTCAAAATTACTCACTGAGTTCATGAGGATTGAGAGAAGATGAACTAGAGTTCTTCAGGATTATAAAGAGTTATTCAGTAATAGAACCGGATGAACTAGAGTTCTTCAGGATCAAGAGTAATTATTCAGTAATAGAACAGGATGAACTAGAGTTCTTCACGATGAACCGGATAAACTAGAGTTCTTCAGGATGAACTATATATACTAAAAATACATTATATTAAATTAAAAATCAATTCATTACATATAATTAATTAGTAATCCCAGAACAATTTTCAAATTAAACCAGAACAATTACTCTTAATTAATCCGGAACCCTAAAAAGGTTAATCATTTCCCACACCAGTAGAAGCTTGAAATCTTCTCCGGTTTCATGTAAGTAGTGTTCGAACGCAATGAACAACAGGTCTGCCTTGGTTTGATTCTCCTCTTCATTCTCTTTGCATATCCTGTTGAATGTTTTGATTTTCTGGTCCATGTCTAGCCATTTCGATCTTACGACGCTTGTGTCACGGTACTTGTCGAAACGCTCCATAGCAATATGAAACTTTATGTTGACATCCAGCCAAAAGAGAATCGTGTCTTCGTCATTAGGATCACCTAATTGATCGGTAAACATCGACTTAATTAATTAATATATATATATAAAAATGAATAACTGATCAAATAATCAGATGATTGGTATAAAGAAAAATTAAGAAACGTACTAAGTAAGGGAGGGTTTGTAGGCAACACATAGTCCCTATACTTTACGTCCAACCATGCTCGGTACAACCCCAGTTCTTCCTGCTGGGTCCATTCTTCTGCCATCTTGCAAGAGTATAAATTGGATGGGGAGAACGAAGAGTGTGTGAAAGTGGTGGTTTAATTTAATGGTTAATTGATCAACTTGTTTATATAGCGTGGTTGAAGGTTTTGAAATTTAAAAACAAACAACAGAAAAGTGAAATTAGCCGTTACTAGTTACATCACTTGTTTGTGTTTTTAAAATTTCAAAAATAAACGGTAAAAAAGTAAGGCAATAAGGATTCGAACACAGAACATGGTATGTTAATCTAAAGCGCTTCTACCACCTGAGCAGCACCCTGAGTTAGAAGCTACATTTCATTATAATTTATTTAAATATGATTCTAACTGGGCCCGCTAAATTCTAAAAGAGGCGGGATAAATTAATGAGCGAATTCAATTGAAAATTTCACATATCACTCTCGATTTCCCCAATTCCCCGCTCCCCATTTCTCCATTGCTCATTAATCGACAGAATTTTCCCTCCGTCATATTACTTCTCCAATAAACAGGTTCACAGTAAAGATTATTGAAAATTTAGGTTTTCAGCATTAGCAAAACAATCGTTTTTAATAATCTTTGCTGTTGTATCTGCTAGCAAAACAAACATGGATAAGTCTTGGATGCTAACCAGTAGAACCTAGAAATCAGTTAAATCATTCTTAAAGTTTGCAGTTACAATTTTGAAAAAGACGGAAATTCCATGTCCCTGTGTTAATTGTCTAAACCATTACTCTTATAATGTTGATGATGTAAATTATCATTTGTTTTCAAAGGGATTCGATCTGACTTATACAACGTGGACTAAACACGGAGTGGAAGACGAGCCCGTAGGAGATGAGCTTCACAAGGAATCATCTTTTGATTCCGGAATGCCATTCGATGCATCCGAAACGATAGATATGGTCAGAGCTACTGAAGACAATTTCACTGAGGACCATGAGAAGTTTCAAGAACGACTAATGGATGCTGAGAAGCCTCTGTATGAAGGATGCCATACCTTCATAAAGTTATCTGCCTTGGTTCAACTACTGAACTTGAAGACTAAGCATGGAGGATCAGATGAGTGTTTTAATGAACTTTTAGTTTTGCTGAAACAGATGCTACCTGAAGGTAATGAAATTGTGAAAAATACATATGAGGCCAAGAAGATTTTGAAGTCAATGGGTGCAGGGTACACCAAGATACATGTGTATATTAATGATTGTATTCTTTACAGGAAGGAGAACAAGGACCTAACTGTATGTCCAACTTGTGGTGAGTCCAGGTGGAAGGTGGATGAGAGTGTTGGGTGTTTACAGTGGGATCCGGGTTACCGATTTTAATTTTAAAACCGATTTAATAATTAAATTAATTCTAAATTAATTTAGCAGCGGAAACGAATTAAAACGCAGATGCAACTGTAACAGGATCAATCACCGGACACGACAAACACAGAAAAATATTTATTTAAAATAAATAAATAATTAAATCAAATATCTAAAATTTAGATATACCTTAGCGGGTTCCGAACAACCGTTCGAGACACCCGAATTCAACGGGCTCGCGCTAGGACGAACTGTGACGTCTGACTCGAACCTTCGAGACAAGTCGTCGACGGCGGCATCGGCGGCGGCGGCCATGGGCGGCGGCGCCGGTAGTGGCGGCTGTGGTGGTAGAGATACCACCGGTGGTGGTGACAAAACTTTCTCCGTCGGGATGGCGACCGGAACGGTCCCCACGATGATCTCATCACCGGTGACCGGAGGCGACATGGTGGCGGTGGCGGTGGCCGGCGGGTACAGGGGCGCGGGCCACGACGACCGAACCGGACGCGGTGGCCTCGGCTGCGCCGGCAGCACGAGGACCACCGGTCGGTGGTCGCGCGGCGGCGCGAAGGACGCAGCAGCGGCGGCGGCGGCTTGAGTCGCGGCGGCGGCTCGGGCTGCGGCTTCGGCTTCGGCTCGGGCTGCGGCTTCGGCTCGGGCTGCGACGGCTTCGCTTTCGAGTCGGGCGCAGATGGCGGCGAGACGGGGATCCATCGGAACTGGCGAGGGACTGTGGTGGTGGTAGTGGCGGCGATCGACGGTGGGCGGCAACGGGGAGCCGGCTTCGGCTTGGGATCGGCGCAGAGAGAGAGAGATAGGAGATTAGGGTTTGTAACTTGTTGTTCAATCTTTCTCCTCCCTCTCGCCTTTTATATTAAATCGCGGACCGGGGCCAGACGGACTGGGCCCGGTCGCGATTCCCTTTTAATCCACCAACCGATTAGTCTGTTAATCCGGTAACAACTGATCGGTCCGTCTTTTATTTACCGAGTGATATCGAGCCAAAAAGTTTTGTCGTTTTGATTAAATAAATAATTAATATTTATTTAATTTACCATTTAGTTCGTTTATATCTAATTAACAATTAATTAGATTTAATAGTCCGTTGACCCGGGTGTAACTCTTACGGGTCAATATCGATCGGGTTCGTTAATTCGTCGGGTCAGGACACTCTATTTCCAACAGTCTCCCACTTGGACTGAACGCGACAGATTAACGAGCGCAGTCAGAGGCACTCTAGCTATGCATGGCTACACCAACTAATATTGACACTTTAAGTCGTCAGCCAAAGTATATCTGATTGACAATCAAGCAGACTCATGACTTGTGCATTCATTGTCATATGTTCCTTTCTGTATAAGACATTGATGAATTATGAGACATGGACTCTCATGTTTTATTCATCGATTTTCGTTCTCGATACAATTCGAAGTGATCCAACAAACACACAGTAAGTTTGGGTGAGGCCTCACACTTTTCACTTGGAATCAACGAGGGCGCCTTTATGTCTAACTGTTGCCGAAGCAAGAGTACAGAATCCCTTGTTGAGGCATACAGCTCCCACTAAACCTCAGAGCCATTCCCAAAAATAACCGTTATGGCTGGCATTTATGCGACAACGTTAGGCTATAATCAAAGAATGTTCTTTAGTAGAAGGGAGTTCGAATATGTGTCTCAGGTCTAAGGATACATTAGAGCATGCTTTAATCAAGCAAGCAAGACTTCCATGTTTGCGTTGCATGATGCGAGTTACGTCCAACGTCATTCACCAATAAGGTCCGTGAGTTTGAATGTTAAACAACTTTAAGGCTCAAACAGTCACAATAGTCTTACTTTAGTATAGCTCCCACTAACTAATCGACTACGGGCATTTAGGACAAGAACTTATTGTCCAAGGATTAAACGTACAAATATTGAACACAGTTATGTAATTCATTATTGCATAAAACCAGATGGAATAAGAATAATATAGATAACTGCTGGTGTTCATACATCCAAATACCGAATCAAAACATGTCTTTAGCTAATCTAAGCCCTATCGCTTCTCTGTGGCGTATATGAGTCTCCTGAGTCATAGGCTTAGTGAAGGGATCAGCTAAGTTTTGATCTGTGTGTACTTTGCTTATTTTGATTTCATTTCTGTCGACTACTTCTCTTATGTAGTGGAATTTCCTCAGGACGTGCTTGGCCTTCTTATGAGACCCTTGCTCTTTGGCTTGAGCTATAGCGCCTGTGTTATCGCACAGCATCTCGATGGGCTGCCTTATGCTTGGCACAACATCGAGATCGGATATGAACTTCTTCATCCACACGACTTCTTTAGCAGCTTCTGAGGCGGCTATGTATTCGGATTCAGTAGTAGAATCAACTACTACTGGCTGTTTTGAGCTTCTCCAAGAAACAGCCCCTCCGTTAAGAGTGAATACGAATCCCGACTGTGAGCGAGAGTCATCTCGGTCAGTCTGAAAACTAGCGTCAGTGTAACATCTTACAGTGAGCTCTTCATCAACACCTCCGTATACGAGAAACATATCAGTAGTGTTTCTCAAGTATTTTAGTATGTTCTTTACAGCCGTCCAATGAGCTAGTCCTGGCGTCTGTTGGTACCAACTTGTCACGCTCAGTGCATACGAGACATCCGGTCGTGTGCAGAGCATGGCATACATGATAGATCCAATAACAGAGGCAAATGGGATCGATGCCATTTGGCTTATCTCGCGCTCCGTTTTAGGTGCTTGAGATTTGTCCAAGATAGTTCCCTTAGTCATGGGAACGGCTCCTTTCTTGGAGTTGCTCATGTTGAACCGAGCTATGATCTTGTCAACGTATGTGCTTTGACTGAGTCCCAAAAGGCGCTTAGATCGATCTCTGTGAATTTTAATTCCCAGAATGTAAGCGGCTTCTCCAAGGTCTTTCATAGCGAAACAAGATGAAAGCCATTTCTTAACATCGTTAAGCATGGGTATGTTGTTTCCCATGATCAATATATCGTCCATGTACAGTACGAGGAACGATACAGCGCTCCCACTTGCCTTTCTGTAAACACAAGGCTCATCTTTGTTCTGATCAAAGCCAAACTCTTTGACCTTTCGATCAAAACGAAGATTCCAGCTTCGAGATGCTTGCTTGAGTCCATAAATGGACTTGCTTAGCTTGCAAACCTTGTTTGGATTCTCTGGATCGACAAAACCATCAGGCTGAACCATGTAGACATCTTCTTCGAGTTGTCCATTCAGGAAGGCGGTTTTAACGTCCATTTGCCATATCTCATAGTCATGGTATGCGGCTATGGCAAGGAGAATCCTGATCGATTTGATCATGACAACGGGCGAAAAAGTCTCATCATAGTCAATCCCTTGGGTTTGAGTGAAACCTTTCGCTACAAGCCGTGCCTTGTAGGTTTGCACATTTCCATGCATGTCAGTTTTTCTTTTAAAGATCCACTTGCTCCCTACTGCCCGTGTGCCGGGGGGTAGCTCAATCAAGTCCCAGACGTGATTGTCACGCATGGATTGCATCTCAGCGTTCATGGCTTCAAGCCATTTATCAGATTCCGGATCTGATATAGCAGCTTTATAATTAATAGGCTCATCGTTAGAATCGGCTATTAACAGAACGTCGAAGGCCTCATGATATCCAAGGTATCTATCAGGCTCATATCGTATTCTTTCGCTCCTACGAACGCTTGTGCTTGTGTTTAGGTCTGATGGTGCGACAACAATTTGTCGGTCAGTCGCAGCGACCGTCTCAGGGTTAGGTGTATCTCGAATTTCTTCAAGATCCACTGGATCATTATTCGTTCCTCGAGCAAGGAATTCTTTTTCAAGGAATTTACCTTTCCTTTTGATGGAAACAGTGTTTGCATCAGGATGGTAAAAGTAATAACCGGTATTACAATAGTATCCAACGAAAGTTACCTTTTCGCCTCGGGGATCGAGCTTATTGTCAGATTCACTGGTGACATAAGCATCACATCCCCATACCCTGAGGTATGATAGTTTGGGAAGAGAACCATGCCATATCTCATATGGGGTCTTCCCTACTTTCTTGGTCGGTGCCAGATTTATTAGGCGAGCAGCGGTCAAGATGGCATATCCCCAAAAGGAATGCGGCAAGGTGGTCCTGCACATCATCGATCGAACCATGTTAAGCAAAGTTCGATTCCTCCTTTCACTAATGCCATTTAACTGGGGTGTGCCAGGTGGAGTAGGTTGGGAAACGATTCCACATTCCTTCAGATGATTTAGGAATTCAGCGCTTAGGTATTCTCCGCCTCTATCAGATCGAAGTATTTTAATAGTTCGATTCAACTGATTTTGTACTTCGTTTTGAAATTCTTTGAACTTTTCAAAAGTTTCATGTTTGTGTTTCATCAAATAGACATAGGCATATCTGCTGTAGTCATCGATGAAAGTCACGAAGTATCGTTCACGATTTCTCGTCTCGGTTCGAAAGGGTCCACACACATCGGTGTGAATAATGCCTAACAAGCCTTGGGCCCGTTCACCTGTGTGGGTGAAGGGTGACTTGGTTAATTTTCCAGATAAGCATGACTCGCACTCATCGAAGGAATCTGCATCTTGGGATTCGAGAATGCCAGCAGTTTGCAACTTCTTAATGCGGGCCTTGCTTATGTGACCAAGTCTATGGTGCCATAACGAGGATTCGTTAACTATCAGTTTTGCTTCTTTTAGAAACATGATAGAGCTGGTCATTTGTTTGAACATCTATCTCATATATTCCATGCCGAGGTTTAGCCTCGAAATAAAAGATATCATTAAGGTAAGCAGAAATAACATTTCCATTAAATTTATACCGAAATCCTTGTTCAAACAATGAAGAGACAGAAATAATGTTTCTGGATAAACCAGGCGCATATAAACAGTTAATCAAATTAACTACAAGGCCAGAAGAGCATGAAAAAGAATAAGTGCCAGCAGCAAGTACTGGGACCCTCTTCCCGTCACCAACGATGAGGTCCATGCAGCCTCGTTCTGTCTTCTTCCACTTCTCAGGTTCCTGCAAAACATTAACAATGTGATAACCACATCCAGTATCAAATACCCATGAATTGGAGGAAACAGTGAAAAGTTCAAT
Source organism: Deinandra increscens subsp. villosa (assembly GCA_039602395.1). Classification (NCBI taxonomy): domain Eukaryota; kingdom Viridiplantae; phylum Streptophyta; class Magnoliopsida; order Asterales; family Asteraceae; genus Deinandra; species Deinandra increscens. The sequence goes on from JBCNJP010000012.1 coordinate 45,771,935, forward strand.
AACATTTATTGACATACCTAATGAGCAACCCTTATTAGGGTTCTTGGTCATCTTCAGCTTTGCAAGATAAACGGGACAGTTGCGACGCTAGTGTCCCATTTGTTGCACTCATAGCACAGGCGCTCCTCGGGAGGCTGCACCTGTGGTTTCTTGCCTTTGCCTTCTGTAACCTTCTTGGCTTTGGAGATCTTTGTATTAGCAACTTTGAGCACGCCCGACGTGCTCCTGATCTTCACGTTGGGTATCAACGGAATAACCTCCTCGATCGACTGAGCCGAACAATTAATCGCAAGAATACGATAATGTTCGGGCAAAGATCTGAGTACTACATCAAGAGCCATCCCGTTAGAGATGGAGTAGCCAAGGTCGATCAGCCTGTCGCGATACGCTTTCATCAGCATGACATGATCGTATGGAGAGGAGTCGTTAGCCATAGAGCAGTTCACGAATTGTGAAAGTGCATCGGCTCGCTCAGTCCTCTGACTTAACTCAAATAAATCCTTGAGTTTACGAATGATGTCATAAGCAGAAACCCCCATGAAATTGTACCGATAATCCTGAGTCATGCTAGATAACATCAGGTCAGTGACGTCCTTATCATCGTCAGTGTGCTTTTGGAGCTCAGACCGCGAGTTCTCATTTAGCAAGTAAGATGGAATACTTGCGATCGGTCGGTCAATGACATAGAGTTTTCCCGAAGAGCCTTAGAAGGTTCCTCAGGGTTGTCTGCCATGCGAGAAAGCCAGCCTCAGTGAAGGGGTTGAGTTGTACCATTGAACTTAATGGAGGTGAGTTTTCTTTAGCCTTCTGAAATAAGCAAGGTAAATTTAATCAGTATTTTCGATGTTTATATTTCTTTAAAAATAAGTTGGTAAAGGTTATTTTTAAGAAAACGAGAATTCGTTTAGACGACATTACTTGAGACCACCAAATGAGCCTCAGGAGCAAAGCCGTGTAAACAAACTGACAACAATTGTCAATTGTGAGACTCAAGTCACAACTCTCGGTATGAGGCCGCTATATACATACAATTGTATTTTGCGATACGTTTAGCCTCATCTGTGCCCACTCTAGCAATATACATCCGTGGCGCGGTGTTGAAATTCTCCAACACCACGAACATATACGTCTAAAGCGATAGTAATCCTAAATGGTCGATGTGATGACACGGTGTTGAAATACTCCAATGTCCTCACCTTGGAAGGTACCCTCGGCACCAAGTGCGGTGTTGAAATACTCCAACACTGATGCTCCGGTAAATACGTTCCAAGTTCGACTTGAGATAGGATGGCACGAACTATCAGTTTTAAGAATTACCAAATAGGGATATTAATTACTTTTAATATTTAATTACCGACAGACACGAACGATAAAACCCTATTACCACTCGGGACTAGTAAATTAATTTAACCTAATTAAAATTACTAAGTTGTCGCGAATGGCTTATTGTGTGTTAAACGGCATAAGGTCTTGATCTCGCTCGAGCCATACAAGCGAGATCATAAGGGACAAATTTAAAATAAATTAAATTAAGTAAAACGGTGAACGACCGAGATGGCAACTCTGTGCGATCTTGAATCCTGTTCAGCTCCCACTTGCTTTGACATCCCTCTGGCGTGTGTCCAGTCTTCGACATTTTGTTACATACAAATTTACAATTACTACAACTACTTCTAGTAACCTAGCTCTAAATTTGTACAATTTCGAAACCCTAAATTCGGGTCCAATAAATCAAAAAAACGAAATACAACCAATTGGGCCAACAACTTGGGCCTAACAAAGAAAGACAAAACACGCAAAACACATTCACACATGAATACAAAAGATATAGAGGGGTCGGCCGTAACACACAATAATAAATTATTTAGAATTAAAATAAATAAATAAATAAATTCTAATTCGCAATTTGGTTTTAAGTCAAAATTGCGAACTACCGGTTACGAAAAGACCGGTTCTGGTTTGCGCGCGGTGATAATGGCTCTGATACCACTGTTGGGTGTTTACAGTGGGATCCGGATTACCGATTTTAATTTTAAAACCGATTTAATAATTAAATTAATTCTAAATTAATTTAGCAGCGGAAACGAATTAAAACGCAGATGCAACTGTAACAGGATCAATCACCGGACACGACAAACACAGGAAAAATATTTATTTAAAATAAATAAATAATTAAATCAAATATCTAAAATTTAGATATACCTTAGTGGGTTCCCAACAACCGTTCGAGACACCCGAATTCAACGGGCTCGCGCTAGGACGAACTGTGACGTCTTACTCGAACCTTCGAGACAAGTCGTCGACGGCGGCATCGGCGGCGGCGGCCATGGGCGGCGGCGGCGTTAGTGGCGGCGGTGGTGGTAGAGATACCACCGGTGGTGGTGACAAAACTTTCTCGGTCGGGATGGCGACCGGGACGGTCCCCACGATGATCTCATCACCGGTGACCGGAGGCGACATGGTGGCGGTGGCCGGCGGGTACACGGGCGTGGGCCACGACGACGGAACCGGACGCGGTGTCCTCGGCTGCGCCGGCAGCGCGAGGACCACCGGTCGGTGGTCGTGCGGCGGCGGAAAATGCAGCAGCGGCGGCGGCGGCTTGAGTCGCGGCGGCGGCTCGGGTGTCACACCCCGATGTTTCCGATTACGTGGGCATGTGACGTCATGGGGTCATATTCGTAGTTACGAGGAACGCCCTCTAACAGATTTTAAAGATCGAAATATTTATTAAAGTTGCAGCGGAATTCAAAAAAAAAAGCCAATAATATATTACAATACTGAAAGATGAAATACGAAAATTATTACGATTGTTCATGATTTTATTTAATAAAAAGGAACGACCATGACACCATTCCTAAAGCAGGTCCTATTAGTTGATAGACTTCCCATTTGTATGCCGAGAGCGGTTATCATTTACCTGAGAAATACATGAGTTTAAAAAGGTCAACATAAAGTTGGTGAGTTCACAGGTTTAAGACTCTACAAGATGTATTTGTAAAATGTTGAAGGTATACAAGATATTATAAAGGTTACTCGTTTGGTGCTTTGATCTACCTGTTCCTTGATTTCAAACACTAACAGATTTACCCATCGATGGCAACTTCCCCTAAGAAATACCAATGGCAAAGAATAACTGACATGTACCCTCAGACTGGTTACCGGTGAGTCAGAACTGGAGCGACCAGCTAGGGCAGGGTTGTTAACCCAAATAGATCTATTTACTAGTTATCGTTTCGTTACAGAATTAATTGAAATCAATTGATGATGGGATTTGTAGCAATATGTTATTAGCAAATTACTATGAAGGGGTATGAAAGAACAGATAATCAATAGCGTAACAGTAATACCATAATATCAAGTAGAAAGATTTGTTTGATCATGATTTCTCCCCCAAAAGTATAAAACAGTTTATAAAGGAAAGGGGCCGTGAAACTCACCTCTTTTAGGTGAATGATGAAAAGAACAGATACAAGCTGTGACGATTGCTGTCCTATAAATAGTAGTAGAACAAGTCTCAGGTTTTGATTCGATTGGTTAACGTTCTGGTTAACCAATAAGTTGGGTCGAGTCTTGACAATTCGTTTCCGTTTGTATGTTGGTAGTTATTCGTTTTTGAAAAGATATATTTTGAGTAAAACGCTGAAGGTTTGATCAATTTATATCACGGATAAGATTTATAAGTAAAGTAAATGTTTAAGCATATATATATATATACTTAGTTATATATATATATTTTAATATACATTTAAATATATATATTTTCGTGTTTATTATTATCTATTGACGAAATAAATAATATAGAGAAATATATAGTTATTAATCCTCTTTTATTTTATATTGATTTCGAGTCTCGCTTGGTTAAATTAAACCGTGAGCGAAACATGCTGGTAAAATATGCCTTTAATTGCAGACTTTCCCTAAATATTGATGTGTGGATATAAAAAGGTTTTGTTTGTTTTTAAAAGACATTTTATGGAAAGTGATAGATAACATTGGATGTTTGATCTTAACTTGATATCGAGAACGTAAATAAAAGAATGTTCTTAGTCCATTTTCATCTTATAAAAACAATAATTCACAAGGCGGTTATCAAGTATATATATCCATAATATTATATCAATATATATCTATTTCGAGTTAGATCCTTCTTCTAATTGTCTTTTTAAATCCATGAATTATTATAACACTTTCGGTTATCAGTCCGAGGTCGTTAGGATATATATATCCAAACGGTTGTTGTCTCTACACTTAATATGTCCCTTGTTTCAAAATCAATCATAGATACATCAAAATAAGTAACGAGATGTTTTAATATCAATCATAATCATTTGTCTTAATCCGAATGTGGTTAGTTATAAAAGTAATTATATCATTTTTATATTTTGATCGTTTTAGATCGTTATATCAACCCAAGTGTTCAAATTGTATCCAAATCACCAACATAACATTAAATAAGTCTCGTAAGTCGATCGTGATTCGGAGGCGCCACCTTTGTAGTAACAAACGGGTGTTAACCAAATTGAAAGGTTATCATTTTATGTGGGTTTTTAACCCGAACGGAACCGAACTAGATATCAAGACTCGGGTTCATTATGGTTTAACCGGTTACGTAAGCATGTAAAGGGAAGTTTACGAGTCTTACAATGGTGGTAGCGGGGTCGTGTTCGATGACGATCGGAGGTGGCGGTGATCGGTGCGACAACGAGGGAGGCGGCAGCAGAGGCGGTGGACGGTAGCAGCAGCAGTGGCGGTTGGTAGCAGCAACAGCGGCGGTTGGTAGCAGCAGCAGCGGCGGTCGGTAGCAGCAGCAGCGGTGGTCGGTAGCAGCAGCAGCGGTGGTGAGGATGATGATCGGTGATGGTGCCGGTGATGGGTGGTGGTGTGGTTGGCGGGGGTGGCGACGGTGTGAGAGGAGTCGGGGGGGAAGGCTAAGGTGCGACGGGGAGGGAGAGAGAGGGACGGGGGCTGTGGTGGTTGGTCGCCGGCGGAAAGAAACCGGCGGGTGGTGGCTCCGGCAGGTGTAGGTCGCCGGCGAAAGGGGGAGGGGCAGGTGTGTCGTGAGAGTGATGGTGGGGTGGTGGTTTGATTTTTATGGTGAATGTTGGGTTGCAACTTGAGAGGATAAAATCTCAGAGATTTTAGAGATTGATATCAATCTTTTTAACTCAGGTTAAAATATAGATCAAGGTTAATATTTTTTTTAACTTGGGTTAGATAGATATTTTAGGATAGGTTATTTGTTTTAGTTTTTAAAGAAAATCTAGGTAATTGTCATAGTTTATAAAAAAAAAAGTGACTAAGTAAATTGCTCAAATTTCTTTATATAAACATAACTTGATCGGTCGAATATACGAGAATAAAAATTCATTGATTCAAACAGTTTAGATTTGGCTTATTTAATAGTTGAAGGGTCGGTGTGGCTCGTGTCGTTCCAAATTTTGTAAACGGACGATTTAAGCCAAACCATTGAACCGTTTTGATCGAGACAAGTTTCTAAATTATTTTCGGGACCACGACATCGTTAAATAATTATAGTTTGTTACGAATTTAATTATTTAGCAAACTTTACTTATTTATTTACTTTATTTATTTACGACATCGCGTAAAGAAAATAAATAAATGATTCTATCGTTTCGGCTTGAGCTCGGATATTTCATTATTCAATCTTATAATAGATTAAAAATTAGTAATATTCGATTAAGCGTTGTCGAGCGTTAGCGTGATTTCTCACTACGCTAGTTTGGAAAATATAAAAGTTAGTTTTTATATTTATTTTTCTTGTTATTGAAGTTCCATCGATCTTAGGATAGAACCTTCTATTTGTTATGATATTTTTCAGTACAAACGTGGAAACTTTGTCAAGTGTGGACGTTTCGGTGTATAGCTTTCACAACTATTATTACCTATTTGGTCAAACATGTATATATATACGTATATAAATATAGTCAAAGAGTACGGTTTGACCTGGTTTTCTGACGGGTTGTCACATCGGGCTGCGGCTTCGGCTTCGGCTCGGGCTGCGGCTTCGGCTCGGGCTGCGACGACTTCGCTTTCGAGTCGGGCGCAGATGGCGGCGAGATGGGGATCCATTGGAACTGGCGAGGGACTGTGGTGGTGGTGGTGGCGGCGATCAACGGTGGGCGGCAACGGGGAGCCGGCTTCGACTTGGGATCGGCGCAGAGAGACAGAGATAGGAGATTAGGGTTTGTAACTTGTTGTTCAATCTTTCTCCTCCCTCTCTCCTTTAATATTAAATCGCGGACCGGGGCCAGACGGACTGGGCCCGGTCGCGATTCCCTTTTAATCCACCAACCGATTAGTCTGTTAATCCGGTAACAACTGATCGGTCCGTCTTTTATTTACCGAGTGATATCGAGCCAAAAAGTTTTGTCGTTTTGATTAAATAAATAATTAATATTTATTTAATTTACCATTTAGTTCGTTTATATCTAATTAACAATTAAGTAGATTTAATAGTCCGTTGACCCGGGTGTAACTCTTACGGGTCAATATCGGTCGGGTTCGTTAATTCGTTGGGTCAGGACACTCTATTTCCAACAGAGAGGACTAAGAAACTATACGACAATACTCCTGCAAAGGTAATGTGGTATTTCCCCATCATTCCAAGATTCAAACGGCTGTTTCAAGTGAAAACCATAGCGGAAGATCTGAGATGATATGCCACCAGTTCCAAAATATCCGGTGTGTTACGACACCCATCCGATTCACCGGCATGGAAAGCCATAGTGACAGATATCCCGAAATCGTTCACGATCCCAGAAGTCTTCGTCTTGACATTTCAACTGATGGGGTCGACGTGAATAGAGGCAACAGAAATCACAGTGTGTGGCCGGTTCTATCTGTCATTTACAACCTTCCACCATGGTTTTGTATGAAAAGAAAGTTCATCATGCTTTTGTTATTAATATCGGGAGCGCCTGGAAACGATATTGATGTGTTTTTGGAACCATTAATTGATGACTTAGAGCTGTTATTTGAGGCAGGTGTGGAAACATATGATGCATATGTGCAAGAATAGTTTACTATGCGTGTAGTTGTTTTATGGACGATTAATGATTACCATGCACTTGGTACACTTTGTGGTTGCCCGTACAGTGGATTCCATGGTTGTGTGGTATGTCGGGAAGAAACTAAATGCATTAGGCTTCCTTTCTCAGCCAAGCAGTGTTATGCTGGTCACAGAAGATATCTACCATATACGCATGCCTTCCGAAAGCAAACAGAGGCCTTCGATGGTAAACAAGAGTTGAAAGATGTTGCAGTTCTTATGACCGTGGAACAGATATACAACGAAGTTCAACATATCAATAACACATGGGGAAAGGGATTAAGGTGTACTAATTCAGAAATCCCAGGGACCTCAACCGGGAGAGGGGGGAAGATTGATAAGAGAAAAAGAAAGATCAAAGAGAAGCCACCATATTGGAAGAAATTCAATATATGGTTTCGAAGACTTAGATATTGGAGGCATAATAGTGTCCAACATTGCATTGATTTCATGCATATTGAAAAGAATGTGGCTGAGAGTCTTGTTGGAACTCTACTCAACCTTCCAGGAAAGACAAAGGATGGACTGAATGCTAGAAAGGATCTGAACTTTTTGGGGTTAAGACTAGAGTTGCAGCCTAAACAGAACAAGAACAACATAGTGCTTCCTGCAGCGTGTTACACGTTACAAAAAGATGAAAAGGAAAAGTTTTGTGACACGTTGTATAACTTGAAGGTTCCACAAGGCTATTGTTCTAACTTTTCTAGCTTGGTTAGTCTAAAGGACAATAAACTTGTGGGGCTCAAGTCACATGACTATCATATAATGATGCAACAGTTTCTGCCAATTGCAATTCGGTCAGTCATGCCTGAACCGACAAGATATGCTATTATCGGGCTCTGTTTTTTTTTCAAATCAATATGCAGCAAAGAGATCAACGTCGAAGAACTAGATGAATTGCAAGTAGATCTTTGTGTCACACTATGCCTGCTTGAGAAATATTTCCCGCCATCATTTTTTGATGTTATGCTTCATTTGACGGTGCACCTTACTAGGGAGGTAAAATTATGTGGCCCAATATGCTTTCGATGGATGTATCCATTTGAAAGGTGTATAAAGGTAATTAAGGGCCACGTGAGAACAAAACTTATCTAGAAGGGTGCATTACTGAGGAGAACATTGTAGAAGAAACGATTGAGTTTCTCAGCGAATTCCAAAAAAACATCACAACTATTGGTGTTCCAACTAAAAAGCATAGCAGTGCGGATGGAAGTCCTGGGTCAGCTGGTAGATCAGTTGAAGTCTCTCCAGAGCTCCTATCAAAAGCACATGTATTTGTGTTGCTAAATACGCCTGAAATTGAGCATTATATCGAGTAAGTAATTTAGATTATTAACCTTTTTTGATCTTATTAATTAATTATAAACTTTTATAAATAACTTCAATTCATGTAATTGCAGAGAACACATGAAATTTTTGGAAAAGGAACATCCTGGTAAATGGTTACGCAACAAGGTCAGGTAAATTTGCTTATTGTTTTAATTCCGGATGAACTGTAACTTTCCTGAACAACTGACCTGAGTTGTCCGGAACAACTCTATTTTCTATCCGGATGAACTATAACCTTCCTGGTGAACTAAAACTATTTTCTTATAGTTTTATTTTCGGATGAAATGTAACTTTCCGGAACAACTGACCCGAGTTGTCCGGAACAATTTTTATTTTATTTTTGGAAGAACTATAACCTTCCTATTCCTAATGAGCTCTCCTGATGAACCTACTATGAATTTCAGGTTGAAAAGGAGATGGCAGAGTCCCCAGAAACTATATCAGAGACTGTTAGGTGGATTTCACATGGTCCGCACAGAAGTGTGAGGAAATATGAAGTATATGACATCAATGGCTATTCATTTCGTACAAAATCTCGAGATGGTAGGGTTTACCAGAACAGCGGGGTTGGTGTAGAGGTAAATGACATGCACATCTCTAACGAGGTATTAACCTATGGACAAAAACCTTACTATGGGGTTTTAAAAGAGATATGGCTACTAGATTACCATATTAAAAGCATCCCTCTATTTATGTGCGACTGGGTTGAGAATACACAGGGGGTCAAAAAAGATAGCCTTGGTTACACTTTGGTCAACCTTAAAAGACTAGGTCACAAGGAGGACCCGTTTATTTTCGCGTCACAAGCACAACAGTTGTTTTACGTCAAAGACTAGCTGGATAAAAAACTGCATATTGTCTTTATGACACCTCCCAGAAATTACAGAGATTATTATGAAGAAGATGCCAATGAAGAATTTAGTACGGTAGTTTTTCCTCACAACGATGATGTATTGCCACCCGTAGATACATGTGACAATGTTTACCATAGAGCTGACTGTACTGGAATGATATTACGTAAAACCGATGAATTGATCATTGTAATGTTTTTGAATCTTAGCAAATTACAGTATCAACAATATTTGGTTTTTTTCTTTATGTATTCTGGAATATTATGGATCTTAATTTTGAGTCAAGTGTTTCCTTTTTTTGATTGTGCCTGCAGGTCTCCTCTCTTTGACCAAACCAGAGTCAATAAAAGTCAACAATAAACAAACAAAATCAACTGCTTCTTTAACAAACACAATTACATACATAAACCAAAGGGTATGATTCCATTAATACATTGATCTATAAAATTACAACTGAAAAACTACTAACTTAAAAGGGAGAAGAAGCGGCTGAAGAAAAATTCCTATTTGCTTTCTCACATGCACTTGCTTCTGATCAAGTGAAAAGAGAGAACAAGTCCCTCTTTGCTTTCTCACATGCACTTGCTTCTGATCAAGTGAAAAGAGAGAACAAGTCCCTCTTTGCTTTCTCACATGCACTTGCTTCTGATCAACTGAAAATGGTGAAGAAGTGGCTGAAGAAATATCGGGTTCATGGGGCCAAAAGGGAGAGAAGCACCTGAAGAATACAAGTGCTGCAAACCTCAACATGTGCCCTTACTGCTGACTGTTATAAAATTACACAATAACTTAAATTATGCTCTCAGTAAAGCATTTGTATGAACCATTAGAGACTCCTCGTCTCCATGGTTTCCACAATAACTTAAAATCTGCTCGTAGGAGATACAAAGTGCAATCTTTCCCTGCACAAGAAAAAATTACCAAATCTGAGACGAAAGTTTCAATCAAATTTCAGTGGTGAAGATGATAACTTACCATCTTCCACATATGGATGATGCTAATTCCACATTTTTTGATGGCATGATGGACGAAAAACAGAGAGAGAAAGACTGGGAGAAAAGGGTCATGGTCGAGATGATGATAAAAACTGATACAGAGATAATTAAGTATATATCGATACTCGAGGGGCGTGGTAGATGAAGATTTGAAAGATAAAGTAAATGAAATAGTAATGATTACAAGCGCCGTCCACTGTTGGTATTATTTTAGCCACCTAAAATTAATATACCGTGACCATTTGTCATAATTTGTCACGCAACCAATGTTTAATATGAGTGGCCATATCACAAGATAATCAAACATGATAAACATATATAACCATCATATATTCAATTATAACTACTAATATCATAACTAGATAAACATATAAAATATTGTTCTTAATTTGTTCATAATTAAATATAAACATCCATTAATTAATAATCCGGATCACTGCAATCTTCGGATATGTATGATCCTGAACTTGCATCGTCATCATCAAGATCATCATCATGATCATCATCATCATCTTCTTCATCTTCTTCATCTTCTTCATCTTCTTCATCTTCTTCATCTTCTTGATCATCTTCTTCATCTTCTTCGGATTCAAATTCATTGAATTTTGTATCAAGGACACGGAATAATTTCGTTGCCTCAACAAAGTAGGCAAAACAATCAGGAATCTTCTGCACATGGAGTTGCCTCAGGATGTTCTCATCGTTGTGTTTAATCACAGATTTGTGGGACTTAAAGGATCTTCATCTCCTGTTACTGTAAACCAAAAAATACGGTTATTCTTCACATACCAGTAATTAGGGGAGCATTGATTATCGGCCATTTGATACCAGAATTGGTGTAAACGAATTGGTGTAGAGAATTTGATATCAAGAAAGGGATGGCGGTAAGGAAAATAACAATGATGATGATATATAGGGTAGCAGATTTTAACCCGCTCGAATTGGTAAAATTGAAAAAAACCCCCTTGTTTTAGAGGGAAACAAATCGTGTCTTTTTCGCCATGCGTTTAATATTTTATCGTGACCATAATATTGATTTTTGTCACTCACAACCTACCATTTAGTCACGGTTAATATATGTGGCCATAGGTAATAAATTTTTGTCACTCACAACCTACTATTTAGTCACACAACCTAATAACAGTGGTCATATGTACTAACTTTTAGCCACATAACTAAGTAAAAAGCGTGGCCATTGCTCACATTTAGCCACGCATAATATATACTTAATAGTTTTGTTTTCTTTTAATTTACTAAGTAATCAAATCTACTCTTCCGTCACACAACATTATTTAAGCGTGGCCATACATTCCTTTTTGGTCACACGAATACAAAATCATAAAAATTCCGTGGCCGTTTGGTGCATTTCGCCACTATTTTTTAAGTGTGACAAATATGTGCCACATGTTTTTGTAAAACAGTGGCTAAAGCCACTACACCTGATTGTTATTGTCACATAAACAAAAAAATACGTGGCTAAAAGGGTCCAAAGGCTATATATTTGGCCACGGGTACAAAATATGTGTGGCTAAAACTAGTGTTTCTTACCTTTGGTCACGTTTTTTTCAAAACAATGACTATGCGTTATAAAAAAACCGTGGCCAAAGACACTTTTTAACGTAGTGTATGTTATTATAAGGTACTTGAGAATAGTATGATTAAGGTGTGATGTAAAGAATTTACCTCTGTAGATGTGACAACCGGCAATTTCCCCGGTTAACCCCGTTAATAACTTGTGTTATATTTTGATAACATCTGTTACGTCAGTTAACTAGAATAGTTACACGAGCATTGCACATGAGTCTAGACGTCGGTTGACCAACTTGAATGCATATAATTTATAATTTTATATAAATTATATTTTATGATTTCACGAAAACGTTTTGTCATTTTATGTGACAATTATATTTATTATTTTTATGTGATATATAGGTCACGTAATCATACGAAACGTCTCTATAATTTTATAGGAATTTAAAAGTGATCAGTTATTGAATTATAACTATGATTTTATGCGAAGCATATATAGGTTATTTTTTTATTTTTTATAAAAGTTTATTCGTTAAATATGTTCTGGCATACGCCCGAGTATTCACCGTCAAGTTATCTTCGTTAGCCTTTAAACCAAATTCTAAACTTGGAGGATTAACCTTGCCATTTCTGAAACCTGGTAGTTCATGTTGTAAGTGCACAGGGGCCTTTCTTTCCAATATGGCAAACTCAATTTTAAGGTTTAATGAAATTGTTTCTGCACCGTTTTTGTTCCCGTAACCGAACTCGTGAATGCTCTCTTCAAGCCTGCAATCAATCTGATCAGTTACGGGCGTTCAAAGGTCCTTCTTAATTCAAATCATCATGTAGGGTCTCAATAATTGTACACAAACAAAGAAAAGGAATCAAAACTCTCTCGAGCACCTCTCCGTTTTTTTTAGTTTTTCCGGTGAACTCGAATTTCCGGCTATATACCCACCGCATCAACACCATAAACACCCTTTAAGATCCTCTTTCGTCTCTGAGCAACCAGGAGAAGTCAGATTCTAGTTTAGTGATGGTGCTCAGTGTTCGCGTTCGAGTTTCGGTTTCGTTCGGCTTCAAAAGAAAAGCCTCAAAACTCATCTTTGATTCGAGCTAACCATTTCCCTATTCTAGTCACACGTTCCTCTTTTCGTTGTGTCTGATCTCAAGGTTTTCCGGTGACCGGAATAAAACTCGGCCATCGGAGTTTTAGGGAAGAAGATGATGACAGGCTGGGATGGTATATATATTTTGTATGCTGGATTAAAACAAAATCGGGGTATAGTACGGTTGGTTGGGGCGTTCGCTGGGAAGGGAGAGGTCTCGGGTTCGACCCTCCCCAGCCACATTTCTTTTTCTGATTATCCTTCCTGAACCAGTTCTTGAAATGCTATGTGCACAAAACCAGTATTTTCATGTTAAGATACTCGTTGAACGTTTATATTATGATAAACGTAAGGATTTAAATAGATTTAAAAATTTAGTGATTTCTTTAATATTAATATGAACTAGTTTTAAATATAGAAATATATATAAAAATATATATTTGATTTATTTGTCATGCACATATACAAAAGCGTATGTTTTAAAGATTTTTTTTAAACTATTGAATTTTTACACGACATATAAGTATATATATTGGACGTTTTATTTTTCACATTTTTTACTACAACCCGATATCTATATTTATGAACATATATGTTGCACGATCATCTCTACATTTATTATTTGGGATAACATACGCACATTGATTTTTGTAAATCTTTGTGTCCTCGATTAAATGTCCATTGTGACTACCTTTGAACAAACGATTTCTATTACGTTTATGAAATTGTCACCTACGTCATATTTGGATTTCTTTTTTAATAAATACAATCGTCTAGGCTATGTGCCTCAAGTGCGAACACACACTTACGTATGATAATTCAATATGTGCTTAGTAGTTACGCAAGACTCGGAGTCTTACTAAATTGTACCAGCGCACCTTAAGGTGAGTTACACAACCTCTTATGTTACGTCCGGTTTTGGACGATAACTCACGCAAATACGTTGCACCCGGGTTAGGGTGATAACACAACAACTTTTATGTATGAATAAAGTAGAAATCCAATATATATCACATGTTCACGTAAAAATTCTAAACTGTAACTGTTTTTGAACTTTAGTTACAACAATTCCCAAAAATGTTTTCTTTTCGCGTGCCAAAAAAATTGATTACTTACATTAGGTTTTTTTTATTTTGTTTGTGTCTGTCTGGGTTCTAACAGTATGGCACCACACGACAACACGAGGGGTAAAGGAAAGAAAATTGCCAACAAACAGTCATCATCCTCCAACCAACAAGGCCGCGAGCCTGAGCAGCCTGAGTACACGATAATGGACTTCCTTCGGGATCAACACATATGTCCTGATAGGTGCGCACCAGATGATTATAGCTGGCTGAACCCGACAACATATCGATTGCTTGATAGGTACCATGTGCCGAACAGGGTCGACCTACCCTTTGATTTACAAAGGGTCATTACGGTACTGATAGCAGCTTATGACGACACCCTTGGAAAACCCGAGCATAATTCCATCAGTAATTGCACCCGCGATAGGGAACTCGAGTGAGTGCGGGCTGAACAGAAGGAGAGAGATACCTACCACTACAACTTGTCTCAGGGGGTAATGGGTATCCATGACAGGGTCACTAAGCTTGAGTCGCGATCCAATCCAGCAGATTTGGAGCATGGACTGCATCAAGCACAACATCAGATTACTGCACTACAACATTCCAATGCAGTGCTTCAACACTCCAACGCGGCACTAGCGGCACAGGTCGTCGCCCTCCAAGCTCAAATGGCAGCCCTGCAGGTTCAAGGTGCTCCTGTTCAAGAAGAAGAGGAGGAACCCTTCGAAGAAGAACCTTTTGAGGAGGAGCCTGAAGAGGATATGGAGGAAGAACCAGATGTTATTGATCCATGATCTAATTTGTCTTCTTTTCTTTTGTTTTGTTACTTCGAATAAAATTTGACTGGGTGTTCATTTTATTTTGAATGTTTCAAATGCTGGGATTCATTGTGGTTGGATTTTAAATTTTGTAATGGATATTACATCTTTATTTTTCCAATGTGTTTCTAAAAATTATTTCGTGTGATGGATGGATGCATGAATAATTGTTTAGTGCTTAATGAATTTGATATTGGATATATTAATTATTTGGTTGTATGCGTTCTAACGTATATAATGAAATTAATATTGGGTATATTAATCATTGAAATGTTTGTATGACAAACAGAATCATGGCTGAACACCTCACAACAGCTCAGATCCAGGCTTTGATAAACGAAAACGTTGCGGCAGCACTAGCTGCGGCTCAAGCGCAAGGAAACAACAACGGTGGTAAGTAAAAGGGACGAAAAATTGACAGTAATTTTTTTCTCACTCTAAAAAATTATTCTCTAAAATAATTTTATGAAACAAATCCAGGCCTAGCTCAGTGCACCTTCAAAACTTATATGGATTGTAAGCCGCTCACATTCAAGGGTGATGAAGGAGCCGTGGGTCTGCTGCGATGGCTCGAGAAATCAGAAAAGGTATTCTCAATGTGCAACTGCCCAGTTGCGAATCGGGTAAATTTCGCAACCGCTACACTTAAGGGAGCTGCCCTCACATGGTGGAACGCGTAAATCCAAATGCTAGGGCTCAACGCAGCGAATGCTATGACTTGACAAGAATTTAAGGATGCCATGATGGAGGAGACTTGTCCTCACGACCAGGTCAAAAGGTTGGAAGGTGAGTTCCAGAACTTGAAAATGGTAGGTTCTGAGGTTGATGAGTACAACGCTCGCTACCATGAGTACGCGGTGCTGTGTCGTACGATGGTTGATGCTGACTTCAAAAGGATTGAAAGGTATGTGGATGGGTTAGCTCCACAGATCAAGGGGATGGTTACTGCCTCAAACCCTGCAAATGTGCAAAATGCTATCAGGTTGGACCATAAGCTGACTGACCAGGCCATAGAGAAGGGAACTTTGCCACCCAGGAAGGTCCCCAAGACTGCCCTAGATGGGAAAAGAAAGAGAGATGATGACTCTAGTAACAACAACAATGGTGAGAACAACAATGGAAGGTCCTCCAACTCTCACAATCAAAACAAGAGGTACAAAAACTCCAGGGGTGACTATAATAACAGTAACACCAACAGCGGGGGCGATAATCCGAACCGCCAAGGTTGTAGTAATCAGAATCACAATGGGTACAAGGGACGAGCACCGTTCTGTAATTGATGCAACCAACAACACAATGGGGCATGCAAGAAACTCACGTGTGAGCGTTGTGGTAAAGGGGGCCACGAGACAAATAACTGTTGGGGTGAGCTACAAAACCGTCCTAATCAGAATCAGAATCAGAACCAGAGACCGAATAATGAAGGCCCTAGGGGGTGTTATGAATGTGGAAAGCCAGGGCACTTGAAGAGGGACTGCCCACAACTTCGAAAGAATAACAACAATGCTGGCATAAACAATAACCACCATAACAACAATAACAACGGTGGTGATGGGGGTAGGAACGGTGGAGATGGCGCCAAAGGGCGAGCTTTCGTTATGGGTTCAGGTGAGGCAAGAAACGATGCCAACATCATTACCGGGAAGTTCCTTCTAAACAATTACTTCGCAAATGTCTTATTTGATACGGGTGCTGAGAAAAGTTTTATCTCGACTAAGTTCTGTAAGTTGATTAAAGCTACCCAACTACACTAAAAGCTAGGTACACGGTTGAATTAGCAAATGGTAAGCTTCTTGACACCACTCACTTGGTTGAAAATTGCACATTAGAACTATCTGGTCATAAACTAAGTATAGACCTTATGCCTTTTACCATTGGTAGTTTCGACGTGATAGTGGGCATGGATTGGCTATCCAAACATCATGCGGAAATTGTATGTCAAGAAAAGGTCATAAGAATACCCATAGCAGGAGGAGAAGTACTCTGAATTCATGGCGAAAAGGGAGGTGTTGTCTCCGGAATCATATCATACCTTAAAGCACAGAAGTGTCTTCGGAAAGGACACGTGGCAATCCTGGCCACAGTTACGGACCAAACCAGGGTGGAAAGAAAACTCAAAGACTTCCCGATCGTGCGTGATTACCCAGAGGTATTTCCTGAGGAATTACCTGGCCTTCTTCCGCATCGGCAAGTAGAATTTGGGATTGACCTCGCTCCGAGAGCAGCTCCGATCGCGGATGCACTATATCGTCTAGCGGTCAACGAATTGAATGAGCTATCCACACAACTACATGAACTGCTAGATAAAGGTTTCATTAGACCTAGCTCGTCACCATGGGGAGCACCAGTATTATTCGTTAAGAAGGAGGATGGCACGTTTAGGATGTGTATCGATTACCGCGAACTCAACAAAGTCACTATTAAGAATCGATACCCTATTCTACGAATAGATGATCTTTTTGACTAGCTTCAAGGATCCAGCTACTATTCCCAGATTGATTTAAGGTTTGGCTACCATCAACTTCGAGTCCGCGATGAGGATATAGAAAAGACAGCCTTCAGAACACGCTGCGGCCATTATGAATTTTTGGTCATGCCTTTCGGGCTGATAAACTCACCAGCCGTGTTCATGGATCTCATGAACCGTGTGTGCAAGCCCTATCTGGATAAATTCGTCATAGTGTTCACATGGGAATGAGAAGATCAGATGAGAAAGAAATATCATCACCTATTTGATCAAGCTTCAACATCTAATCAAGGTATGAGTTAAATTTTGGGACAAAATTTCCTTAACAAGGGGATGATGTGGCAACCCTAAAATTTTTCTTTTCCTTCAATAGAAACCGTAGAAACTTAAGGCAATTTTCGGGACGAAAATTTCTTAACAAGGGGATGATGTGACAACCGGCAATTTCCCAGCTTAACCCCGTTAATAACTTGTGTTATATTTTGATAACGTATGTTACGTCAGTTAGCTAGAATAGTTACACGAGCATTGCACATGAGTCTAGACGTCGGTTGACCAACTTGAATGCATATATTTTAATTTTATATAAATTATATTTTATGATTTCACGAAAACTTTTTGTCATTTTATGTGACAATTATATTTATTATTTTTATGTGATATATATGTGTATATACGCATGTTATTTTATGATTTTATGTGACGTCTCTATAATTTTATAGGAATTTAAAAGTGAATAGTTATTGAATTGTAACTATGATTTTATGCGAAGCATATATAGGTTATTTTTTTTTATTTTTTATAAAATTTTATTCGTTAAATATGTTCTGGCATACACCCGTGTACTCACCGTCAAGTTATATTCGTTAGCCTTTAAACCAAATTCTAAGAACTTGGAGGATTAACCTTGCCATTTTTGAAACCTGGTAACTCATGTTGTAAGTGCACAAGGGCCTTTCTTGCCAATATGGCAAACTCAATTTTAAGGTTTAATGAAATTGTTTCTGCACCGTTTTTATTCCCGTAACCGAACTCGTGAATGCTCTCTTCAAGCCTACAATCAATCCGATCAGTTACGGGCGTTCAAAGGTCCTTCTCAATTCAAATCATCATGTAGGGTCTCAATCATTGTACACAAACAAAGAAAAGGAATCAAAACTCTCTCGAGCACCCTCTCCGTATTTTTTTTAGTTTTTCCGGTGAACTCGAATTTCCCGCTATATACCCACCGAATCAACACCACTCAACACACTTTGAGATCCTCTTTCGTCTCTGAGCAACCAGGAGAAGTCAGATTCTAGTTTAGTGACGGTGCTCAGTGTTCGCGTTCGAGTTTTGGTTTCGTTCGGCTTCAAAAAAAAATGCCTCAAAACTCATCTTTGATTCGAGCTAACCATTTCCCTATTCTAGTCACACGTTCCTCTTTTCGTTGTGTCTGATCTCAAGGTTTTCCGGTGACCGGAATAAAACTCCGGCCACCGGAGTTTTGGGGAAGAAGATGATGACAGGCTGGGATGGTATATATATTTTGTATGCTGGATTAAAACAAAATCGCGGTATAGTACGGATGGTTGGGGCGTTCGCTGGGAAGGGAGAGGTCTCAGGTTCGACCCTCCCCAGCCACATTTCTTTTTCTGATTATCCTTCCTGAACCAGTTCTTGAAATGCTATGTGCACAAAACCAGTATTTTCCAGTTAAGTTACCAAACAAACCACTCCCCCAGTGGTCAGTGCTCTAGATTCCCAATGAGTGGTCACGGGTTCGAGTCCCGTGACCTCGATTTTTTGTTGCTGTTTTATTTATTTATTGTTTTTAGTGATTTGAAATGCTTCTAGGTCATGTCTATTAAATCTCGTTCTGTAGAGTTTTCGTAGACCCCATTAGGATACTCGTTGAACGTTTATATTATGAAAAACGTTAGGATTTAAATAGATTAAAAAATTTAATTATTTATTTAATATTAATATGAACTAGTTTTAAACATAGAAATATATATTTGATTTATTTGTCATGCACGTATACAAAAGTGTAAGTTTTAAATATGTTCTTTAAACTATTGAATTTTTACACGACATATAAGTATATATATTGGACGTTTTATTTTTCACACTTTTGACTACAACCCGATATCTATATTTATGAACATATATGTTGCACGATCATCTCTACATTTATTATTTGGAATAACATACGCACACTGATTTTTGTAAATATTTGTGTCCTCGATTAAATGTCCATTGTGACTACCTTCGAACAAACGATTTCTATTACGTTTATGAAATTGTCACCTATGTCATATTTGGAATTTTTTTTTATAAATACAGTCGTCTAGGTTATGTGACTCAAGTGCGAACACACACTTACGTATGTAAACTCAATAGGTGCTTGGTAGTTACGCAAGACTCGGAGTCTTACTAAATTGTAGCAGCGCACCCTAAGGTGAGTTACAAAACCTCTTACGTTACATCCGGTTTTAGACGATAACACACGCAAATACGTTGCACCCGGGTTAGGGTGATAACACAACAACTTTTATGTATGATTAAAGTAGAAATTCAGTATATATCACATGTTCACGTAAAATGCTTTATCTTTGAAAGTCCTTACTTATCGAACCGTTAATAGCAAATAGCGAGGGGATATTGGGTAGTACTACTGGGGTCTGACAAACCCCACTCAGCAGGCACGAGATGCACCACCCGACTGTCGGTCGGACTGAGGACAATGTCAGCCTAACTTACTGTGATCAAGTAGACACGGGGAAGGCAAAACACGTAAGGAATTATTCCTACAACTAATTGGTCAGCTTCGGTTGCGAACGTTTTAGTGACATGAACTTAGGCTCGCTACCTACGATATGGATTGTACTTGTAATATACATACTTACATACGAATAAAGACTGTTGTATTCGTACTGCATAATTATACTAGATATACTTATGTGCTTATGTGAACTCACCAACATTAGTTGACACTTGCTCTTATGCATGCTTTGCAGGACGCTAGGAGTATCGGATTTTTGGGCACGTACGTTGGCTAAAACCTGTTATTTTGGGAATTTGTTTTCAAACCTTTTCAAATTGAACTGGTATTTACTTATCGGGCGCTTGTTTTGCGCAACATAACTTTTATGAGCTTCCGCTAAAACTTTAACTCTGGTTTTGATATTTCCCGTTTGGAAATATATTTACATTTTGAACCCTTAACTTATGTTTGATGTAACTAATGACTCGAGTCCTGGTCTGGTTCACACCCCACACGGTAAAACTCCGTTAGTGGAAATTGGGGGTGTGATAGTAGATGCCGGGGCATTAAGTTGTTGTGGTAACGGTGTTCCAAGTGCAAATAAATGAGCTATAAGTAGATCAAGCTTTTAATCCGATTCTTCAATCTTTAGGAAGAGGTCCTTAACTTGTTCATTTTTTTCATCCCTAAGCAGTCTCTCTTCTTTAAGTTTGAACTCAAGTTTTTCCAATTGACCATCAGTGTTGTTGGATCGATCCTTGAATTTTGTACAATTAATAGAATGCAGTTAGATGCTTTTTTAACAAAGTACATAAATAGGAAAGCATGCAGACACTATTGATTCATTATCTCTTAATTAGTTCTTAATTATTAATATATCACATAAAAGACCCTATTGATAATTTTTTGATATGTTATGCACAAATTAAAGATATTTAAAGGGAAGAGTGGAACACGTTATGTCTTCAGTGGATATAAACAAATTACCATTTCTAGAAAAGTAGCAGATGCATGACATCAACATTCTTCTATTCTTCTACAAGGGATTTAAACTATAATTTCTTTATATTGTACCCCTCTAACATGAACCTATAAAAAATGTTGGAAACATTCCTATATAAGTCCTCTAGGATCATTTCCTAGTAATGACTAGAGTAATATAAATTAGTTCTTAATTATTAATATATCACATAAAGACCCTATTGATTAATTATTTGATACGTTATACAAAAATTAAAGACATCTAAAGGGAAGAGCGGAACACATCATGTGTTCAGTGCATATAAATAAATAGTTGACCATTTCTAGCAGTGTACGTAAAGAAGAAAGGAGGTTCATCAGTAACATGAATCTACAAACATGTGCATATGCTTGAACTCAACATTCCTAGCATAAAAATAACTAATTTAGCATGCTCCCGCAGTTATTTAAGAAGGTAAATAACTAATTTAGCATAAAATGAATGGGTTGAAATGAATAGAGAGGATTTCTTCAATATATACCCCTTCCTAATTAATTCTGTACGAAACGAAATTTTATCGATCTGTAACTGTAACTGTACACAAATATAGGGATCCCAAGTTAAACGTGTATCAATAATAAACAAAACAAACAATTTTACGAAAACAGATTGTAATTAATGAAACGGAATGTCTTGACAATTACCGTTTTCTGGACTGATTGGTCTCCCAAATCACATGGAACTTCTGAAGAATCTTGAGCGCTGTCTGTTGAAGCTATTCGTTGTTGAAGCTCCATAAAAGATGTGAGTTATATGGATGAGAAAGAAGACCTGGTTATTCGCTAGAGGTGTTTAACTGGAAATTTTCTGATAAAGTGAGAGGGAAAAATATATGATGAATCGATAATAAGTAAATTTAGTTCAAAATTTTGGGTGTAATTTGAACTAATAGTGGAAAATTCAAATTTTTTGGTGAAAATTTTTAATTAAAAAGGGGGGGGGGGGGGGGATTGTTCAAACTGATAATAAAACCCAAAATTTAATTTAAACAATATGTATATTAAACATAAAATTAAACCTAAAATTAAACATAAACATAATTAATTAATTAATTAATTAAATGTTTCCATGTGGCTCTTCCAACGGGTTCTTTTTCAAGATGAACTTTATCATCCAGTTCGTAAAAGTCTTTAAGTGCCTCTTCTTATGGGTTTGCAGGTTCTTCTTCAAGATGAGCTTCATCCTCTTGAGGTGTTGAAATAATGAGATTGTTAAATTGTACGAGTACATCAATTACGGTTGAGATAACTGTGATCCTTTAAGCAGATCTGGATGACGATCGGAGTTAAAAGCCCTAACAAAATTATGTTTTAAAATTAATTTTATTATTTTCTTTTAGATATAATAAACAAGATTTTACTAACACGTGCTTTGTGCTCGGGATAACGCAACTACAAAAAAGGGTGACATTACTAAAACACAACTCAAAAATGAAAATAATAAATTACTATGCAATTCAGAACAAAATTACGAAAAGACTGCCATGTTGTGAATTTCTCATGTATAATAATTTTGTTTCCAAAAAAATTAAACAACGGACAATTAGGATGGTGAGGAGCAATTAGGACCAACTAGACTCAATGAGGACTAAATACTGACAATTAACCTCATTTAGAATACTATAGTGAAGACCAGTTATGGTCAATTAATATGGTCAATGAATACGAATTAGGACCAATTCAATGAGAAGGTCGATTATGCTCATAGGACAGATAAGGACGGAGCATGAAGGAAGTGACTAATGAGGATCGATGATCAAGTATAACCAATTAGGACTAATTAGGGTTATTTAGTTTGAATGAGGACCAATGATACCGATAAGGGTAAATCAGGGTTAGTGATGGTCTATTAAGACCAATTAGGTTCAATTAGGGTCAATGAGAACCCATTAGGACCAATGATGGTCGAATATGCTCGATTAGGACCGATAAGGATGAATTATGACCTATTAGGGCCAGTTAGGACTGATGAGGGCCAATTAGACAGAATAAGTACCAATATAGCTCAATCTGGGTTAACGAGGAGCAATTTGCACATTTTGGACCAATAAGGACCAATTAGTGCTAGTTAGCCTCACTAAGGACCAACTAGACTCATCGAGGACCATTTACTTTGCAGTACAACAAATTTGAGTCAATTAGACCTAATTGACCCCAATTGATTATAATAGGTCCTAAATGAGCCTAATTGGTCGTAACTGACCGCAAGTGATCTTCATTGAACCTAACTGAGCCTAATAAACTATAACTGACCTTCATTGACCCTAATTCATCCTAACTGAGTGTTCACTGTCCCTCATTGGTCCCCATTTGTCATAAATGACCATGATTGACCTTAATGCAGTCTACTGGTCCTTATTGAGCGTAATTGGCCCTCAATCGGCCTAATAGGCCCCAATTGGTCATATTTGGTCCTCATAAGGCATCATTGAGCAAAATCGACCCTCGTTAGTTATAAATGGTCTTCATCATTAACCCTAATTGATCCTCATTGACCCAAATTGACCCCAATTTTCCCTAATTGGGCCACGTGGCTTCGTTGGTCCTAATTGGTCCTACTTTATCTTCATTTGTCCTTAGCGGTCCTAATCGACCCTAATTGATGTTGATTCAATTAAAATAAATTATTAATATTAGTCCAAACCAAATTAAATTATCAAAAATTTCCCCCATCCCAACTAATTGGGCAAACTCCAATAACTTCCCATGTTTCAATTCTTAGGGTTCATTGTGATCCAGAAGAACTGCCGTTAGTATAAAACTGCATTTTTTAAAAACAATTACCCTCTATTTCTCTCCAGGTTTCTAATTGGCGATTTAAACCTAAATCTTACTGTTAGAGCATATACCTATGCTATGATGTGTCTCGTGTATTGTATCTAGATTAGAGTGAGTCTGTGTGATGTAGTGACAATATCATTGGTGCCGTACCAAATGGTACGCCCGTACCAGATGGTTCACCATTTGGTACGCAGGTTGTTTTGTCAATAACTATAAATAGGTTTGTGTTAAAATGTGCAGGGTAACCAGTTGAATACTTCTGTCATTTCTACACCTTTACTGTGTGTTTTCTAGAGAGAGAAACCAGAGAGAGTTTATTGTAATCTTTAAGTGATTCAATACAAATATCTTATTTACATCCGTGTTTACTATGATTGATTGATACACGCAGTAGTAAGATCGTATCTCGGTTTTACAAGTGGTATCAGAGCATTTGGTTGCTCTACTGCTGTGTTTTTTATCAATTTTCGAATTTTTAGAGAGAGTAAGTTTAGGTTTCTTACGTTTTTCATCGATTTTCTCAATTACGAGTGTTTTTGAGGTAAAAAAAATGATTTCTGAGTGTTCCTAGTGGGTTTGTGCACCTTCCTGATCCTTATTCTAGTCAAAAACATCAGAAATTCAAAATTTCAGTCAAATCTGTCGTGGTACGCGTTTGGTCCGCCTCAAGAACATTTAGTACGCTCTTGGTCCGTACACCAATCTTCATCAGGAGTTTGGTACGTGGCAACTGGTCCGGAAGAAATTCTTCAATATCTGGTCCGTGACAGTTATTATTTGGTACGTGGCAGTTTCGCCGTACCATTTGGTCCGGAGTAGTAAGAGTTGGTACGTGAGTAAGGTAGTCCATCGGCGGTACGTGTGAAGTAATCTGGTCCGTTTTTGGTATGTGAAGAAATTTGGTACGCCTCTTGAATTTGTCCGGAATTGGTACGCTGGAAGCAAGTTTGGTACGCTGGCTGAATACATGTGTTTACTAAAACTGACGTAACTTGAGAACCGTTAAGAGTTACGGAACCCAATACCAGCCAAAACGACCGTCTCGACGAGATCTTGACTTTTACTCGCCTAACGGCCAGTACCCTCAGTTTTGACACCCAAAATCCACTTGGAAGACCTTTGTTTTTAAGTTCGAAGTTTTTGAAGTATCCATTTTGGTGGAAAAATGTCTGATTTTCAAGCTTTTTCGGCTATGCAAAGCACGGTACAAGCTATGCTCAATTTTGATAATGAAATAGGAACAAGTCAGAAAGTTCCTAAGCTGTTAAAGTTGGAAGATTATCAAAATTGGAAGCAACGTTTTTCTGCATACATCAGCACAAATGATATTGATTTGTGGATTCCGATTCGAACGTTGTATGTACGTCCAACTGAAGATGGAGAGTATAAAGAAATTCAAGATTTTGATAAGGATGAAAGAAAAAGTTATGAGTTTGAACAAAAAGTTTATGGTTATCTTACCATGGCTTTACCTACTGAGTTGTTGCATCAATTCAGCACTTGCAAGAAAGCTAAACAGTTATGGGATGCTTTATCTGCTCGATGTGAAGGCAATGACCAATATAAGAAGAGTAGACGAAAAGTGTTAAACAAGGAATTTGAAAATTTTCAACAGTATGAAACAGAAAATATTTCTACTCTTGTTTCAAGGTTTTCACGTCTGTTTAGTGAGATGAAAGTGTATTAGAATTGAAAAGACCGAGGATGAATTGAAAGAGAAATTGATGGAAGCATTACCAGAAAAGTGGGAAAATTATGTGTTGTTGCTTACTCATGATAAAGAATATTCTGCATTATCATTTCATGATATAACCGGAAAGCTTCATGCTAGAGAGATGGAAATGATGACCTCAAACAAGTCAACTGCTCAATTCCAAAATCCTGAATTGTATCATGGTCAAAATTCTACAAGTATCAATGCATAGTCTAAATCATTTGGTGTTGATTCATCAAATCCACCTCAAACAACTTTTGTTGCTGGTCAGGGATCAGGAAATTCTGGAAATTCATCAAGAGGATTTAACTTCACAATTCCAAATCATTCAAGTCAGACTTCATTTTCAGCAAAAACATCGGATGAACATTTGGCATTAACTTCAGCTTTGTTATCTTCATATTATGGATTGCTGAATGGTGGTTTGACAACATCTAATTTGATTGAAGAAGATTTTGATCAGATCGATGAAGATAACCTTGAACAAATGGACAATAATTGGCAACTTGCGATGTTAGCCCAAAGATTCAAAAGATTCAAGAAAAAGACCGGATTTCAAAGTCTAAATTCGAATGGCAAGGTTGGCATAGATAAATCAAAGGTCAAATGCTTCAAATGTTTTAATTTTGGTCTTTTTGCTCGTGAGTGTTCAAAATCAAATGCTTCTTCATCAAAGTCTCCAACAGCTTTGGTTTCTCAATATAATAAACAATATAACTGGGGGAAAACTTCTGATGATTCAAAACCAATTGCTTTAACTGCTATTTCTTTTAAGTTAAAACCCTGGTATGTAAATTATGATTGGGCTACTGATGAACTTCATGATAAGTCTGCATTTCGTGCTCTGATTGCTCAAGTTTTTCATAATGATGATGAAGTAGAAGTAACTGATTCTGAATCTGAAAAGTGGTTCTGGAAATAGTGGCTATGAATTTGTTTGTGAGTTTTGTTCTCAGAAGGACAAGAAGATTCAAGGATTGATAAAGGAAAATGGGTTGTTGATTGAGGAAAATAAAAGAAGGATAGAAGAATTGGCAAATGAACAACAAAAGTTAGAAGATCTAATTCAAGAATTCTCTTCTCAGAAAGAAAAGTTTTCAGATTTTCGAGCAGAGGTTGTTGAGAAAGAATCAAAATTTCAAAGTGTTAAACAAGATTTTGAATAGAAAGTTACAAAGTTATCTAAAGAAAATGCTGCATTAGTTCAAGAAGCGAACAAATGGAAGGATGATGCTGCAGATACAACAAATGATTTTCAAAATCTTTTTGACAAATCAAAGTCCAGACTTGATACGCTTACTAAACTTTCTGATGACCGAGCTATTAAGATTCATTCCTATCAGCTTGATAAGGAAAAGTTACTTGATGAGAAGAGAGAGTTGGTTAGAGTGAACAAGTTGCAAAATGCAAATTTAGATATTCAGAAAAGAAATGAAGATAAGCTGCAAAAGGAATTGTGGGCTGGACTAGATGAGTTAAGATTGCAAAAGTATGAAACTCATAAAGTGGCAAAGAAGCTGATTGCAACCGAAAAGGAGTTGGCTGAAGCTCAACAAAAGATTTCTGATTTGAAAGTAGAAGTAATTGATTCAAAACGTCTTTTGATTAATGTTACTAATTCACAATCTTTTACAAGTTTCTTGGTCAAAGATGAAAACTTTGAGAAGATGTTCAATAGAACTGTATCACCACCAGGAAGTCTCAAAGAAGGAATTCATGATTTGCAAGACAAGGTTGAGACTGGTGATTATTCTGAGTTTGTTGGTTCCAAATCTGTTGAAGAAAAGAAAGCGAACAAAGGCAAGGATGCTGAAAATTCTGAAGTTACAAAGGTTGTGTCTGGCTTTTTTATCTAATGGCAAAGAGAAATCTGCAAGTTCAACAACTGATATTGTTGAAACTATTGTTGATGCTCCCAAGGATATTACCAAGATCAAAGCAGAGTTCTCTCGTCTTGCAAAGACCGGGCATAAAACATCTGGTTCAGAAGAGAAGGTTTCCGGAAAAACATACAGGTTTGGGATTTCAAAAGAAATAGGTTAAAGTGAATGTTTCTAAGGTTCAACAGCAACAACATTTGAAGAAAGTCAATTTGAAGCAAGTAAATAAAGATGTGTTCAAAGCTGACAAAGTTCAACCGGAGCGATTTTATAACCTCAAAGGCTCATATCAAATATTCTCTGATACGGAGTTTCCACTTCACTGTGTGGATTCTCGGAAAATAGCTGAGGTTTTTATCAAATCTGCTGATGCTCCAAAGACCAAGAAGAAAAAAACTGCTAAATATTCTTCTGGAAGTTCAAATTCTGCTCCCAAGAGTTCGACATCCAAATGGGTTCATGATCATCGCTATCAGGTATTCGATTCCTTTTATGATCATTTTGGAGATGTTAATGTTTGTGAAGCTTTGCAGATTCTGAAACGCCGAAATGTCAACAATCTCCTGTGTTATAATTGCCGACAAAAGGGGCATATGGCACAAGATTGTTCGGTTTCTGCTGCTTCTAGTTCAAGAAAAGGAAATGTTCCACATGTTGGTAAAGCTGCCAAACAAAGATTTATTGATGAATATGGCCGAGTATTTGAAGAATATCCACAACCTACATTTTTTAAAACTCAAGGAAGATTTATTCCTCGTTTTCAAAATGTTTCATATGTAGGTTGTTCGTCACAATCAACTATGACTGGTTCATCAGATACTGATTTACAGAAACGACATACCTGGAAACCTAAGGTGGTTTCGAAAGGAAATCAAGATACTGGTCGACCAGAAACGATTCGCTTCGGGTCATTTAGAAACTAACGTGTTTGACCAGTGTGCAGGTACTTTTAGAAGATCTATCGGTGATTGAAAAGTTGCTGATGGAGAAGTATTCTGCTGATTTAAGTTAAATTTCAAGAAATATCAAATTTCAAAAACTGGTTTTTTTTTTTGAAAGCTAAAACTGCAAGGTATCCATGTCGAAAGGTCTTCTTTTTACATTTTGTATGTAGTTTAGGGGGAGAAAATTGAAAATACCAAAAATAGTGTCTTTGTGTTTTTTGTTAAAATGAAAAATCCAAAAATAGAGTTTTCATTTTAAGGGGGAGAAAATAGAAAAATACAAACACATTGAAAATAGAAAAATACAAACACATTGAAAAATAAAAAAATACAAAAACATTGGAAAATGAGAAATTGTATCCGACATGATTGGGAAATGATGGTACATAGGCTTACGTGTCTGACTCATGGATAACTTAGATAAAAAAGCCATAAGATCATTGCTCGATGTGATTGGTAGGCTCGGCATCAAATCAGAAAGTATTCAGATGTGATATTCACTAAATATTAAAGCTTGACCAAGTGGACAACATCTTGATGCGTATCTCATGATATCAAGAAAAAGATATGTGGAAATGAAAAATGAGAAGTCACTGTGTGTACATGTGTACATTTTGCAAAGATTTAAACTTGTTTGATCTTCTTTATTTTGTCAAACGATCGGATTTTCTCTGCGTGTCCACAAGACCGACCTGATTGTTGTTTGTTTGACGTTCTGCTTTATTTTCTTTGGTGTTTCGTATAACTCATCGGACTTTCTCTTCCTGTACGGGAGTACCGACCTGATTTTTGTTGAGTTATACAATTTTAACTTGTTTTTATTTTCTTATTTTGTTAAATCCGAGGCCTTATCTGCGTATCGAAAGATCGACCTTAAGGTAGACGATTTAACGTTCTTATTTCTTTTAGCATGAAACACAGTTGACTATATCATAAAAATAAAATCATTATGTAATCAAATCACAAATGAAATCACAAAGTGTGATAAGCTAATGCATATCCGAGTATGTCTGATAGTGTGAGGTACACTGGTCAAAGCAAATCTAATCAAATACAATAACATATCCAGATGTTATGAGTATGATTGTGCCTGAGTTTAAGATGGACAAATTATACCAGTAATCGACATGACTTATGTGCTGAAGTAATTTTAATCGAAGTGTAGTTCAGCATGTCATGTTCAATATGATCCCAAGTTGTGATCTTTCTCGCAAAAGACAAAAATAGTGTCTGATTCTGTATTGCATTTATGTTTCATATCTAAAAAATCCAAAAAGGTTTTTCGGTTTGTTTTGATATAAAGTTTCAAAAAGCCAAAAAGTTTTTATTTCTTATTTGTTTTCGACCGATCAACATGTGATACGAAATCAAATTTCAAATACCTATCTTGGATTCTCGAAGAGAAGTTTTGCGCCAAGATTAAATTAAGTTTTCAAAAGAAAAAGGAAACCACGTTTCTGTCTTCTGAAATTGCAGGTTATGTGTGTCAAGACTCAAGCATGGTGAAAGGGGGAGTTTGTTATATCTTTCACAAGTGGATCTTGAAGACCAAAGATGATTCAAGAGTGATCCAGCCATGCAAGCTCTATTTCTGACAAGATTTCAAGTTGAAGATCGGATGCAGCAATGTTGAAGATTGAAGATTTAAGTTTCGTTAGAATATAGATACACTACACGTTAAGGGGGAGTTTGTTAAAGCATATACCTATGCTATGATGTGTCTCGTGTATTGTATCTAGTTTAGAGTCAGTCTGTGTGTTGTAGTGACAGTAACATTGGTGCCGTACCAAATGGTACGCGTACCAAATGGTACGCCGTACCAAATGGTACGCCATACCAAATGGTACGCCCGTACCAGATGGTTCACCATTTGGTACGCCCGTACCAGATGGTTCACCATTTGGTACGCAGGTTGTTTGTCACAAACTATAAATAGGTTTGTGTTAGAATGTGCAGGGTAACCAGTTGAATACTTCTGTCATTTCTACACCTATAGTTGTGTGTTTTCTAGAGAGAGAAACCAGAGGGAGTTTATTGTAATCTTCAAGTGATTCAATACAAATCTCTTATTTACATCCGTGTTTACTATGATTGATTGATACACGCAGTAGTAAGATCGTATCTCGGTTTTACACTTACTCTCTAATTTCTCACAAATGGCACCCAAATTGAATCGAAAGGCTCCATCAAAGCCTACTCAACTGTTCTTCGCCTAACACAATGTTGTAGCGTACTTCGAGAAGTCTGATAAGTCAAAGATATATGATGAAATGAAAGATTTTCTTGAGAAATCTAACACTTGTGACAACCGGTCCAAAAATTAGGTCAAACCTCTCTCCGTTGACTTTTGTTGACTTTCTAATTATGTGATTTCTGTTTTTCTAAACTGCATGATTAGCCGTGTTTAGTTAAATGATTAACTGACTTAAATTTCGCGTTAGATAACTGTGATATATGAACGTTTCATGTTATTATTAATGAACTTTAATAATAAGAAATTAAATATAAAATTTGACATTTTATATTTTATCAAACTAATATAAATTGTTGAAACGTTTTATGAACTTAAAATGTAATACGAACGTTACGTTGTCAAGACTTAACCACATTTCCAAAAGATTACCCTATTGGGCCCGGTAAGCCCAATAACCCCAAAAATGTCCGGACCAACCCGAAAACCTAACCGAAGGTTCACCTCGACTAACCGAGTAAAAACCCCCAACCCGGAAACCCGACCCGTGGCCCGACACGCATTGGGCCGAACCGGCCCAATCCGATTCTGTTTCTCTCTCGCGGCCCGCATCCACCAAACGAGATTGAATGGGCTTCGGCCCATTCACCCTTTCCATTTCGATTTGGGCTTCGGCCCAAATAAAAACAAGTTAATAAAATTTGTTTTAAGCCCACAATGTTTTATAAATTTTATAAAACTAACTCACCTCTTTAACCCATTAATATTTTTATAAAACTTGGGTTAACAACAATTATAAAAATAAAAATCATCATTCAATTGGATAAAATATACTTGGAGTATATTTTAAAAAGTTGTGATTTTTATAAACTCCTAACCACCTTTTATTTTATAAAAGCTTCTAAACTTTTATAAAATTTATAAAACAAGTCACCTACTCTTGTGATTAGTGAGGATTAATCTAAGCTTGACAACACTAAATTACCCAATGGGTATTAATCCAACTTTTAGTATAAGTAGGAGACAAGTCTCCTACTTGTTCCCTTGTCCCATAGCAAGCAAACACCAAACACCCTCCCT
Source organism: Deinandra increscens subsp. villosa (assembly GCA_039602395.1). NCBI lineage: Eukaryota > Viridiplantae > Streptophyta > Magnoliopsida > Asterales > Asteraceae > Deinandra > Deinandra increscens. The sequence goes on from JBCNJP010000012.1 coordinate 45,803,508, forward strand.
CTCCCTCTCTTGTTCTCCGCTGCCGCGCCACCACCCTCCAGCCGCCGCCCTCGCCACCCGGACCCGCCAACCACCACCAACTCTCACCAATCTTCTTCTTCTTCTTGTGAGTCCCCTAACTCACTCTTTTCCTTACTTTTCTAACACCCAAATGCCTTCAAGTCTTGACATCAAACCTATTAAAAACACTTACATTTTCTTAATCATCTAAGTCTATCTTCTTAATCCTTCTTTTCTTCTAAGATCATAATCATTATGTGGTGTTCTAGGAACTTAAAAGAGCCACAAAATGAGGGTGAAACACTTGGAGAAATCCTTAGAAAGTATCCTTGTGCACCTAGATCTTCATGGTTACTTTCATGCACTTTATGTTTGAATGCTTGGTTTGCAAAAGATAACTAACTCAAACTCCCTTCTTAATCTCCATTTCTAATCAAGATCATTTGTGAAACACTTAGTGAACCCTTATGGATAGTAGCTTAAGTGCACCATGATCTTAAGAAATCCATGGATTTCTTAGTTAGTTATTTGCAAACCCAAGCCCCTTCATAATTAATAAGAAGTGAATCTAAGACTAACAATACGTTATGTTTAATATTTATTTATTTGGTCCTAACATGTAAATGTTAGTAGATTGTTATTTAAATTTCCATTGTCCTAACACAAATGTGTTAGTAGATTGCATTTTATATTTATAAGTCCTAACACTAAATGTGTTAGTAGATTTCATTTTATATTTATAAGTCCTAACACTAAATGTGTTAGTAGATCGTCTTGATTTAAATGCTTGGTCCTAACACAAAGTGTTAGTGGATTTAAAGCTTAT
>JBCNJP010000012.1:45804833-45886473 GCA_039602395.1 Deinandra increscens subsp. villosa
GGTGTGACAATAATGCTCTAACAAACTCCCCCTCGACGTGTGCAGTATCTGTGCAATAACTGTACTTTATATAATCTCATACGTTCAATCAAACTCACCCTCAACTTGACGGTTAGTCTGATCTTGAATACATTAAATTGTAGCGCGTGTAATATCTTTATCAACATCTTCAGAAGACATGAAGCTGCGATATTCTCTTTTCACTTAGTACCTGCTAGCATAAATATTCTTGGCGTAAAACGTCTCTTTGAGACTCCAAGATATTCAGATTTTGAAATTTGATTCGTATTTCATGTTAACAATAAAAAAGAAATAAGAAATAAAATCTTTTTGACTTTTCTGAAATTTTATATCAAAATACACCTAAAATCTTTTTGGTATTTTCTAATAGGAAAAGTAAATGCAATACTTAATCAGACACTATTTTTTTCTTTTGCGATAAAGATCACGACTTGGGATCATATTGGTCATAACATGCTGAACTACACTTCAATTTTAATTATTGTAGCACATAAGCCATGTCGATTGCAGATATAATTTGTCCAACTTTAAACTTAGGCATAACCATACTCATAACATCTGGATATGTTAAAGTATTGATTAAATTTGCATTGACCAGTGTACCCCACACTATCAGACATACTCAGATATGCTTTGCTTATCACACTTTGTGATTTCATTTGTGATATAACACATAGTGATTGTATTCATGATATAGTCAACTTTGTTCCATGCAAAAATAAATAAGAACGTTAAATCGTCTACCTTAAGATCGATCTTTTGATACGCATATAACGCCTCGGATTTAGCAAAATAAGAAAATAAAAACAAGTTGAAATTATATAATTCAACAAAAATCAGGTCGGTCTTGTGAACACGCAGAGAAAGTCTGATAAATTATATGAAACACCAAAGAAAATAAAGCAGAACCTCAAATGAACAGTAATCAGGTCGATCTTTCGATACGTAAAGAAAGTCCGATTGTTTGAGAAAATAAAGAAATTTAAAAAGTTTAAATCTTTGCAAAATAAACACATGTTTACACAGTGACTTCTCATTTTTCTTTTTACATATCATTTTCTTGATATCCTGAGATACGCATCAAGATGTTGTCCACTAGGTCAAGCATCAGAATTAGTGTATATCAAATTTTATACTTTCTGATTTGCCAAGTCTACCTAGCACATCGAACAATGGTCTTATGACTTTTTCACCTAATTTATCCATGAGTCAGACACCATTAGCCAATGTACCATTATTTCCCAATCATGTCGGATATAATTTCTTAATTTTTAATGTTTTTGTCTTTTCAAAATTTCTCCGCCTAAAAATGACAAATTCTATTTTTAGATTTTCATTTTTACCATTTGAAAAAAACACACTAGTATTGTATTTTTCAAAGAAACAAATTCCCCCTCAAAATGAGACGGAGATAAAAACAAAGAAAATTGATCAACTAACACTAATACTAGCATTGTAGCATTTTGAAAACACAGGATTTTGAAAATGATTTAGAAAGTCATTTTAAATCAAATACAGATATTTTGTTAGGACCGATTTTCACTACAAGAATCTCGATCTTGAGCAAGAACGAGTTCGGATTCGAAAACTCAAAACAAATGAAGAAGATGATGATGATGAATCATGAATAACACTCTCTCTCTCTAGAATCCATGACTCACTCTCTCTCTAGAATGGAAATCTCACACTCTACAAGAAATTCATCATCTCCCCATTCGGAGACTCCTTTACTTGTAATGGGCACCCTCACTATATATAGTGAGGGTGACTAACAACAGAAAAACATAAAATAACTGAAAATTACAAGAAAGGTAAATAACGTAAAATATTAATTAAATCAAAGTTGATTTAATTAGTTCGAAGCTTGACTCGCTCGAACCGATCTTCCGTTGACTTTTACGTTGACCGTTGACCCGAACGGTTGACTTTTCCGGAAAACGGTCTTCGGTCCAAACTGCAAGCCTCGAGCATCACAACCCGTGTCTCTGAATCAATTCACATGGATTCTTCAGTCGAATGCTTCGGTAAACAGATTTGATGGCGTCAGTCACATAGATTTTAAGTTCCAACAATTCCCCCTTGACTGATGCTTTCAAATCTGTTCAACTCCTGAAGAATCGCTCTGTCGTACATCTTCAATGAGAAACTGATAAACCGGAGACAATCTGGTGTAGAAATTCCCCCTCTGAATAAGCTTCTTCTGTTCTTGTTGCTCCAGTTCGAGATCCAAGTGTTCCGCTCACTCGGTTCACACGGTCGGGTACAATACTGAGAAAATGCTACATCTCGGAGTCAAAACCGCAACAAACTGAATCAGATAAACCAATCAAACACTGAAAATGCTCTAACTCCGGATAATCGACCCGATATCCAAATTCATAATAATTCCTCCTATTTCTCTAAATCTCTCTGAAAACATCAGATGCGGAAGCGGAAAAATCAGATGTAGAGAGTCGAACCGTCGCGATCGGTTGCCTAGAGAAACCGGATAAACAATCTTGAAATCGGACAATCTTGCGAAAAACCGGAAGCCGGATGCTGACAGTTGTGAATAATCTGCGTGACTGAGGTTGGATGTGAAAATAAAGATAAATTTCAAATCTGTGAAAATCTGAGATCCCGAGCAAAAAGTAACCATAACCGGAGTCTTCGTAATTCTTGGCGAAGAAAAATGAGCCCGGAATAAAATTCGGTGAAGATTTCTGAGAAATTCTGGCGAAAACGGCTCAATCCGAAAAATTCCGTCAATTTTCGTCAAGGAACGGCTTCTGGCTTCTCGAGAAATTTAACGGATAAATTTCATAATTAACTGAGATTCCAGTTAATCCGGTTCGCTGACATCCACGCTGCATCCACTAAAAATAAACCATGAGATATAACGAGAAAGCTAAGTAATTAACCGGATAATAAAGCTAACCCGTCAGTGATCGATAGCAAACGTTGCGCGATATCAATAAACGAGAATCACAATAAATCAGAATAAATCCGAGACTAATAAATTATTTTCTGAAATTCCGTCGCGGCGTTATCTCTGTTAATCTCGTAAAATACTGATAGAGAAAACCCCGCGTTTGACGAAATAATACTGAAAATTAATTAGTGTAATTAAATCCTCCAAGAAAAGCCTTAATCCATGTCTTAAATTGAGGACCAATCAGATTTGGCAAGAGAAAGCACACAATCCGTGTGTGGTTATATGGACCAATCATAATTGAGATTCCCATCTCATCGAACGGCTGGATTTAAACCTGATCAATGGACCAGATTGCGATCCAGGTGAAAGGAATCAACCAATCAGATGACAGCAGACAAAGGACAAAGTAACGTCTCCTTTTTTTCAGCTGGGGCCCACGAGAGCTCATTCCACCAATCACAAAATTTGAAGGAAAAAGGAATCGGACAATATAATGGTTACAACGATTCTTTCATGTGGGCTGGGTCCCACGTGCTTTCTCCACCAATTGGAATGAGACAACAACAAATGGACATGCGACTTTTGACCGACAAGCAAGAGAGAGACAATTCTCCTCTAGCCAATAGAATAACGCCACGTCATCAGCTGTCATCTCTCATGCATCTTCAACCTGCAAACCCTAATTTGCCTGATCAACTCACCGGAAATACGAGAGTCCACCGGAAAAGCGTAAAACAGCCGTATCTCGGTCAATACACGACGAAAATCTTCGAATTTTATACTCGCGAACTCGTATGATCATCCTCTACAAAACTTAACGATCAAAACCCACTGAAAATGTCTCGAACGAAAACCCAGTAACAAGTCCGCTAACCCGTTCAAGTCCGCTAAGCTTACCAGAAGTTCGCTAGGCTTGAGAAGGTCGCTAGGGACTGAAGTTCGCTAAAGCCAACTGAAGTTCGCTAAGCAGAACTTCAAGTTCGCTAAACCTGATTCAAGTTCGCTAAGACAAACGTCAAGTCCGCTAAGACTCATGAAGTCCGCTAAAGATGAACAAGTCCGCTAAGGCAATCTTCAAACCTTCAAGAACAGTTGAATAAATCTGGAAAATGATGAACTTGAAAAACTTACTTGATGAACTCGAATCTGCCCAAAAATGATAAGAAAACCCGTAATGATGCACGATATGAGAAGCTAAACCATCCACGACAATGTTGTGGTCACCAACACTTCATTAACAGTAGCTAATCGGATCAAAACAGTCTTCAAAATCTGCAAATCTTCAAGAACACGAAGAACACACACTTACACCGTCAGTGTGTGTTTTTCCAGATCCGCTCAAACCGTTGAGATTCAGATGAAACGGATGCTTCCAATGGATCCGGAACGCGTTTTCCACTGAGAATCATACCTTATATCATCCAAATCCATGAAGAAATGCTCAGAAAACGAAGAAACAAAGCCAAAAATCTTCAAAAAACTCCAAATACGGGAAAACCCCAAAGTTACGAAAAAATGAGCTCGGATCTACATTTTCTCCACAGATTTGAACAAGTAGAAGATAAACATAACATCAGAGATGAATTCCCGAACACGAATCCATCATCCATATCATCAGAATCCATCCGAAAATGAAGAAAAAATAGAAAAAAGTCTCTAAAAACTAAGTTTTCTCATCTTCACCATTCAAGCTCAAAATCTCAGATTCGAGTGACCAGATTCACGGTGAGATGAATCTGATCGGTACCCGCTCTGATACCATTTGTTAGGACCGATTTTCACTACAAGAATCTCGATCTTGAGCAAGAACGAGTTCGGATTCGAAAACTCAAAACAAATGAAGAAGATGATGATGATGAATCATGAATAACACTCTCTCTCTCTAGAATCCATGACTCACTCTCTCTCTAGAATGGAAATCTCACACTCTACAAGAAATTCATCATCTCCCCATTCGGAGACTCCTTTACTTGTAATGGGCACCCTCACTATATATAGTGAGGGTGACTAACAACAGAAAAACATAAAATAACTGAGAATTACAAGAAAGGTAAATAACGTAAAATATTAATTAAATCAAAGTTGATTTAATTAGTTTGAAGCTTGACTCGCTCGAACCGATCTTCCGTTGACTTTTACGTTGACCGTTGACCCGAACGGTTGACTTTTCCGGAAAACGGTCTTCGGTCCAAACTGCAAGCCTCGAGCATCACAACCCGTGTCTCTGAATCAATTCACATGGATTCTTCAGTCGAATGCTTCGGTAAACAGATTTGATGGCGTCAGTCACATAGATTTTAAGTTCCAACATATTTCACCATCAGCAATTCGTCAATTACCGATAGGTCTTCCTGAAATACCTGTTGACACAAAATAAAACATTAGTTGCTTTTGGGATCAACCTGATTCAACAGCGTCGGGTCGCCCGGTGTCTTCCACGTAGTCCTTGTTGGCTTTGGAAACTACTTTCGGTTTCCATATCACTAATGAGAAAATTTTTGAATTAGATGCTGAAAAATTTTCAACCGGCATCTTTGGTCGGGACCAAAATGACTTACTAGTTGATTTAAACTTAGGGAACCAAGGTTCATAAAAAATTTGTCCATAATTATCCACATATTTTGTATTGTTGTGCATATATGCAGTCGTCGGAAAATTTGCAGCCATATGTCCAGGTCAACGACATGCATAGCAAATTCTTTCATGAATTTTAAAATCATTTGAAAAGTTCCTTGAATTTAAAAAAAAATGATGAATGATCTAAACCAAAAGTATCAAAGAAATCATTAAAATAATCATACCTCGGAGATTGACTCCGTGACGAAACGTTATAGTCAGAAGACGAACCTCCAGAATAATAACAATTCTTCGAATAAAAAGCATCATGTTGCTTCTTCGGAGTTTGTGATTTCTTTTGATTCTTAATGTTCAGAACATTGTCTTTCTTCTTTGAAACTTGAGCTTGAACAGGTTTCTCTTGGAAACAAAATCCTAGCCCTTTATGCTTAGAACTAGAAGATTTGGACGATTCAGCATGAAAAGTACCAGCAACACTTGTTTGATGTGCGTGTTGAGTAAAAGTGACCTTAATCTCTTGTATTTTGTTCTCTTTTACCAAACTCTTGGTAAATTCAACTTCAGATTGCAGATAAGGCCTCGGATTTAACGAAATAAGAAAATAAAACAAGTTGAAATTGTATAACTCAACAACAATCAGGTCGGTCTTGTGAACACGCAGAGAAAGTCCGATGAGTTATACGAAACACAAAGAAAATAAAGCAGAACGTCAAACGAACAATGATCGCAGAGAAAGTTCGATCGTTTGACAAAATAAAGAAAATCAAACAAGTTTAAATCTTTGCAAAATGAACACATGTATACACAGTGACTTCTCGTTTTATGATATAGATCTCACTCCATTTCTAGGGCTTCTTTTAGACAACAAAAATCATTAATTGGGATTCAGATTGCTGATGGCATTTCATTCTGGCTTGTAGATGCTAATTTGCATCTTTGGTTGGATCATTCAGAAGTTCAAGCACAGACTATGAAATCCGAAATCCGAAATCCAGTCGATGGAGATTCAACGGAAAAGTGAATTCATCCGGCTCAATGGAGAGTGTTAGGACCGATTTTCACTACAAGAATCTCGATCTTGAGCAAGAACATGGTTCGGATGAGAAAAACTCAAAACAAATGAAGAAGATGATGATGATGAATCATGAATAATTATAAACAAGAAAGATGATGATCAAGTCGAATGAATTCATTAATCGAATGGTTAGTTACAATCAAGAAATCATGAAGAACACACAATCTCTCTCTAGAATCCATGACTCACTCTTTCTCTAGAATGGAAATCTCACACTCTACAAGAAAATCATCATCTCCACATTCAGAGACTCCTTTTCTTGTAATGGGCACCCTCACTATATATAGTGAGGGTGACTAACAACAGAAAAACATGACTGAATGAATAAAATTACAAGTAAAGTAAATAACATAAATTGATAATTAAATTAAATTAATCCGAAGCTTGACTCGCTCGAACCGATCTTCCGTTGACTTTTACGTTGACCGTTGACCCGAATGGTTGACTTTTCCGGAAAACGGTCTTCGGTCCAAACTGCAAGCCTCGAGCATCACAACCCGCGCCTCTGAATAAATTCACATAGATTCTTCAGTCGAATGCTTCGGTAAACAGATTTGATGGCGTCAGTCACATAGATTTTTGTTCCAACAGAGAGTTCGAGATCGAAGGAGAAAGGGAAAGTGAAGTTACCGGTTGGGTACATTCTAGGACATGCAATCTGCTAACTCAAATCATAGAAAAAATCAAGTTCAAGAACAAAATTATATTTCGCTCGATGCTCGGAGGTTTCCCTGGAGACGGGTCACAGGTTGCGGGTTTCGCCGGAGACGGGGTCGCAAGACGGTTGCAGGTTTTAAAGGAGGAGAAGGGGGTGTTTTTTTAATTAAGTTTACATAATTTACAAGATTGGTCCCCTAGGTTTTTTAAATAGACACAAGTTTGAATAATGACGGTATTGGTCCTCCACGTCATCACAAACTAACATGGTTAGTTTTTTTAACGGAAAATATTATTAGAAAAAACATGGTGTATTTATAAGACTAATATTGGCAAAAAAAAATAGGTAGGATTATTTTTGTCCAATATCGAATAGTTGGGATTAATAGTGTCCATTTTTCCTTTTATGTAATAAAATGTATGATTTCATGTGAATAATAAATGGGAAAACTTGCCGGAGATGGGGTCGCAGGACGGTTGCAGGTTTTAACGGAGGAGAAGGGGGTGTTTTTTTAATTAAGTTTACATAATTTACAAGATTGGTCCCCTAGGTTTTTTAAATAGAAACAAGTTTGAATAATGACGGTATTGGTCCTCCACGTCATCACAAACTAACATGGGTTAGTTTTTTTAACGGAAAATATTATTAGAAAAAACATGGTGTATTTATAAGACTAATATTGTCCAAAAAAATAGGTAGGATTATTTTTGTCTAATATCGAATAGTTGGGATTAATAGTGTCCTTTTATGTAATAAAATGTATGATTTCATGTGAATAATAAATGGGAAAACTTGTATCATTTGATGTAAACTTTATAAAGTTTTGTGAAACATAAAACCAGATAAAGATAAAGGGTTTTGTAAATATATAATATCCGTTTTGGAAACTCTATCAAAGTTATGATTCTATGTTGAGCAAAACCTATGGTTTTAAGCAATAAAGTTTATCATTCTATGTAAACGAAGTTATGATTTTATGCATACAAGATTATGATTTTATGTGGACAAAAGGTACGATTCTACCTTTGTCAAAGACATAACATCATGAGAAACGTAATCGAATAAGTATCTATGTATAGATATATATGTTATGACTTCGGGGAAATATTCTAAGGCTAATAAAATATTATCATTCGAGATTCGAGAGTTTCGTTAGAATAATTAATTTATCAATAAAGCCTCACGGTCGTATTGCCACTGAGGGAAATAGCATCGTGTCCGATAGAAACTGTCTATTTAGAAATAGATAGATAAATACGATTGTATCCGGGTTTAAGCCGTATGATTGTATTGGGACATCCGGTCGTATCGGGACTTCAACCTACAGACGTATCGTATATTTGGGCGCGGAGCACAACCGAGCCTAACCAGTATTATTGTTGTCTTAAATTAAAGGTACCTATGTTTGTTTAGGTCATCAAATTCTCCGAGCTTGATAAATTGTCGAGTTGCCTAACCTTCAATTTGTATGCTGGACCAACTATGCGTTGTTAGCTTCCCCTGTTTTACTTAACATGTTTTTGGGGTGCATATGAACCATGTCTAAACATTGCTTTTGGTTGTCAATACCGTTCTTAGGTAAGTGTTACCCTGTTATAAATTTACTGCATGTTACCTGACGTTCATGGCTGATTAGTATGGTTAATTTGGGTCCGTTTGGGGCCATAAAAACATATATTGCACCAATACGGCTGTAGAGGTAGATCAAGGTGTCTCATACCTGTTATAATTGGGACCCATTAGGGGTCGGGTGATGGCTTACATGCCTAGTCCACGAAGGGCAGTGTGCGGCCGTAGTGCCCCACTCCTCCCTTGCATGCCGGTTTAACCATAGGAATTTATAACATGCACTGTATTTTGGAAATTGTTTTATACAGTTTTGCAGTCAACTGCTACGACTCACCAACAACGTTTTTTGTTGACGTGTTTTTGGTTCATATGCAGGTAAGTAATTACAGGGATGGCTAGAAGGATAGGCGGGGTTTGGCTAGACTTTTCGTGTGCAAGACCTAGCAGTTGGGGTAGCCTAAGTTCATGGTCTACGGTGTTCTACCAGTCTTAGAGTAACCTGGGCAAAATGAAACGCAGAGAATACAATAGTGCACCCTTGTGCTTGCCAATGGCAGCCCTTCTATTATGGTGATTGACGCTTGGGTATGTTCCATCGTTTCATTTCTGTGCTGGTCAGCCCGTGCTGTGATAAGGTATCTGTTTGCTTCCGCGTGATCTGATACACGCAGCCGGTCCTACACCCTCCCCGTGGTGGCGGCCACGTCGGGGGGTTGTGATTGGTTGGTATCAGAGCCCAAGGTTTCAGCAGATTAGGTGTTCAGATGGAAACCCCTAAGCTTAAACCTATAACGGCTCTAAGGCTAGTAAGTAGATGTTGCGAGACTTAGGTAGATATCTGTGTGCTAGGAAGCAATCAAAGATTAGTGTAAGGTCGGTGCGGGTTGTATCCTCGCAAACTGTCATCAGTACCCATAGGTGCACTAGATTTGATGAACCCTACCAGGCATATTGTTGCTGATAGTCTGTAGAGGTCCTTGTTTGTGCTTCATTAGTATATGACACATTTCCAGTGGTGAGAGTTGTGTGGTATACTTGTGGTTTAGTACGTTTGGAAATGCTTGAGACATTTTTAGGTCATGTGGGCAGCTACTACGGATTCGCACAAGGTCGAAAGGGGTTAGACTTGATCAACCTAACTACTGAGCCCACAGGTGCGCGAAGCCGTTGGTGAACCTTACTAAATCGATTAATGCCAAGAGTATTGTCATTTAGGGTGATGTTACCCCTAGGACTTAAGGATTCTTTTGGTGTACCCGAATGGTCAAGTCGCCTGGACAGTCTTGTAGTATGGGATGCATGACCAACTGCAAAGACTACGATCAGGGTTAGGAAAACACCGGATAGTTAATAGTTATAACCCAATTGAGTAAATTTTTAGACTCGTATTACAGGGATTTAGTTATTTCATGATAAATGATATTTGCTTTACATGTGCCTTATAACTGTATTATATGGAGTAAATTACACGGAAGGTCCTTTATGTTTTACCCAGATTTCATGTTAGGTCCTTTAAGTAAAGTTGTTACACCTGACATCCTTTATGTTTTAAATATGTTTCATAGAAGGTCCTTTATCACTAACGGAGTTAAAAACTATCGTTAAGTCAAGGGTAATTTAGTCATTTTACAAATTCATTTAATAAAAACATAAAAATCGAAAATCTCGTTTAATATATTAAACCTCAGTTGACCTCTTCTTCTTCTAGGGCTCCTCAAAAATGTTTTTTTTTCTTCTCCCCCTTTCTCAAAACGACGCATCATAAGATCAGGCTCCAACGATTAGGCTCAATCTAAGTTTGTCATTTTCATTAAATCCCTTAAATTTATGCAATTTTCTCCATTAAATTGTTCTACATCAGAGCATGCTTTCCGTCCTATTTGAAAATCGAGCACGAGAAGAAGACTGAACAAGTGCGGAAGATGGAGTTGAAGAGAGGTGATTACATAAAGATCGAGCTAAGAAATAGGTCGAGAATAGCGGTTTCATATGAAGTTTGCTATGTTAATTCAGAACAACGTACTTGAGATCAGAACTGTTAATTTCAAGATGAACTTGATTCAAAATCAATAATTATTGCTTGCAACGCACTCGCAACTTACTACCGAAACTAATTCATAAACTTGAAATCGGAAGCATGCCAATAAAAGATGTGTATGCGAACGAACTTTCCTTTGTAACTTCAGATCATGCGAAAGAAATCAGGAATCTATGCGAATAAAGCTTTCAAATGATACGAATGAATGAACCAGAAGATCAAGCGTATGTATGAACCTGTTCAATAACTTTTCATGCGAATGAAATAATATCCTCAACTTTGCCAAATCTTTGATGTATCACAACTTTTTCAATACCAAACGAATTACAAAATTAATCACACACCTACGATCGAAATTGAAAGACAATTCAATCTAGATCCATATGGATATGCTTTTAATGAAATGAATTTCGATCTAGACTTGAAGAATTGAGAAAATTAATAGAATCACTAAGCTTGAAACTAAAATCCGAAGATCAAGAATGAAGTGCTTTTGGTGTGTTTTTGATGGTACAAACTCGATGAACAGAATCTATAATGAAGAAGATGAGTGAAATCAACTCAAAACTGAATGAAAATCGAATTGGATTGCAGTACTAAACTCGCAATAATAATCCGAAACTAATGCGATCAATTTTGAACAAAAAGATCAAGATATGAAAAATCTGCCATTGATGAACTTGTGAACAAAGTGAACCGTGACATTTTCGATTTCAACAAATGTGAACCAAAATTATATTGAGACTATGAATGGATTCTTATAGCTTCAGCAAATCATATGGAACCAGAAACGAAACAAATTTAAGCCTAATTCGAGATCACAAATGAAGAACATAGAAATCCACGAAGAACGGTTTGACTTTTGAAAAGTCAAAATCAAATGAATTCTTCCAAGTGTGGATAAAACATAAAACTTCGATTGAGCTAATCCTTGGAGCCCGATCTTCTGATGCGTCCCTTTTGAGAAAAGGGAAGAAGAAAAAACTTTTTTAAGGAGCCTTAGAAGAAGACGACGTCTAGTAAGTTTCAATATATTCAGTGAGATTTTTGATTTTTAAGTTTTTATTAAATGAATTTGTAAAATGACTAAATTACCCCTGACTTAACGTTAGTTTTTAACCCCGTTAGTGATAAAGGACCTTCTATGAAACATATTTAAAACATAAAGGATGTCAGGTGTAACAACTTTACTTAAAGGACCTAACCCGAAATCTGGATAAAACATAAAGGACCTTCCGTGTAATTTACTCTATTATATGTCTGCTTGCATGCTGCTGTGTATAAATTCACATTTGTGCTGGTGATAGTACATAGGAATGGTCTTATTTAGTTTCATGTGCACTGTAGTTTGACACAGTAGGGATTGCTTTGATCGACTACTTTGCTATGAATTTGTTGTGCCTTGTGGTGACTTAAGTCACCCCTAAAAGTATCATAGTTTGTCATTGGCTGAAACGGATGTCGGAAGGAGACCTGCAATTGGAATAGGGTGTTATGCCTGATTAAAAAGGATTTTTGGTAAGTGATGGGTGACAAGTATATGTGATGTTGGATTATATTGGTGCTATGTTCTAGATTCATCCGTTTGAATTTTTCCTCGCATGTTCCAAGTTGAAGAAACGCTTAACATACCCTCCTTAGAGAAACTTTTCCGCAGTAGGCGGTATAGTCTAACTGAAAACTATTATCGGGTTGGCTATGAGTAGTTAGACGAAATGAATTGTAAAGGAAGATCAAGATAATAAAGGTGGAAATAATGTAGATTTCCAAAGAGTAGCGGAGCTGAACGGAGGACATCTACCCAGGAGACATGACGGCAATACTCATATGTACTCAACGTGGCGTAGCAAAGGAGGCAACAAATCAACTCAGTGAAAACAAGGTGTGGAGCAGCAACGAGCGACGACAGATTCTTCTTCTTTTCTTATTCTTTTTCTCTTCGATTCGGTCGATCTTATATATTGTAACTCATATCAAATCTCTCCTATGTAACGATGTTACATTCAGGTCATATCCGACTCATGATCTGATCAATTTGTTCATTCAGCTCTGTATAGCTGGTTAAATTTTCATCTGTCGCATGACCATTCGTGGTTGGCCATGCTAATTTGATTTGGCAGAGATGGCACCATCGGTGAGAGTGCTCTGTTTTCTATCCTAATGTACGGTATTCTAGCTCGTGCCGTCTCCATACTTGTGTGAGTAACTGTTAAAGTGCAGAGGAGTGGTGTCACACCCCCAAAAATCCCACGCGCGATAACGCGCTGCAGGGAGCGTGACAAACCAGGATCGCCGTCCATTAGTTACACCAAACGATCAGTAATTAATAAAAATATTTTCATATTTCATTAAAATATAAATTCAGAGTGTTACAATTGCGGAAGCGTAAATACAATTAAATTATATATGTAAAGACATCGTCACCCAAGGTGTGAAAATGCGTGAGCATCGGATCGTCTACTCGTTCTAGCTAATCGGACATCGAAACGTAATTAACCGATTGATTTATTGATCAAAGAAGAACAATTACAATCAGCAAACACTCAGAAATAGACACAGAGAATACACACTCAGAAACACACACTTAACAGAATTTGCACCCTCAGAATCACTCAGTTACAAAGACCAAACGTATATTTATACCCAGCTGGCCGAGCTTCGGCCGAACCTCAGGTTCGGCCAGTCCGAACTTCAGGTTCGGATCTAGATCGGCCAGACCTAGAATGACTTGATCTTGTACATTGCTTGATACTTCACACGATGCACATATCAGGTATCAACAAACTCCCCCTCGTCGTGTGCAGTATCCCTTCAAAAACATCAACGTTGTATCTTCAAACAAGCTCCCCCTCAAGTGTAGAATCCGTTCATTCAAGGAAATGAATCGTCAAACAAACTCCTCCTCAACTCAATAGTAGCTTAATCTTGAAAACTTGCTGACATTTTGATGTATCTCTGGTCTTTCATCAACATCTTCAGAAGACTTGAAGTTGTGATATCTTGCACATAGCAACCTGTTCAAACATTTAAAATAATCTTGGCGCAAAACGTCTCTTCGAGACTCCAAGATATGATTTTGAAAATGATTTGTATCATGTGATGATCAGATCGAAAATAAAACAGAAACAAAATCTTTTTGACTATTAGACAGTTTATGCTAAAACACACCGAAAATCTTTTTGTTCTTTTCTGAAATGAAATGAAATTGCAACACATAATCAAACATTATTTTTGGTATGAGAAAGATCACTATATGGGATCATATTGAACATAACACACTAAACTGCACTTCAATTTCAATTAATCGAAGCACATAAGTCATGCTGATTGCTGGTATAATTTGTCCAACTTAAACTCAGGCAGAATCATACTCATAACATTTGGATATGTTAAGGTATTGATTAGATTTGCTTTGACCAGTGTATCCCACACTATCAGACATAATCAGACATTTTCAGCTTTTTATTTCTTTTCCTTTTGTGTGACAGCACTTGTGATTTTTCACAATGCATAATATTTTCATGATATAGTCAACTGTGTACCATGCAAAAAGAAATAAGAACGTTAAATCGTCTACCTTAAGGTCGATCTTTCGATACGCAGATAAGGCCTCGGATTTAACAAAAAAAGAAAATAAAACAAGTTGAAATTGTATAACCCAACAACAATCAGGTCGGTACTCCCGTACACGCAGAGAAAGTCCGATGAGTTATACGAAACACCAAAGAAAATAAAGCAGAACGTCAAACGAACAACAATCAGGTCGATCTTTCGATACGCAGAGAAAGTCCGACCGTTTGACAAAATAAAGAAAATCAAACAAGTTTAAATCTTTGCAAAATGAACACATGTATACACAGTGACTTCTCATTTTGACTTTCACACTTATTTTTCTTTTTGTGTCATGAAATATGCATCAAGATGTTATCCACATGGTCAAGCATTAGTATTTAGTTAATATCACATTTGAATACTTTCTGATTTGCCGAGCCTACCAAGCATATCAAACAATGATCTTACGGCCCTTTCATCTACTCTATCCATGAGTCGGATACGTAAGCCAATGTACTATCATTTCCCAATGATCAATTTCTCACAATTTTATATATTTAGCATGTATTCACCCTTCATTATATATTTGGCATGTATTCACTTTCTCCCCATAACATGCATTTTTCAATTACTCCCCCTTACTTACAGAGTATACAGAGAATATATGACACGATGCATTTTTCAATTACTCCCCCTTACTTACAATTCTCCCCCTTAAAATGAAAACACTATTGTTTTCATTTTACACAAAAACAAGACTCTATTTTTGGGTTTTTGAGAAAAACATTGTAAACAAAGTAAAGTGATCAATCAACACGGATACGATGCAATTTTAGAATTCAGAAGATTTGCAGGTTAGAAAAATTTATCATGAAATTTAACTTAAATAGAGTACTCCTCCATCAACAACTTTGCAATCGTCAATAGGTCTTCTAGAAGTACCTGCACACTGGTCAAACTAATTAGTCCATAAATGACCCGAAGCGAATTGCTTCTGGTCGACCAGTGTCCTTATTTTGCTTAGAAACCACCTTAGGTTTCCATTGTTGTTGTTTTGGTAATTCTGTTTTTGATGAAACAATCACCGGTGACTGTGATGATGAACCTACATTATGAACCTTTGAAAACATTGGAACAAAATGTTTTTGTTTATGAAAGAATGGAGGTTTAATTTCATCAAAAACTCTGCCTTGTTCATCAAGGAACACACATTGGTGATGTACCTGCGAAGAACACACATGAATATCTCTAACATGATCAGAATGATAATCATATACCTGATACCTGTGATCATGTACCCATTTAGATGTAGGACTTAGAGATTAAGTACTTTCTGAAGAAATAGTTGCTTTCACAAAGACCTCAGCAATCTTCTGAGCATCAACACAATGAAGTGGAAATTCTTTGTCTGAAAATAATTGATCCGAACCCTTGAGTTTGTAAAAACGTTCGGGTTGAATTTTATTAGCTTGAAAAACTTCCTTCTTCACTTGTTTCATTTTTAATTTCTTCAAATCTGGAGATAAAGATGCTTGAACCTTTTCAGCGCTGTTTTTCATCCTGTGAAAACCCAATCCTTCATGCTTTCCAGAAATTTTCTCCTCAGGTGAAGAATGACCATTCTTAGCCAATCGAGAAAATTCTGCTTTTACTTCAGTGACATTTTTTTGGTCATAAAAAATCTTTTCATCAAACTCAGGTTGAGACAGAATCTTGTCACTAGAAGTAGCTGACTTCTCATTATCAGCAGACGATGATCCAGATACAAACTTTGGTGCAGAAGAAACTTCGGATTTCTTTTCCTTCTTTTTCTTATTCTTCTTATTTTTCTTCTTCAGCACAACTTTCTCATCCTCAGCAGTAGATGACGAAACCTTTGAATAATCAAATTCATTAACCTGTTCCTTCACTTCTTTGACAGCTTCTTTGAAATGAGCAGGGGGTGAAGCAGTCTTATCAAACATTTTCTCAAAATTTTCATCGTTAGCTAAGAAGCTTGTGAAAACCTGAGAATTTGAAACATTGTTGAGTAATCGATTAGCATCAAGAACTTGAATTTTCAGATCAGAAATTTTCTGTTGAGCCTCAGCAAATTCCTTTTCTTTAGTAATCAATCGCTTCGCAACCTTATGAGTTTCAAATTTTTGTAAGCGAAGATCATCAAGTCCTGCATGTATCTCCTTTTTCAATTTATCCTCATTTCTCTTTTGAATTTCTAAATTTGCAGTTTGAACTTTATTCACACGAACCAACTCTCGCTTTTCATCCAGCAACTTTCCCATGTCAACTTGATATGTTTCAATCTTAGCAGTTGATTCTTCAACATTCTTTGTAAGCATATCAAGCTTGACTTTGGATTTATCAAACAAATTCTGAAAATCATTAGCAGTATCTTCAGCCTCATCCTTCCATTTCTTGACTTCTTTCACCAACTCATCTCTTTCTTCACAAATTTTATCTTTTACAACTTCAACATTCCTTTTTTCTTGTTTGGAAATTTCCAAAACTTCATTCAACGTCTTGATCTCTTTAAGCAAACATTCATTCTTCATAACCAATTCCTTCTCATTTTCCTTAGAAATTCCCAACTCTGAACTAATCATTTTGAAATCAGCAGTAACTCTTTTGACTTCATCAATCAGAAATTCTTTTTCTTTCATCAAAGCTTCAATTTTAGACTCAAATTTCTCAGACTCAGCATCATCATATGAACTAGAATCAGAATAATAATCATCTTGGTCATGTGTGACAATCAATGCTGAAGTATCATATCCAAACTGTTGACCCCAATCATATACACCATCATTTTGAGCAATCAAAGCAGTGGTCTTGCTTGTGTTACTAGTAGATGGTTGAGTAAAACCAGGCTTTGGTGATATAGGAACAACACACTTATTTGCATGTGCCTGATGACAATCTTTAGCAAAATGTCCAAGTTGTGAACATTTATAACACTTTAATTTGGACTTGTCAAAACCCAACTTTTCACCAGAAATATTCCTTCCATGCTTCTTAAAGAATCTTTTAGATCTTTGACACAACATAGCATATTGCCAAGATACATCCAATTCGGTTAGTTGATCATCATCAAGAGCATCAAGATCCTCACTGGTTAACTTTGCATCAGCAACATTTTTTAGAATCAATCCAAAAGATGATGAAATCAACGTAGAAATCATTTTGGCACAATCATCGGTTGATTCTGCTGAAAAAGCATTTTGACTTGAAAAATTTGGAATTGTAAAATTGCAACCTCTTGAAGAATTATTATCAGAATTTCCTGAAGCTCCAGCTATAAAAGCAACACTTGGTGCTGTATTCTGATTTGGCTTAGACTTTGCACTCATGCTTGCACTATTTTCACCATGATACAACTCAGGATGTTGCAAGGTAGCTGTTGACTTCTTTGAGTTTAACATTTCCATTTCTCGAGCATGAAGTTTTCCAGTAAGCTCGTGAAATGTCATTGCAGAATAATCCTTGTCATGAGTGAGTAACAAAACATAATTTTCCCACTTTTCAGGTAATGCTTCCATGATCTTTTCCTTTAAATCTGCATCAGATTTTTCAATTCCAACAACCTTCAATTCACTAATCAAATGTGAAAATCTTGAAACTAGAGCAGTAATGTTTTCATTGTCATAATTTTGAAAGTTATCAAATTCTTTGTTCAAGACTTTCTTTCGACTCTTCTTATAATCAGCATTTCCTTCACATCTTGCGGATAAGGCATCCCACAATTGCTTAGATTTCTTGCAAGTGCTAAATTGATGAAGCAATTCAGTAGGTAAAGCCATAGTAAGATAGCCATAAACTTTTTTTTCAAGCTCATAACTTTTTCTTTCATCACCATCGAAATCTTGAATTTCTTTAAGATCTCCATCTTCCATTGGTCGTTCATACAACTTTCGAATTGGAATCCATAAATCAATATCATTTGTGCTTATGTAAGCCGAAAATCGTTTCTTCCAATTTTGATAATCTTCAAGCTTCAATAATTTGGGAACTTTCTGACTTGTTTCAATTTCATTATCAAAATTCAGCATGGTTTGCATGGCACTTTGCATTGCAGCAAACGCGTGAAATTCCGACATCGTTCGAAAAAGTAAGATTCTGTCGTCCGAACTCTCTCCGAACTAATAACCAAGCTCCGAACTCTGTCCGAACCTAAAACCAAACTCCGAACGTTGTCCAAACTTGCTCTGAATCAAAATCAACAGACCGAACTCCTAAAGACTCCGATCTAGCTCCGAACCTTCTCCGAACCTTGATTTAACTCCGAACCTTGACCAAAATTCACCGAACTCTCACCGAAGATTGACCGAACTCGAAGTTCGGAGCAGTTACTCCGAGCCTGAATAAAGAACTCCGAACTTCGAACACATTTTCCGAAAACGCACGAAAATGGACTGATTTTGACGAAACTCGATGCTGTGACTCAGAAAAACTGATAGAGAATGACTTATGCACAATTTAGACACCAAACACTCTATAGAAATGATGAACAACACGAAAACAAACTCGAGAAACTTCAAAAACGCTTCAAAAATCCAAAATAGCAACCACAGATCAGTAGAGTGAACCAGAAAGCTCTGATACCACTTGAAAATGCTTGAGCATCGGATCGTCTACTCGTTCTAGCTAATCGGACATCGAAACGTAATTAACCGATTGATTTATTGATCAAAGAAGAACAATTACAATCAGCAAACACTCAGAAATAGACACAGAGAATACACACTCAGAAACACACACTTAACAGAATTTGCTCCCTCAGAATCACTTAGTTACAAAGACCAAACGTATATTTATACCCAGCTGGCCGAGCTTCGGCCGAACCTCAGGTTCGGCCAGTCCGAACTTCAGGTTCGGACCTAGATCGGCCAGACCTAGAATGACTTGATCTTGTACATTGCTTGATACTTCACACGACGCACATATCAGGTATCAACAAGGTGACGTGGCTTGTTCAAAGACACTAAAAGGGTTTCGAAGTCTCATGCATGCGTACTCGTGATACTCGAACATCTGCAACCTGAGAATAACATGCTAAAAAGTGTCAACACAAAGGTTGGTGAGTTCACAGGTTTATCAGTTCAAAAGCGGTTCCAGTTTAATGTAAATCGACTGTTCAATAACAGTCCCAGTTCAGTGTAAATCAACTGTTCATCGATAGTTTAAGTTCAAGTTCAAGATTGATTGTTCAGAAACAGTCAAGTTCATGTTCATGTTCAGTTGAAAATCCAGATAATATATCGATAGCTAGCTAGGCTATTTTCAAGAAATCAGTGCACGTTTGACTAGATAAACTAGCTAACCAGTTACTGAAGCTCGACAAGTTCAATTGTGCCTCGTTAAGACTAATAAGTATATAACACCCGTTCGATATCCAATCGAGTCAGCACGAATGACTCGGGTGGGGCTTGTCAGGCCCAGTAGATCTACCAAATAAGTTCCCGCTGATGTCACATTGACAGTAACTCTAAAAGTGAGAACTTTATCATAAGTGTGCCACTATCATTCAGGTGATATAATTATCTAACAGTTCAAGTGTTTGCATGTTAATCTCCCCCAATAGGATTAAAATAGGTAAAAAGGGGCCGTGAAACTCACTTTAGGTTGCACAGCAAAATTCCAGATAAACAATCACAGCAAATAGCAAGAACGGGTCTTGCGAGAGCAATTAATCATCTAACGAGCATACGAGTGTAAGTGTGTGTTCCACCAAATAGCTAAGTCTAAAGTAAACGATGAAAACGAAAGATCGTGAAGTCCGGAACAAGTCGAGAATGACACGTTTGCCAAAACCGAGGGATATTCGAAATAACGCGAGAAATATATTATGTATCAATAGTATATATTTCATAAGTTCAAAGATTCCCATAATATAATATATATATATATATATATATATATATATATATATATATATATATTTAAACCAAACGTGCAAATGACGTTAATAACGAATTTACAAAACAAGATACGTGTACTTAAGAGTTCATATAAAATATTAATACGTTTCAATAAACCGACGGTATATTTTTATATATAATCTACGCAATATATATATATATATATATATATATATATATATATGTATATATTTTACCTTTTATGTAAAACCATGATTTTTAGATCAATACACGTATTAATATACATTAAAACTATAGTTTAATTCAAAACAACAAGTTAAACATGTTTACGACCCAAAATATAACTTAAGGGATTTAATATACTTAAGAAAATGGTTCTAATGCAATTCCAAAGACACTAGATGCCCAAAATCACAGAATATCACAGAATATCACAAACTATCACAAAATAAATAAAAAATATGTAGGTCGCGAGAGTAGAACCCGCGACCTCACAGTTCTAGCACAACAACTTCACCAATGGGACAAGTCTTTGATTGAGATCTATAGCGAACAAAATTACTTTTATCTAGTATAGGAGGCCAGAACCGAATTTCATAAATAACAGACTAAAAAGAATGCTGAGAGCAGGACTAGAACCTGCGACCTTGCGTTTATAGAACACGCACCAAAACCACTGGGCTACCCGGCCCTTATGTGTTATAACCCGGAGAGGAATATACATAACCTATAACTGGTTCGCGTCTTCTTCTTCCTCAAGAACTCCGGTGGCCGGAGTTTCATTCCGGTCACCGGAAAATCGCGAAACTCGAATTAACCCCATAAAAATATGCGACTAACAGTAAGGAGAGTTTACCTTGTGTCGGGGATGAGTTACAAGATGATTTTGAAGCCGAAACGAACCCGGAACTTAACCACGAACTCCGAGCACGGTCACGAAACTCGAATCGGATTGCTCCTGGTTGCTCCTCAGGGACTCACGACCACAGTGGTGATCAAAAGGTGGTCGAATGGTGGTGTTTCTGGCCGGAATTTGTTGATTCCGGTGGAGTTTTTTTTCTTTCTTTTGCGATGGAAACATGGACGAGAGAGAATAGTCACGAATTGAGTGGAAGGATTGTGAGAATGTGCAAATGGGATCGAATGATATTGATTTATCATTAAATTGGCTCTTGATTGCCCAAGGAAACGATCGGACAATGATGATCGGAGGGATGGTCGCTGAAACCGTTTTCACGACTTGAATGTCGTAAATGACATTAACTCCAATTTGGTATATTGACATATCTAGTCCCTCGACAGTTTACAATATAGAAAATACGCTTGGTTAATTACATATATAACCCCCATAAGAGTTTGTAAAAGAAAAGAGGTTTAGAAAATGGCAGAAAGGGTCCCTCAAAGTTTAAAAGTGTTAACGAATTCCCAACGGAGCTAACGGGCATGACTTTGACGACGAATACACAAAAAACGTCAAAATATATTAACCGTGTAACGTTTATAAGAATTATAAAAATCGTTTTACCCACATAAAATCATAGAATATAATTCCACAATTATCTATTTAAATCGTAACCTATATCCTTAAAGTCTCATAAAGTTTTGACTAAAAGTCTATAAATGTATACTTTATGTTTACATAAAGTCACAAATATAATTCTATGATTTAATAATTAAAACTCACATAGAATGATAAAATTACATGTGAATATATACAAATATATCACATAGAATCATAAAGTGAAATCATGGGATATCAAACGTTTGAACTTAATGCATGCTCGTATAGTGATGATCACACAAAACCCTAATTTGCTAAAAGCAACAAAGTCAACACATAAATGTTCACACAACATTTAATAAAGTTTACGTTACATTCGGTTAATGTCTGAACATGACCTGAAAATGCGGATTGTCACAAGTGGAGACCGAGACAAATCAAGAGGAGAATCCTAGAGGTATTGGGCAGCGCAAACCATTTAGCTAGTTTCCTCGATGGAGACATGGATTATCCATGAATAGAATTATCCCTTTTAAATCTATTGCTTAACCCGATGAGGTTCAAGTAACTTGACACCGACTGTCATGAAAGATTTAATTTTTTTCACGAGACATCTTGATGTCGATTCGTTTAGCGATTCAGATGATGAGTCATGGTGCGGGATAGTAAGGTCTAGTAGCATAATTGCTACAGAGCGGTACCTAAGGATGACAACTGTTTGAGTTTTACAAGGAATAGTAAAGAAATTCTTTGGTGTAACTGTATGTTGGATTTGGCGACACATATAAATATGCAAGGTCATACATGAATGATGGATGTACTGGAATATACCAATATAAGTTTATGTTTATGTGCGAGTACTATTTATACACTACTGAAGGGGAGTGGCCCAAAGGTTAAAACACATATATGTGAACATGCACGTGCCAGGTAGGTGCATATAGTAGGCATGGAGACCACACGTGTGTGGTGATTAGTGTGCTGTCAATTGTGCCAAGGTTGAAAATGTATTAAGTGGACTAAACTGCCAAGTAAAGGCAAGATAGTCGCCTAAAGTATGGCAAGAGTGCATCATCAAGTAGGATGAATCGCATATAACCGTGACGGTTATGAGTGTATTGTGAAGACATATTGGTGGATTTGTTTTATGTGAAAGAAGACTTGATATAGTTGTGATGATGCGTTAATCCAACTAAGTGCGTAGTGGAACACGTAGAGGTTTTGGATATACTAGAATAGGAGTGAACCCCACAAAAAAGTGAAGACTTATTGGCTTAGACTCTGTACATATGGAATGTTGAGACCTTATGGTGGTTAAGAATTTATTTGTAGAATTTGGTGAATAAGCGTTAAGATGGATCATGATTTGCGGAAACTAATTAGGTGTAACACGATACTTCATGAGGATATTTACCTTGGAATTTTAACACACGTCAAAAGAAGCTTATAGGAGACACTTTGAAAGTGTAAGGTAACAAATTGTTCGTTTTGGAAATAGGGTTGCAAGGAGTATCGTTGAGTACGCACTCTGATCATTGAAAGGCATCCAATGTTTGAGGCTTCTAGTTGACCCAATTTAGGGATGACAAAAACTTTTGAGTGAAGTGCTTCGAGTATCCCGCATGATTTATGGTTTGGTGGATCGAATAGAACTCCCAAGTTCATAAGGCTGATGGGTTGTCAGCATAGAATTTGTAGTTCCAGAGAAGGCAAAACAGAGATAGCTATGAGTAGCTTTGAGAATTGTGAGATTGTTTTGTTAAATTGGAACATTTTGGGAACTAACTTTGAGGCCTTTACGTGTTTAAATTGTGTGTTGTGATTCACAACTTGTTATAATTGGTGGACTTCAAGTAACAATAAAAATATGGGAATTGGTATGTGACCGAAAATATTGTAGATCTTCGCACTACGCGAAAAAGGGGAGAGACAGAAAGTTGTCTTGTTATATGCACTCGTATTTCTCGACCGATCAGACAAAGACTTGCTAATCTTATGAGTTTGTGGTAATCTTGTGAGTATGGGCTGCATGTTGTATAGCGATGTTGTGATCCACTAGTAACCCGTTGATCTCTTCCGGTCTTATATGGTCGTAAACGGTTTTTTAAAGCAAGGTGCTTTGTCTTTTGTGGAGTAAGGATCTAAGGTCCTTGGCTAGTGTAGCCGGTCGGCTTGTGATGGAACATTGAAATTATGGAAGGCGTCTTTAGGACGCCATTGATAGCAAAGACCGGTGACGAGTACTTTGAGCATCCTTGGGAATTAATGATAGATCATATTGAATTAATGAGTCCATCATATTGGCGTGTGGTCAATATGACTATTTGATTTCTATGGGTCAGGGTGCAACCACTGCTTTAATAATGATGCCGCCTAGTTTCTGGGGTCCGTTTTGTTGGGACAGATCCGAAGCTGTATGCTTCGTGTGTCCGTTTTGTCTTGTTGGGATAGATCCAAAGCTGTATGCTCGTGTGTCCGTTTTGTCTTGTTGGGACAGACCCGAAGCTGTGTGCTTCATGAGTCCGTTTTGTTGGAACGCCTCTGAAGTTGTGTGCTTCTTGGGTTCGTATTGTTGGGACGGCTCGAAACGAATGCACGTTCCCCTGGCAGGATGTTGAGTTATTGTGACCAGGATGTTGCGAAGTTGACTCGATGGTTCGCATGACATTGAACCAGCTGCGATGTTTTGATGTGTTGACATTATGTGTGACTTTTGTGTAATTGTGCTGCACAACTTATTTGTTAGACCTAAGTTAGGTCCCTTAAGTGATAGTTGTGACCTTTGTGTTAGGACGCATATTGGGATTCTGTATGCTATGAGCCGGGATTCGTGACAGATTATCACGTTGGTTTGAAGTCCCCGATGAGGGCATTTGGTTTGAAGTCCCTAATGAGAGCATTTGGTTTGAAATCCCTGATAAGGGCATTTGGTTTGAAGTCCCTGATGAGGGCATTTGGTTTGAATTCCCTGATGAGGGCATTTGGTTTGAAGTCCCTGATAAGGGCATTTGGCCTGAAGTCCCTTGATAAGGGCATTTGGTTGTATCCGATTCTTAGCAGAAAACCCCCAACTCCCCTTCAGAGAATTTGATAATGAGATTGGACTCGTCCAGTGCTTGAATTGTCACAACTATAGGAATCAGTTACTAGATCAGATTATCAGTAAACCTATGGAGGTGAAGCATGGCCTCCGGCAGCCAGAAATGGTCCGGGATGATGATGGTTTGTCATTTTGGACATCAGAATGATCCTGATTGTATTTTGGAAGTGTTTCGATGCATTTTGACCAAGAATGGGTTAAATCTGTTCCGAGTCAACCGAGTCGACTTGGTAGACGAATCTGGTCAACGAGTTGACTGGTCAAACGTGGTCAAATGCAGAAACCAACTCCCAATTATTGTTCGTGGCGAATAACCGTGCGAGATGGACTACTCATTCGTCGTTTTTGGATAAATGACGCATTTTACGGTAAACCGGGTCCGGGTTCGCAAACCGACCGGAAGGTATAACCATGATCGTTACTTGGTTATCATATTAGTAACTTTGTATATGCGTCGTGTGAGGAACGATTGTAAACCTGAAAGTATTATTGTTATTAATATATAAAAAAGAGAATAGGAAAATGATATATAAGTTTTGTTATCATTTTATGTTAGTAAAAATCATAGATATATGATAATAAAATTACCAGATTACATAACAAATATTATGATATTATGATAGTAAAGATTATGAGGTTTTTGTAAGTAAATGTATCATTTTATAATAATGAAACCTATCATTTCATGTGAACTGTAAACGGGTAAACCTATATATAAAAGTTATCATTTTATGTAATAAAATTATAGTTTTGTGATAACAAATATTATAAGATTATGTAGATGAAATGTATCATTTTATGTTAATAAATTGTATGATTTTATGTAATAAAATGTATGATTTCATGTGAATAATAAATGGGAAAACTTGTATCATTTGATGTAAACTTTATAAAGTTTTCTGAAACATAAAACCAGATAAAGATAAGGGTTTTCTAAATATATAATATCCGTTTTGGAAACTCTATCAAAGTTATGATTCTATGTTGAGCAAAAGCTATGGTTTTCAAGCAATAAAGTTTATCATTTTATGTAAACGAAGTTATGAACTTATGCATATAAGATTATGATTTATGTGGTTAAAATGTATGATTCTACCTTTATAAAAGTCATAACATCATGAGAAACATAATCGAATAAGTATCTATATATAGATATTTAAGTTATGACTTCGGGGAAATATTCTAAGGCTAATAAAATATAATCGTTCGAGATCCGAGAGTTTTGTTAGAATAATTAATCTCTCAATAAAGCCACATGGTCGTATTGCCACTGAGGGCAATACCACCGTGTCCGACAAAAACTGTCTATTTAGAAATAGATAGATAAATACGATCGTATCCGGGTTTAAGCCGTATGACTGTATTGGGACATCCGGTCGTATCGAGACTTCAACCTACAGACGTATCGTATATTTTAGGCGTGGAGCACAACCGAGCCTAACTAGTATTATTGCTATGTTAAATTTAAGGTACCTATGTTTGTTTAGGTCATCAGATTCTCCGAGCTTGATGCATTGTCGAGTTTCCTAACCTTCAATTTATATGCTGGACCAACTGTGAGTTGTTAGCTTCCCCTGTTTTACTTAACATGTTTTTGGGGTGCATATGAACCATATCTTGATAACACTACGGAGTGGTGATTAAGTCCGTGTGGTAGTGAAATAACTTGAAGTATATAGGACGTTCGTGGTAGCGGAGCCGGTAGGAAGAAGACATACGATATTTGCACCAAGTGGTGGCATTATCACCAGAATGGTAATCGTATTGCCTTGTTACAATTATAATACGATATACGGAACACCATATCAAGACCGAGTGATAGCGAATACCAAATGGTGAAATGATTAAGATGAACTGTCAAGTATGAAGTGATAGTAAGTCCACACTAACAGCATATAAGTCCACTAGGTAGTAACATCATGGGAAGGCATCACGGGCCACGTGGTGGCGCTAAAGAGATAGATGTCCATTGGAGAACATTCTGCATGATGTGATTCACATTTGTATGGTTACTCCCAGTCCTGGTTGGTGAGACGAATATCGGGATGGAATTCCTTTAAGGAGGGGAGGATGTAACACCTGGTTAATTTCGGTAAATCGGAGGGAATTTTTTCCGATTAATGACCTGGACTGTTGAGCCCAGTTAGGCTCGTTAGGCCCATTTATGGATTTGCGGCCCAGTAAAGGCCCAATTCAAATACCCGATGTCCGGATAAGTTGTTAGAAGTATTTTGGATGATTGTTATGTTGTTGAAAATGTTGTGGAACGATAAAAGCTGAATTCGGTGTAAACCAGCGAAGTTCGTTGTATAATCGGTAAACGTGCCGAATAACCGGACGTTAAAGTGAATGTGTTGGTTCGAGTGATTATGATAATGGTTATATCAACACGGACGTTAATATTTGTCAGAAAGTCTATTCAGATGTTTATATGTGGTGTGTGCGAACGAAAACGGCAAATGGTGCTTAACGCGCGTAAGTCACCAGTAGTGACAGAGCCGTCACTGAGGCCGGATTAGAGTGTCTAGAAGTGCCAGACACTTGATCATTGGTGTTCTGATCATTAGAAAGAATAACCATAGGGAAGGATGCGAGAAACGGTGAAATTGGTAAACTGTTTCAAAATTGATCGTTTAAGTGTTTAGGATGAATTTAACGACTCTATGGAGTTATAAATATTTTTCTAAGTGTTTACTAAGAATTACAGTCGTGAGTATATATTCGGTTCGTGAAACGGCATTAAACGGGACACGCGCCTTATACGCGCTTTATACCGCGAGTTTAGCTGAATATTCATCAAATTATATTTAATCTGACGTTTTAAAATATTTTGAGAATATTTATGAGGGTTTTCTTTATTACCATCATGTTGGAATTATTGTGCATACATTACGAGATGTTTACAATTTAAAGTTTCGAATATCGCTGTATAATACCTGTGTATCTGACTTTTATCCACCTACAACCCTACATATATAAAGGGTCCTTAACCCATTTCCTTTTCATTTGAAGTAAAGCCCATACACACTTGTGTGTGCTAGATAGAAAGATACCGAGAGAAGGGGGAGACCCAGTTTTTCCGGCCACCAAATCTGGCCAAGGCCGGTGGCGCTACGGCGGTCCCACGGTGGTGTACGACGGTGACCTTGACTTTTCTCCCTCCTTTTCTTCTCCCCTTATTCCCTAGTTCCATCCCCATTCCCTCCGAGTGTTTTCTGGTCGCGAGCAGCTCGTCCAGGTGGCGACAGCTGCCATTTCCGGTAGCGGCGGCTAGGGTTCCACCACGCAACAGCGGCGACGCCCCTTTTTCTTCCCTCTTTACGACTCCCGAGCTTGTTCCCGGTCCCAATCGATGGCAAATAGCGGCGACAACCGCCCATCGCAGCTAGGGTTACGCCGCCTTTTTGTACTCCGGCGACCAAAATGCGAAATGGGGTAAGTATTCGGTCCGATTTCTCTGTTTCTTTCCGTATCAGTTTCATTTCTCCTTCTTAAATTCCGATTGGTACATGCATGTCTAGCTCTGAGCAAGAGGAAGATGTTTTTTGGTGGTTCAAGACGGTGCAGGACAGACCGGCGGCGGCCATGGCCTCCGGCCGCCGAGAAATGGCCCAGGATGATGGTGGTTGGTCATTTTGAACATAAGAATGATCATGGTTGTATTTTGGAAGTGTTTGGATGCATTTTGAACAAGAACGGGTTAACTCAGTACCGAGTCAACCGAGTCGACTCGGTAGACAAATCTGGTCAATGAGTTAACTGGTCAAACGTGGTCAAATGCAGAAACCGACTCCCAATTATTTTTCGTTGCGAAAAACCGTGCGAGATGGACTACTCATTCATCGTTTTTGGATAAAGGATGCATTTTACGGTTAACCGGGTCCGGGTTCGCAAACCGACCGGAAGGTATAACCATGTTCTTTACTTGGTTATCATTTTAGTAACTTTGTATATGCGTCGTGTGAGGAACGATTGTAAACCCGGAGTATTATTGTTATTAATATATAAAAAAAATATATGAAAATGATATATAAGTTTTGTTACCATTTTATGTTAGTAAAAATCATAGATATATGATAATAAAATTATCATTTATGTAACAAAAATTATGATTTTATGATAGTAAAGATTATGAGGTTTTTGCAAATAAAAATGTATCATTTTATATTAATGAAACCTATCATTTCATGTGAAATGAAACGGGTAAACCAATATATAAAAGTTATCATTTTATGTAATAAAATTATAGTTTTGTGATAACAAATTTTATAAGATTATGTAGATGAAAAGTATCATTTTATGTTAATGAAATGTATGATTTTATGTAATAAAATGTATGATTTCATGTGAATAATAAATGGGAAAGCTTGTATCATTTGATGTAAACTTTATAAAGTTTTGTGATACATAAGACCAGATAAAGATAAGGGTTTTGTAAATATATAATATCCGTTTTGGAAACTCTATCAAAGTTATGATTCTATGTTGAGCAAAAGCTATGGTTTTAAGCAATAAAGTTTATCATTTTATGTAAAGAAGTTATGAACTTATGCATACACGATTATGATTTATGTGGATAAAATGTATGATTCGACCTTTATAAAAGTCATAACATCATGAGAAACATAATCGAATAAGTATCTATATATAGATATTTAAGTTATGACTTCTGGGAAATATTCTAAGGCTAATAACATATAATCATTCGAGATCCGAGAGTTTTGTTAGAATAATTAATCTGTCAATAAAGCCACATGGTCGTATTGCCACCACTACTACAAAAAATGCCTTTCTTGACGCGCAATGCGTGTCAAGAAAGGGGTCAGATGACGCGCATTTGCGCGTCAAGGAAGGCCATGTCAAGAAGCTTCTTGATGCGCAAAATGCGTGTCATCCCTTTCTTGATGCGCGAACGATGACGCGCTTTTTATGACGCGCAATGCCCATCATAAAATGCGCGTCAAGGAAGCCAACGTCATAAAGGGAGATGACACGCAATTTTACGCGTCATGGATTTTAAAAAATAAAAAAAAACTATATTTTAATATAATCATTAATTTCCACATTAAATTAAAAATTAACCTGATAATACAAAATAAAAATATACTTATCTGTTACTATATATAATACATATTGGTATAAGGGGCATCGTCATAAAAAATGCTTAATCTTAAGACGCGTACAAAAGTTTATGCAGTGTGTACAAGTGATTTAAGCATCACATCTAAACCATTTACAGCTTAATTTTAGAGATATTTTCGTCATTTACTTCTAATCCTGCAACCCTATGCGCATGCTTCTCCCTCGATATCCCAAAAAATCAAAAGCATCGCTGATCAAAACCCACGCTCTTCAGCCGATATCCCTCTTCAGCGTCTCTCCCCCTCGATATCCAGCAACCTATCGATTACCTCGCAATCTCCAGCCGTCCCTCCCCCTCGATTGGGCATCTTCGTCTTCAGCCGCGCACCTCCCCATTAAAACGTATCACGCAATCTCCCTATCTCTCTGTCGATTGCAATCGCGCATCTCCCTCGATTTGCAAACTCAATTCAAATTTGAAAGCACCCGATTTAAATTAGAAGCCTCTATAAGTTCATGTCTTCTGCTCCATTTGCATCATAGCACCGATTTGTAGTAAGTTATGGTTTTGATATGTTCTAATTTTGGTTTATTCTTTTGTATTTTGGTCAGTTAAGTATTAATATCTTTGATTGCAGAGGCGCTTATGGTTTATTTTTCACCGGAATCAAAACTATTCGATGAAGGTGTGTTCTCGATTTCTCCTGTTGCAGAGGCGCTTATGATTTATTTGTGTTATTGGATTGACCTAAAAAATCTTCTTAATTTTCTATACAGTCAGTTTTTGCTACAAGATCTCCACCATTCTTCGTCTTTTCGTTTGGGTATCTGCTGTGCATACATAGGTTAATTTCGTCTCGCTCACATCTTGATTTGGACAGGTATTCTACATGTATTTGTTTGCTATATTGATTTCTTTACAACGTTTTAATTAGAGAAATCCGAAGAAATAGATTTCTAATTCGTCATTATGGTTTTGATGTTACGGATGAGCCTGGTAAACAAGTGAGAAGTGATGTTTGGGTAAAGAACCATGGCACTTCTCATGTTGCTTTCAGGGTATTTCTTACATGTTTTAGTAGAATTTGTTAAATTTTTAGATGATTGTTATGAATTTGGTTTTATACTTCACTCTTTATTTTTATTCCTATAAAAATTGAGTATTCATTTTTTATAATTGTTCTATAATATATGAGTTTTAGAAAATCTTGGCTTCAAGAGTGCATCTACTGATCAGTTCAATAATAATAGTTGAACTGGAAGAGAACTGTAGAGAAAGCATCTTTTTATAAATCACTCTTTTATCATATATGAGTTTTAGAAAATCCTGGCTTCAAGAGTGCAACCACTCAATTTACTTTCTTAAAAGATTATTGTTTGTACATGGAAATTAGTGTTACAGGCAAAAAGCACACAGTCTGTTAGCATTAGCGTTCATTTAAAAAGTGGATCTTATTTATAAATCTTTATATGTGTTGATTTTCTAAGTGTCAATTAGCATTAGCTAAGCTTCTATGTTGTTGATCCTCAAGGTTTGACTTTTATGCGTTAGTCATTCGTTGTTTGCCTATGTTTTTAGAGTGAGCTCCATTAATTTTGGGTTTTTGTTTGTTTAGTGAAGCTGTATACTAGATTGGATTTGACAAAATAATCTTGATCCATGTAAGTTTTCTCAGGTTCTTAAAGTTCCCATCCATGATTTCATGAAATTCTAATAATGAATGATGAGTTTTCAGGGATCTATGGAGTGTTGGAAGCTTGAACTTGATCAAAATATTCAAAACCCGCCTCCAAAAAGGCGATATGGGTCATTGGTTTTTACACTAAAGGAAATGGAGGACGCCACCTGTTTCAGTGGGGAAATTCTGCTTAGAAAGTGAGAGTTTGCTAAAGTCTACAAGGGAAAGCTGCACTAGAGTGAGTAAGTTTTTTGAAAGTTATAATCTTGTATTGAAAAAATCATATTGATAAAGATGGGATTAGAACAAAAGACCTAAAATCATATTTTGAAAAGTAAGAATCTTGGTTTTTTTGGAAGGTTGTGGCAATCAAGAAAATGGAGTCACTACAATTTAAAGCAGTAGAAGGGGAGCGAGATTTCATGTTAAAGTTGATATTTTGAGCAGATTTGATCATCCAAATCTTCTTTCTATTGTGCAGATGGGAAGCACAGGTTTCGGGTCTTTTGAATAGATGCAAAAAGGAAATCTACAAGATCAATTAAGTGGTATTAAATATTGTATGTATTCAATTAAACATCTTGATTCATATTTGTTATGATAATCGTTTAGGTACAGTCCAAGTTTGATTCATATTTCTTATTATAATCTTTAATTTTTTGAAGAGTTGTTCAAATGCTCAAAAGAGGTCAACTTTACAATTTGTTTTATACAAGTTGGTCGACCCGCGCTTCGCAGCGGAGTCGAACCGTTTTAAAAATTCATTTAGCCAAACCGTGCGAGAATCGGTTTTACAACAAAGTACCAATTCCAATATACTCAAACAAAGTACTGGGTGACCTGTAATCATGCCCTGAAGACCCCTAAATAAAACTCAATTAACCCAACAATTTGGCAACAAAAGGATTTTTGAACCAAGAACAATGTAACGACAGGTGATACTTTGGATAATGTGTTGTTCATGTGTGAAGCCTTTCATACATACATCAGTACAATTTGACAACAAATATAACAATTCAAACTTCAGAATGCAAGATTAAATTATTCATTTAACAAAAACTCCAATTAAAAAAGTAACATGTGTTATTTGCTATTAAAAATAATGGAACCATATCAATATATTATAAGTGAGAGTGTAAGTATATTTTCATATATACTGAAACTTAGAAAACGGCAAACCGTTGGGTGTCACCAATACCTCGAGAAACCTTTTTTTTTTTGAACGGCTATTTTTTTTTATTTTACACCAACTTTCACAATACCTCGAGAAACCTGTTACAATGGTGCTAGGGTGATGAAGTGGGTAGATCAATCAAACTGATAGTATTAAATACTCATAAACATTCACAAAACATGTTCAGAAAGATACCTCATGTGACCGAACGGAAGTAGAATTTGACACTACACTTCAATCTTTGTAACCGAACCTTGAAAATCAATTTTCAATTCATCAAAACCGGGTGTACTATTGATTAGAAAATATGCATTTAAAATACAGTGTAAATAATCATAGGTAGAAACATTTATGTGGGAGTTGAGTTACATTGGCACTGTATATCATTTCGGTTCAACAAAATAAGATATAGAAGAGATTATATAAATCAGTCTTCTATAGTTTCATCCAATTTCATCAAAATCCAATAAATGAACCGACATTGGACTCAGGTTTATGCACACGATTAAGAAAGTGAGAGCCTAATTTTCTTTTTCATTGAAAATATGATTTCAAAACAAACAATCAACTACTCATACAACTTTACCTTCAATCAGATCTCAATAGACCTAAAACAACTCCCATTAAGCTATCATCCAAAATAAGTTTCTGATGAAGCTGTAACAAAACAAAGACAATGAGCATGCATCACAAACAGAGGACAATTAAACCATTAATTTTGTGACCAAAACATAAACAACCTAAAAGAAGGAAACATGAGAGGGACATTTATACAAACAGTTGTTGAGCATGTAAATGATATGTGTTTCAGATTTGTAGTAAAAATAGAATCGGACTCACCGGTCATCGATTAAGAAGCTGCAAAATAAAAAATTTAAGCATCTAACAACATGCAATGCAATATATAGAAACCTAAACTTTTTCAACAAACGTTTATGTCAAAATCAGAAAGCTAACAACAACCTAATGCTTGACCTGGTAAGTGTAATATGTAATAGAGACGTTGCACTTATGAATTCAAAAAACAACCTAAGCAAGCCAACAACTCATGTACGCCTTGAATAAGAGCCTATCATAAAAACAATTACATAGGATAAAATAATACAAAATACACTTACATTAATAATCAATGCAAAATAAAGTATGTTATCAAAGGAATAAAACCAACACACCGGTAAAATCAGATGTTCCCTAACGCCTACTACAATTAGGTGGTTCTTGGGTTTGATTTCGCTGGTGATGGTGGTTTCTTGTATATCGATTGGTCATTCTTATCCTTTGACACAAATATGTAAATAAAAATGGAATTAGGCATTCACGTATCTCTCAATTTTACATAGAAAACATGTTTCGATCTTCTCCATAGAAATTAGTTGTTGTAACTAAAAGTAGACACTTACATAAAATTTTCAGTTTTGTTCTCTACTTGCACCTGTAAATTAATCAAAATCAGAAAGAACATGTAAATTCGTTATGAAATAGAACTATTTATGACTTGCGATTTCAGGTTTTGATCTGCGCAACTCCATACCAGTGTGCACGAAGATCGGGAACTGGGAAGAAACGTCATAGCGCTACCATCAACAGCGATAGAAGCCCTACCATTGATCGAAATCACAAACCACCATCAATATCGCTGCTACTACGGCCATGAACCCTAAATCGAGGCAATAAAACCATCCACCACTGCCTACAAACATCACCATCGCACCATCAAAAACTCCGATCTACAGATTTGGAGTACAAATCTATGGGAAGGCAGATCTGATGGACTAAAAGACTTGTCGTAACCACCGCTTCGACCACCCTTCTCTACGGTCGCTGAAGACCGCCATCATCTGAATCATGTAAGTTTAAATGGTTTTCATCGGTAGGTTTCTTCAACCAAAAGAGGGGTTCATCGTCTTTGCAGAACCATTTTGGGACGCCATTATTTACCAAGCCTAAAATCTTCCCTTTAGCTTTCACTTTCCTTGCACTCTTTCTCCAGTAACAGTAAAAGGGAGTAGTTGCTTTCACTTTCCTTTGCTCACCTGCTCCATCTGCATCTGCTAGATTTGCTCCTACCTGCTACATAAATAAAATAGTGTGTAAAGGTAAAAGCAAATCACTTGTACCCATAGCTAAAAAAAAGGTACATCAGCTTGTGCAGCAAAAACTTGTAACCCAAAAAGTATGGCCTTATACCATATGCTTAACAAATTGTACATTATGAATAAAAAATGGTACTATGTAGTTGTGAAATGTATATATAGGGTAATACGTTTTAATTTCTTATTCTTATAATTTTTAATTTACTATCCTTTGTAGTTGGTTCTAAGCCAGACCGCACTATCACTGTATCTTTATTTTTTAACTTCACACATCAAGTGCCCTATGCAGTGACCGAGTATTTTCTTTCTTACATATAGTTTTTGAATTTTGATCTCGAAGTGGTATAGTATCTTCTATTTTCATATATTCCGAATCTTTTTTTAATGTGGGCATTTGTTTATCTCTTTTAATGTTTTAGTGTCTGCATATGTTCTGAATCCTTACAAAATGCTGACAACTAACTTGAATTTTGGGATTTGGATAGTGTAATACTATGATAACATACAAAAAAAAAACTATTACTAGATATATAATCTTTGTTTTACTTTGCATTTTTTGTATCGCTTATATAATCATGTTTCCACCATTGGAAATAATATGATAATCATTTTCGCTAACAGTAAGGTGCAGTCATTTTTATAAATCTTAATTAATTATTATTACTTAATTAAGTTAGATGGAATTATATGTTAAGGTAATCTTACTTAATGGCATACATTATTTGAATATAGAACATTTTTAATATAGAACAGGAGCAAAAGCCTCACCTTTTTTACTTCTTTTTCCTTTCTTTTGTTTTATTTATAATGCTCTCCTGACTTTTCTCTTATAAACTTCCCTGCTGCAACTCAATAAAACAATTACGACACCTTTTAGGCTTTTAGAGAATCAAGGGTATTGTCCTTTATATTATTTTTTCTGTAACCCAAATTTCATGTATATTTTTAGATTGGTTTCACATTGGCTTCATGAAATTTTGGATAAAAATATACATGGCCGGAGTAGCACATCGGCAGCGAGAGCAGTGGCAAGGAAGTCATCAACAAATTCAAAAGTTTATTTAAGCCATTTGGATAATTGGATTTAAGATTGTGGTTTAAGAATTTAAGATTATCATAAAACTGTATTGACATAGATGGGGAAAAATGTGGAATGTTTTTTTTATGTAGTTGGCATAGATACCTTATGTTATATGGTACACTGCCTTGAAAATGCTTTTAGTTGTAAACATTTCAGTACAATTGCTGGTTTAAAGAATTATTATGGTTCAAATCGTTTTGTTGACTTTTATATAGTTAAACTTTTATGTTGACTTCTATATAGTCAAATTGTTAGTTAAAAGGGGTTGAGTACAAGTAGCGTTTAAAGAATTATTTTGGTTTTCACTGTTTGCTTGACTTATATATAGTCACAACTGCACGGCTGCAACCTATTTACCAACTTCTAAACAAGTTGTTGCAACCTATTTACCAGGCTTGAAAACTAATAAATACATGGTTGCAACTTTTTCAAACAGTTATGTCATCAACATTAACAATTTTACAAATTGCTTATAACCCATTGAGTTTTCCATTTGACATAAACATATATACTGGTCATGTTTGGAATTAACGATTTAGCCCGTCATTGACTGACCCTAGACTAATAACAACCTAAAGGGTGTGAGTCTCTGTTAAAAGGGAAGATTAATGAATCCACATAATCATATGAGGAAACAAAATAAGACTAGAAAAAAGAGATTATAAGTCCATATTAACCTTTAAATTACTATCTTTATGATTAGTTACGTAATCTTATTCATGTGCTTCTTATTGGTTAATTGAGATTGAGATATGCAAGACTAATGATATAGATATAATACAACGGTTTGATAAATGAGAAAACTAACAAATGTATGATACAATATATAATGGGCGAATTGATAAACTAACAGAAAACAAGTACCGTTAGATGTTGTCGTTGTCGCCGCATTGCGCGATGGTATATTTCTTTTTCATTTTTTTCAGAATTAAACAGTTGATTGTAAATGTATGGGTTTTAAGATTTTTTGTTTTATAAGTGTATCCCTATATTTTTTTTTTCAAAGCTCTCGACGCATTCCAACAAAGGAGTTTAACCCATATAATTTCATGAAAGCTACATACACAAACAAGTCATGAGCCTTGAAAATGCTCGCCGCCGTCGAACGCACATGTACCACATTATAAATTGTTGCCACGCCATATCGTGTTAACATAAACAAATATCATGTTGTAAATTGTTGTCGCCACCGGACACGCGTACAGAAGACAAATAAAGCGCTATAAACTGTCACCCGCCGCAACGCGCGGGTCACCCGCTGCAACGCGCGGGTCACCCGCCGCAACGAGCGGGTACTCCACTAGTAACAATATAATGTATTTCATATATATAACAACATTACAGAGTTTACAATGAGTTTAGAAATGGATTCATATGCTACCAACATTTATCAACTAACAAAATGGATGATGGAAGAACAGGTGCTTTCTGATCCTTGTGCAGTTCTAACCTCAATGTTAGCATCAGCAGCTTCAAATTCAACAATTTCATGTAGTATGACTTTTAGTGAAGTTGATGAACTTCCTTGCTGTTCAATTCTGTAACTCAATCACCGCTGCCTCGCAGACAAAAACACGGTCCTGAATATGGAAAAAGTATGTTAGGAATATAAAAAGAATTTTGTGTAGAAATAGGATAAAAAATCTATTGGGCTATCAGGATTTGTTCAACATTCAAGAACTAAAACTTTAGAATCAGTAGTAAAAAGAAAAAAAAGAAATGGAGTATTTAATTTAGTCAGTAGTAATGAAATGGGTTAAAATGTTTGTATTATTTTAGCAATAGTAAGACCTTTGTTTTTCCACCTTAACCATAAGTTTCCTTGTACTGGTTTGGGCATAAGCAAATTTTGTCCAGTTATAGCCCTTAAGAACTTTTTTAACAATCAGATAAACCACAAAATGATGTCTACTGATTGCAATCTCAGAGTAACCATGCAGGCAACACATAAGCATGCATCAAATCTTTAATATGATATAAAAGCATTTATATTGAAAGGGAAGTTGTACATTCTTTAATATGATATAAGTATGGTATCATTCATTCTAATGATGTGTGGATCATAACTCACCTTCAACTTGGACCTTAGTGATGACTAATCTGAAAAACTTGCATCAAATCTTCTTTTTCCAATGAATGTCGGTTGACCCCTGAAAGTATATGAGAGAATAAGTCTAACATCTAATTTTGCATGAAACAAAAAATTAATAACGATACCACCAGATTCTCGCCTCAAAGCCTCTTTAGCATACCAAGAACAAATTTTAAGGTACATCGCATATAGTAACCTAAAAGAGCTCGAATAGATGGAAAAGAAAAACAGAGAACTAATCGTTTATGGACACGCCGACATCGAAGGATTTTTGAAACACCTGCAAGGGAAACCATTGCAGATTTTATTACTTGTTGGAACAGTAGGATTGCAAATCCAAAGTAACTAATTCTTCTCCAATGGTGGATGGAGTAGTAAGAAGTGTAGGTCCGGAAATCTCCCAAACTCACGATATCTAATCAAACACGAGTGCGGAATCCTCGTATAAGATCGATTCAAGAAGAATAGTAGTAGAAGAGACTAGATCTATGAGAAAGATGAAGTCTTGAATGAATAATCACTACTATTGAAGCTGATCGTAAACTAGAAGCAACAATGAAATCGTAAACTGCCTTTGAAATATGTTGAAAAGCTTTCCATACAATCATAATCAAGTGGGTTTATATACTACCCACTATACAAATCGTAAACTATATGGAAGCCCACATGGCCCAATCATAAACATTAAACAAGCCCACTAACTAGTAAATAATAAGCCCAAAACTAATATAAACTAAGCCCAACACTAATGTTCATGCCTTACATAAATATAGCCCTACAATCTTCCCCTAGGCATGAAACATTAGATCACTTACGGCAGCAGCATGATCAAACCTGAATGTGCTTTGTACGTTGTTGGACCACCATCCGTTCTCTAGAATCCGCTTTGCAGTTCCATCAAAGATACCAACCCTTATAGCATTCTCCATGTCGTTTTCATCTCCAAGTATGGGTTGGGTGGCTAGGAGCTTGATGTCTCGCTCTCCAAATCTTAGCAAGTCCACTGGATCGTAAAATCGGAATTGCCTCATCGGCTTGCAGAGCACCACCACTTCATGAGTTGTCGGATCGTAACACCAGCAATCAAAATTTCTGACCAGTGTGCCATCTTTGATCTCGTCCAACATGTTAATGACTCTTGTACGCTTAGTGGGTGGCCTCCTAGCTTCACCAACGGGCTGCCCTGTCACTGGGTCAGTCCCTGTCTCTCTCCATCTGACCTCTTTCAACTCAAACTCTGCAAAGTTTTTTTCTTGATGGCTCAGCAGGTTGTTGCGGATAAGATTTCCTTCAGGTCCATTCCACCTGTTTATGAAGGGAGCTCTCAAAAGGCTTCTGATCTCAGGCTCAGTCCAGGAGTGGAATTGACCACGCGTTTGATAATACTCCACAGGACTGTAGCCGTCACGGATCACGGCAAAGAGTTTCTTCTCATTGTCATAATGCCAACACAAGATGGTCTCACGACTCCCACGTTTGTCAATTGAGCTCTCACCCACATCAATGGTGTATTGAGTGGGGGCTGGTCCCTGGAAGAACTCCCTGAACCAGTTTTCGTGGCATCTTGGTGCCTTGGAGATGATTCTGCCACTGCGGGCGTAATCAGACATATCAATGTTCTCATCTCCTTCATCTGTCTCCATAACATCTGCAGCCTGCATCCCCTGTGACGAACCTTGACCTGGGGCACCTGAGGAGTTGGACCCCACAACATCCTTCAATTCATCGAACTTCTTCCTCAGGTCCACCAGCATGTTGTACAGATATTTCATTCGGTCTTTGTCCGCCACCTCCTTCTCTCTCATATACTTGTTTTCTGCTTGAAGAGCCTTGATCTCATTCTCTCTAATTCTGTTTTGAGAGATCAGGAAATTGATCTGAGGATCAGCACTTATCCTCATATTTATTGGAAGCTCCGCTGCTTGAAATGGCCTGAAGCTAGGAGCAGCTGTAGGCGGAGTTATTACAGGTGCAGCGCTCACTTTCACTGGGCTTGGAACAGCGAATGTGTGATCAACCTCCAAGAATTGCCTATCTTCCTGAACAGGGCTTTGTTCATTCAGAATAGGGCTGGCATTCTGCACAGGGGCAGGTTGTTCTTCATCAGTTGTTGATGTTGTTGTTGTTGTTGTTTCAGCTTGACTGGCTTGGCCTTGTGAGCTCTGACCCACTTCTGGTTGAACAATCAGCACACTGGAGCTAGTTTTCTTGAAGCTAAATCTAACAGTCCTTGGGTCAGTCCTCTTCCTCGGAGAAGGTTCACGAGCAGGCATTGGATCTTCTGATACCTCAGTCAACTCAAATTGAGTGTCAATGTCTTGAGGTACAGAATCACCAGAGGAAGAGGCATTCATCACATCTCTTGATCTTTTCAGACTCAAAGGCCCCAAATCTCCATATATATCATCATCTTCTGGATCAGCAAATATGTCATCCATGACATTTTCTTCGTCTGAAGGGATTGCCTCATGATCCTCGACCACATTCACAGCTGGAGTCACTGCAATGTCTTGGTCTTCAGCCACTATAGCATTCACCACTGGCACGTCAGCTTCTGGTTCAGAATCATCCATCACTTGTTCCCTTGCAACCTCTGGGAACGCACCCCTCTTAGCCCACTCCAGTCTACCTTCAAAAGATTGCTTACCCGGTCTATCTTGGGTTTGCAGGCCAAAAACTCCGATGTCCATCACCTTCACATCTAGTTTCTCAACCCTCTCCTCAATCATTGGATACTTCTTCATCACCACCATTTGGACGAACCTCGGTGTCATTAGAAACTGTTCTCTGGCACTTAGCGCTGCATTGCCTACCCAGTCAATCAGCATCATCTTTGAGAAGTTAAAGTCCCAATCTAAGGCCAATGCTACGAAGGCAGTTCCATGAAGTTGGTTTAACTGATCGAAGCTCGTTCTCTTGCCAAGGAAAGATTTCTGCAAGTAATGCGCCAGGCACCTCCAGTAGTGCGGCAGAAGCTTCTTAAAGATGGGCGGAAATTTTCCTTCATACCCCATTGATTGCGCACCCGCTAGAACTACCTCCTTCGGATACTTGATAGGATGAGAAGCATCATCAGTAATGTTCAGACCTTGTCTGATATCTTCTTCCTCAATCACTATTTGTCTGTTCTGGACCGTTGCGGTAATCCTTGTCTTGTCGGAATTTGCCCTAGCAGTACCCCAAAATATCCTGACCAGCATCTCATCAATGAGTACATTCGTCCTCAGGGCATGGTTGATTTTACATGTGTTCATCCCGGCCACTAGAGAGTAGAATAACTCCATATGTTTTTCTGGCGGGTCTTCCAGATAGGCCGGCATACAGTGATCCTGTTCATATTTTATATCTTCGATAAGCATCTCTTCTGCCATCTGAGAAAGACAAGACATATGCATCAGACATATTCAACAATGCTATTATGTTTGTCACCAACTTGAAGTTCAAAAGATTAACTCATTTAAATTCTAAAAACTTTCAATTTAAATTATTCAAGTGAAATATTTGATTTTGTAACACAATTTGACAAACACAATAATTTTAACTTAAAAACCAATTAAGTTTGATGAGATTCTTAAAAACATTGAGTGTTTGAGATTAAAAACACTAGATTACGATCCAATAGTGGGTTTACGATTCCAATATTAGGATTACGATCCTTCAATAAGGTTTACGATCGGATTTAAATCGAAACAGTGTTGGCCCAATCGTAATCTCATTGTCCAATCGTGAATAGGTTAAAGAGCCCTAAGCCCGATCGTAATCTCCGAAGATCGTGAACACAGCTTATCGTAAACTCAGTCAGTCGTAATCTCCGATCGTAATCAACGATCGGAAACGCGAAACGTCGTCTTCTTCACCATTTCGATCGGAAACACAGAGATCTCCATTGATGGACCTGCAACAAAACTCGTAAACACATTAATACACCTCATTTGAGCAAAATAAACAACCAAAACTACCTTTAAAAGAGTTGACAAACACGATTCCGACTTCTATTCGCGCAAAATCGACTTAAAACGGGTAGTAAAACGTAAATGATCACCGAGTGAACCAAAACTCAGAAAAACTGTAAAGAATCGATACACGAACACGGAAACACACGATTGATGGAGGGGTTTTGGTCGGAAATGGTTGTCGATGGTGTCTGTGTGCTCAGTTTACACAGGGGATGGCCGGAGATGTGTCGGATTGTTTTTCCGGCGAGGTCGTGCGGCGGTTAGGGTTTCTTTGAGAGTGATCATAAATGTTGGAACTAATAATAAGTGTGACTGACGCCATCAAATCTATTCTCGAATAATTAGGTTGAAGAATCCATTGTGATTTGATTCAGAGACGCGGGTTGTGATGCTCGAGGCTTGCAAGTTTGGACCGAAGACGTTTTCTTGAAAAGTCAACTGTTCGAGTCAACGGTTAACGTAAAAGTCAATGGAAGATCGGTTCGAGCGAGTCAAGCTTCATATTAATTAAATCAACTTTGATTTAATTAATAATTTATTTTAGTTGTTTATTTGTAATAAGCTCATTTTATTTGTGTTTAATAGTTAGTGGGCTAGTGAGCACATGGGCTCTCTATATATAGGGTGAGTGTGCTCCATTAGAACGATGATGAATAATGAGTGATGTGAGCTATCATTCTAGAGAGAGAGTCACACATTGGGTTTGAGCTCAACCCAATGTGACCATGGGTTTCCTATGACGAGTTTGTAATCATTCGGTTTCTTGTAATCATTCAGCAATAATCAATGAATCGTTTGAATTATTATTTCTTGTTATAGATTATCTTTGATTCTCATCATCCCGTCTCCTCATCTCATCTTCGTTCTTGCTCACGATCGAGATTCTTGATGTGAAATCGGTCCTGACAAATGGTATCAGAGCGGGTACCGATCAGATCTCGTCTCACGACGAATCTGGTCATTCGAATCTTGATTTTGAGCTTGAATGAGGTGCTGATTGGAAAACCCACTTTGGAGACTTTTTCTACTTTTTCTTATTTTTGGAGCTGTTTGGATGATTTCCGGATGAATCTGATGATAGATTCTTGTTGTTGGGTTCATTAAGATATGATTTCATGCTCCATATGTTCAAATCAGTGAAGAAATCCGAGATCTGTAGCTGAAAAACGAAGCTGTTAGGGTTTTCACGTTTTTTGGGTGTTCTTGAAGATTTCGAGCTTTGATCTTGAGTTTTTGGTGTTATACTCAGTGTTTTTGGATGAAATAAAGCACTATTCTTGATGGAAAACGCGTTCCGGATCCAATGGAAGCATCGGTTTCGCCTGATTCGCAACATATTTGATAGATCTGGAAAAACACACACTTGACGGTATTTGTGCATGTTCTTCATGTTCTTGGTTATTTTCTAGATTTTTGTAGCTGATTCGATCTGATTTACTGCTGTTTA
The DNA here is from genome assembly GCA_039602395.1 of Deinandra increscens subsp. villosa. NCBI lineage: Eukaryota > Viridiplantae > Streptophyta > Magnoliopsida > Asterales > Asteraceae > Deinandra > Deinandra increscens. Next base: position 45,848,319 of record JBCNJP010000012.1, read on the forward strand.
TGGATTGTTTGTGGCCAGAACATTGTCATGAATAGCTAATCTTCACGAATCGGTCACGAATCTGTGGTCTAATCTCATTTTGGGACATCGAATTCGCATCAGATTTGACTGTGTTCTTCATTTTTCTGGACTTTGCTTGAAGGTTTGAAGTTGTCCTTAGCGACTTCACTTTGTTGAAGATATACTTGGCGACTTCAACTCTGTTCCTAGCGATCTCAGCTTGTCTTGGCGATTTCATGCCTAGTTCTTGGCGATTTCAATAAACCTTGGCGATCTTGAACGTTTTTGGCGACCTCGAATGGCTTGGCGACCTCGTATGGCCTTGGCATCCTCAATGTGTTTGGCGATCTCGCCTAAACACGACATCTGGGTCTTTGTTCGAATAAGTTTCAGTGGATTTAGATCGTATAGATGTGTAGAGGATCGACACACGAGTTCAACGAGCTAAAATTCGTGAGTTTTGGTCGAGTTTCGACTGAGATATAACCTGATTACACTTTTCCGGTGACTGGTTGCTTTTTCCGGTCGTTCTAGGGTTTACGGGGCTGGTCGGATGATTTGGAGAAGACGTGATGATGTGGCAGGTCTGCATTCGCTGGAAGAGAATTTCTCTCTCCTCATTCTTGTCGGTCAAACACTGTTTTCTCTTTGTGTTGTCTCCATAGCATTGGCTGGAGGTTATTCCAAGTGGGGCCCAACAGACAAGGGACGTTGGGAGCTTTATTGCTGGTCGCTCCTCATTGGCCTACAAATTTACGTGGGACCCCCCCCCCCTTTAATAAAAGATCCGTTGAAAGCTTCTCGCTGCTGAAATGCTATTGGCTACATGTAATTTTCGTGGACCCCAGGTGCTCTACAAGATCCGTGAAAAAGGAATAAGAATTCGCAGGTTTCTTTTTGTTGTCTCCATTTTATTGGTTCACAGCCTCTTCACGTGGGTCCAGGCGCAGAAGTCAGCTGTTAAAAGGCTTTGTATTACTGCCATCTGATTGGCCAGCGTAATATCCCACGGATCCAGCTCATCTGCCATAGATCTCATATTTTCTGCACCGTTGGATCAGCTACAATCTGAATTCTAATTGGTCAGAATTCACTCACATGGATTGTGTTTTCTTGTGGAGATTTAACAAATAATAACGAATTTTTCCAGTATTTTCGTTAAATGCGGGGTTTTTCTTAACAGTTTTTAACGAGACTTATAAGATGACCCCCGAACGGAATTTTTGAAATTTTCGTCGGTTCATGGATTTATTCCGCCATATTTCGACCGGGTTTCTAGTTTTTGTTGACGTCACGCCACGTTAGCTAACGACCACTGACGGACTGGTTTCGCTTCTCGGTTAAGTCTGCAACTGTTTCGTTATGTCTCACTCCAAGTTGTTTAGCTGATGCAGCGCTGATGTCATCTAACCGAATTAACTGGAATCTCAGTTAAATATTGGAATATTCCGTTAAATCTCTAACGGAATGCCGTTACTTGAATAAAATTTACGGTCTTCTCATATTCATTCCAAATTGCACCGTTTAACTCAGAATTCTTCACGGAATATTTTTCCGAGCTCGATTTTCTTCGCCCAAAATTACGAAGACTCCGATTATGAATAAATTTCGCGTTTACGCTCGGGATCTCAGTTTTTCACCGATTTGACATTATTTTCGCATCCAACCTAGTCACGCGGAACAAGTTCAGTATATATGGATCATTCACAACTGTCAGCACCCGGCTTCCGGTTGTTCACAAGATTGTCCGATTTCAGGATTTTAGTACCGTTTTCTCTTCGGAACTGAGCGGAACGGTTCCACTCTCTGCATCTGATTTTCCGCTTCCGCATCGGATGTTTTCAGAGGGATCTAGAGAAAAGGGGGAACTTCTATGGATTTGGATTATCGGGTCGATTATCTGAAGTTGGAGCATTTTCAGTGATTGATTGGTTTATCTGATTCGATTTGTTGCAATTTCTTTTCCAATGTTCAGCATTCTTAGTATTGTACCCGACCGTGTGAACCGAGTGAACTGCAGCACTTGGATCTCAACTAGAGCAATAAGAACAGAAAAAGCTTATTCAAAGGGGGAATCTTTACAACAGAAAGATTTAGGTTTATCAGTTATTCTTCGAAGATGTACGACAGAGCGGTTCTTCACCAGTATGACAGATTTGACAGCTTCAGTCAAGGGGGAATTGTTGGAACTAATAATAAGTGTGACTGACGCCATCAAATCTATTCTCGAATAATTAGGTTGAAGAATCCATTGTGATTTGATTCAGAGACGCGGGTTGTGATGCTCGAGGCTTGCAAGTTTGGACCGAAGACGTTTTCTTGAAAAGTCAACTATTCGAGTCAACGGTCAACGTAAAAGTCAACGGAAGATCGGTTCGAGCGAGTCAAGCTTCATATTAATTAAATCAACTTTGATTTATTTAATAATTTATTTTAGTTGTTTATTTGTAATAAGCTCATTTTATTTGTGTTTACTAGTTAGTGGGCTAGTGAGCACATGGGCTCTCTATATATAGGGTGAGTGTGCTCCATTAGAACGATGATGAATAATGAGTGATGTGAGCTATCATTCTAGAGAGAGAGTCACACATTGGGTTTGAGCTCAACCCAATGTGACCATGGATTTCCTATGACGAGTTTGTAATCATTCGGTTTGTTGTAATCATTCAGCAATAATCAATGAATCGTTTGAATTATTATTTCTTGTTATAGATTATCTTTGATTCTCATCATCCCGTCTCCTCATCTCATCTTCGTTCTTGCTCACGATCGAGATTCTTGATGTGAAATCGGTCCTGACAGTAAACGCAGAAAGAGAAGAAATGAGGAATCGTGAACAGGAAAAGGGTTTTATACTCATTAAAAAAATTTCATTTTTACCCCCTCAAGTTTCAGAATTATTTTATAAACACACCCCAAACCTCAAAAACATTGACAATTCTCATGAAACTTTATAATTTTATCCTTTGAGAAATTACGAAGCTTCCCCTCAGACTCAAACCCCAAGTATCTGATCTTGATCATAAAATAAAAATGATAAATAAATTTGTAAACATTTAAGGCATTGAAAAATAATATAAACCATAAAACAATTAAAACATAAAAACAGATATTAAAAAAAATTACTTGCCTCGAAGCTGATTTAAATTTATGGATCAAACCAGACATATCTTTGACTGAGGAACCCTTTTTAGCTTCCGTTACTCGACGCTCTGAACGATTGCTCAAAATTTTTGAAATCATATAAACTCACATCCATTTAAAAAAATTTAAGTGCTTAATTGTGGTACATAATTACCGTCATGTTTAACCGTCCCCACACCCAATTGTTCATAGCAAAACCTACCCAACCTCAGAGTTTATTGAGGATTCACACACCCCCAACTTGAGGAACCATGCAACACTGCTTTGACAACCACTTATTTCTTATTTTCTTGAATTATCGGTTGGTGATCAGGTCGGCCGCATAAGCACGCAGAGAAGACCAACAAAATAATTTTCTTTTCTTTTTCTTTTTCTTTTTCACAATTTTCATATATATTATTTTTTAATTCTTTTTCTTTTTCTTTTTCTGTGGTGTTGTCATTTACAGTATAAACATGGCGTGTGAGAGAGTGAATACTAGGTAAATTACCACTCTCAACCCATTTTTGCCGGGTCTCAGTTTTTTAAACTATGTAAACTAGGATGGAAACCTAAACATATATAAGAGTTAAGATTACTGCACTTACAATGGATGATCATTGTTTTTGATTTAGCTTACCGAACATCATCTTTGAGACGTCTTTCACTTCTGCTTTACACGTGTCAGTCTCCGATCGTCATGGAAATTTATATCACTTCCTACCAACTCAAGGCAAAACAAAAGACATCATAAAAACCTCAAACAGATATTTTTTGAATTTTCTGAGACAATTATATTTCTTCCCCTGTTTTTATGAGGCTTTTGAAAACAAACACTATTTTTTTTTTGTTTTTAAGATTTCTTAAAAAATAAAAAATAAAATAAAAATAAAAAATTTGATCAGATCATTCCTCGAAGGCAATCATCCGAAGGCCTTCGACACACATTTCAAAATTAGGACGCGGGAGGGGTTTTGTGAAAATGTCCGACACATTCTGATCGGAGCTTACCTTTTGAAGCTGAATTAGCTCCCGATCATAGCAATCTCGAATGAAATGTACCTTTATGTCTATATGCTTGGTTTTAGAATGTTGGACGGGGTTTTTCACAATTTCCAGAGCAGCAGCATTGTCGCAAAAGATAGGAGTGTTAACGAATTCCATACCGTAGTCTGTGAGCTGGTTTTGGATCCATACTACCTGTGAAGTACCGGCAGATGCGGCCACGTACTCAGCTTCGGCAGTTGATTTTGATACGGTATGCTGCTTTTTGCTCTGCCAGGAAATGAGTCGATCGCCCAGATATTGACATCCTCCAGTGGTTGACTTCCGATCCAAGTCACTGCCTCCATAGTCACTGTTAGTATATGCATACAATTGAAAGTCAGTGTTCTTTGGGTACCAAAGACCAAGCCTAGGCCTGCCCTTCAGATACCTAAAAATACGTTTAACAGCATTTAGATGAGAAAGTTTAGGGTTAGCCTGATAGCGAGCACACAAGCAAACTGCATGCATAATATCTGGCCGACTTGCTGTTAAGTACATCAGCGAACCAATCATTGATCGATACATGAATTCGCTCACTGACTCCCCGTCTGCATCTGCTGACAAAAGAGGTCGGGATGCCATTGGAGTTGAAATTGGCTTTGAGTCTTGCATCTTGAATTTTTCTAGAATCTCATTCACATATTTGGCTTGGTGAATAAGAATCCCAGATTCATCTTGTTTTACTTGCAAGGCTAGGAAGAAACTCATCTCCCCCTGATCGCTCATTTCAAACTTCTTTCTCATAATCTCTTCAAACTCGGTGCACAAATCTTCATTGGTTGACCCGTAGATGATGTCATCTACGTAAACTTGCACCATGATTATGTCATCCTTCACCCTTTTCCGAAACAATGTCTGATCCACCACCCCTCTCGTGTATCCATTCTCCACCAGATGTGTTGATAGCGTCTCGTACCACGTTCTTGGAGCTTGATGTAACCCATACAAAGCCTTGTCCAGAAGATACACATAATCTGGATGCTCCTCATCTACAAACCCCGGTGGTTGAGACACATAAACCTCTTCATTCATCTCAGCATATAAGAATGCTGTCTTGACGTCCATCTGGTGTACCGTGAAATTCAGATAAGATGCAACCGCAAGAAATATACGAATAGCTTCCAGTCTTGCCACAGGTGCATACACCTCATCATAGTCAATTCCATGGATTTGTCGATGACCTTGAACTATTAACCTTGCCTTGTTTCGAACGATTATACCCGTGTCATCCTTTTTGTTCTTATACAACCAACGAGTGGGTATAACCTTCTTGTCGTCTGGCCTCTTGACTAGTCGCCACACTCCCAGCTTTGAGAATTGATTTAATTCATTGTGCATGGCCTCTATCCAATTCGGATCTCTGAGAGCAACCATCACATTCGGAGGCTCAATCTGGGAGATAAAACATGAGTACATGCAGAAATTGATATCCCCTGTGCGGCTTCTAGTTGAAACTCCTGCAGACACTGGTCCAAGTATGTTGCTGACTGGATGATCCTTGTTGATCCTTGATACCTGAACCTCTGGCACAGACACAGAAACAGGCAGATTAGAACTAACAACATTATCATTTAAATCATTCATACCTGAGCTTTGTGGAATTTCTGAATCATTATCACAAGTTCCTGAAGTTCCCGGAGCATCTGCGTTGACATTTGTAGGAACAGGAACTGGTGCCTTCTCACAGACTCTTTCAGTGTGAGGTCTTGATTCAGATGGCTGAGTGATAATCTCTTCTTCTTCACCTAAATTGTGAAGCTCATTCGAAAACTTGAATCCTTCAAACAGAGACCCATAATTAAAAATCCAATCAGGTCCGGTCCCTGCATCCGACGGATTGTCTTCAAGCCAGTCCACGTTGAACGCTTCAATGATCAAACCGGTGGTCTTGTTATAGACACGATAAGCACTATTTCCCGAATAACCAACGAAATAACACTCATCAGCTTTCGCCTCGAATTTCCCCACGTCGGACTGTATCAGTACCGTGCACGGACATCCAAATGTCTTAAAATATCCCACCGTTGGCTTTTCTTTATAGACAATCTGATACGGAGTTTTCTCATGACGCTTGTTCAATAAAACGCGATTCTGCACGTAGCACGCCGTATTGACCGCTTCAGCCCAGAAGAAGATTGGTAGTTTAGCTTCACACATCATCGTCCTTGCAGCTTCAATGAGTGTCCTATTTCTTCTCTCAGCTACTCCATTTTGTTGAGGGGTGTAGGGCGCACTAAATTGTCTCTCAATCCCCTTAGCCCCACAAAACATATTCAACTCAGCGTTCTTGAATTCCGTTCCGTTATCCGATCTGATAGCTTTGACCTTCTTGTTCAGCTGATTCTCTATGAGTGTGACAAACTGTTTCACTAGGGCCGGAGTTTCATACTTGTTTGACAAAAAATAGACCCAAGTAAAACGTGAGTAGTCGTCCACAATCACGAGACAGTAGGAGAATTTGCTGATGCTCTGAACTTGCATAGGCCCAAATAAGTCCATGTGTAGAAGTTGTAGAACTGATGACATAGAATTTGCTATCTTCGGGCGGTGTGGCAACTTGTGCTGCTTCCCCTTCGCACATGCCACGCATTTTTCCACAGTTGAGAAGTCTTTGATGGGCAGCTTTCTGACATGCTCTCCCTTTGCGAGCTTGGTCAAATTCTTCATATTTGCATGCCCCAGACGACGATGCCACAACATAGCCAAATTTTCGTTTTGTTTTGAGATGAGGCATGCTTCTTCTGACGTTGGAGGATTGCCCATGTTGAGAAGATATGAGTTTGAACGTCTTGGAGTACGCATCAGTATGCACTCCTCGGGAATCTTCACGCCGGGCTTCAAAATAATGCATTCCTTTCGATTGAACATCACAGAATAGTCTTTGTCACAGATCTGAGAAACACTCAGCAAACTGTGAGACAGTTCCTCCACATAGTGTACGTCAGAAAAAGACAAATTTCCACTTCTCACAACTCCTTTCTTGCTAATTCTACCACCCACACCACCTGTAAATGAAACTCCTCCACCATCGAAATCCTCTACATCTTCCAAAAGGGACAGATCTCCGGTCATGTGTCGGGAGCAACCACTATCAACGTACCAGAGATTGTTGATAGATCTTCTTGGCTGTCCCTACAAGAATCAGAAATTAGTGAGATCCAGGTACCCAGGCCATAACAGATCTGGGCACACCTTTTGCATCAATGTAGTTAACTAATTGAAGAATCATTTCAGACTTTGATCCAGACGCATTCTCATTTTGAATGTTGACTTTTGGTTTCCATGTGGTGGTTTTCTCTGGTTTCAACACAGTTGTTGAATTGTTCACACACAGGTTTCTTTTGTGGTGAACTGACCTTTTTACCAGTTGGCTTTTTAACCGGTGTCCACTCAAGTTTCAGTTTAGTATACACAAGTTGTTTTGTTTGAGTGACACCTTTTTGTTTCAAAACCTGTTGCTCGGCTTTCGCTTTGCCATTAGGTTGATTAGCTCTTTTTACTTTAGCCACTTGTTTTTCAACAAATTCTGGTTTTATCTTGTGGTAAACTCCTTTAGATACATAAGTTTGTTTTGGAGTTCTGGTCACATTCCACTTATCAACAACAGGCTTTGTCACAGGTGCCTTTGCGTTTGAAACCTTAGACTGTTCAGTCTTCATTGGTTCAAAACACTGCTTCCCCTGAAACACAGCTTGTTGCTTCTGCTTTTGTTTTTGCTTTTCTCCTGTCATCATTCTCTCCAACATACTAGTCCGTGGGTTTTGCGGATAGTATGGTTGGTAAGGTCTATTCACACAGTTAGCTGCAAAATGTCCTGGCTTTCGACATTGAAAGCAATTCATGAGTCTAGGCCCATTGACATGACTACAGAGGTACGAACGTCTTGGGTAAGACGACTTCCACTCTGGCTTATCATCCCATTTGTGTATAACAGGTTGTTTATCCTTATCAGATTGTGTAATTAAACAAAATTGTTCCGATTTAGATTTGTTTGTTCTATTAAAAGCTGACACAACTTGTGGATAAGCAACAAAGTCTTTGGGCTTAGTCTCACGACCTATTTTTGTGTTAGGCACACGAATTTTAAAACCAGACACCTTTTCATTTGATTCAGAAACATTTTTTAACAACGACGCAACTACTTGTTTTGACTTGGATGTCTCTAGTTCTGACACAAGTGCCATTACATCATCCTTAGGTAAACATAAACTAGAGCTCCTAGAACTACTAGAACTACTAGACACGTGACTCTCTTCCACTCTCTGACATTCGGCATCCTTCTTCGAAATGTCTTTGATTTCTACTTCATCTGCACAATAAATAGATACATCAGAAGAACTCACACAGTTATTCAGAGAAGTATTTGATGGTCCTGCTTCACACGCGTCTGTCATCACTCTATCCTTATTACCCAACCCATAAGTCATGTGTTTTTCATTTTCCATTTCCTCTTCTGTCAAAGGCTTCACTCCAACCAAGACACTATCTAAAGGAGGTCCTTCCTCATGCATTTCCGATGCAGATCTATCTATCTGATCCTCCTCTAAAATCATTCCTATTACATCTCTGATTTATCTTGAGGAACAACGTTCTTGTTTGCAAAGCTAATTCCTATTCCACCTTTGTCCTTACCCATTCTAACCTTAGTAATGCATGTGTCCAGAGATTTACTAGCCTGTAACATTCTTTTGCTTCTCATAAGATTTATATCAAGCTTAACCTGCAACTCATTGTTTTTATGCTTAAGTTCATCTATTTTCTTAGTAAGTTCTGCTATTTCTAACTTAGCATTGTCATACAGATAAGCATTCTCAGTTGCAAGTTTCTTATATTTCACTATGTCTAATTTCTGGGCTTTAACCTTTTCTTCGTTCTTTTGCCACCTACCCTTAAATGAGTTTCTTTCACATTTTACCTCAAACAATTCTAATTGAAAATTTTTGCAAAATTGTCTAAGACCAGTAATTATACGATCACAAACAGGGTTAGAACATACCTTGGTGTGGTCAGCTGCCATAGCTTCATTCTCCTCAGGTTCATCTTCAGTAACAACAAAAGCATGCTCTTCCTCATCATCATCATCCATTGCAGTCATCATAGCATGTGTCAGGCTCAGATCCTTCATTTGGGAGGTCCAGTCATATCCTCCTCCTTCCTGCACTATCAAAGCGCTTGTCTCTGCCTTTGCCTTCCCATCAGCTAGTTTCTTTATCTCTGCTTTCTCCTTCCTTGGCTTGCTACACTCTCTTGCAAAATGCCCATATTCATCACAATTGTAGCACCTAAGCTTGGTTTTGTCAAACCCCATTCTGATCTTGTCTTGATCCTTCCAAACATTTCTCCCTGTAGTCGCCATGAACTTCTTAGCCCTGAACACAGCCATAGCCATCTGCCAAGAGACATCCAACATCTCCACATCCTCTGGATTTATCTGATTCAGCTCTCCTGATAGGATCTCAGTAGGGCTTAGGGTTCCAGCCATTAAAGCATGATAACTGTTCATGAATCCCATACCAAGTGCAAAATTGGGATCATTGGCAGCCTTAAAATTGTCACCTCCACTCGAACTAGATTGAGGTTGTGCTACAAATGCATTCGTTTTAGTCACAGAACTTGATCCACCTCCAACAGACTTTCCTTTCTGCTTCACATCCACTTCTTTCGACAACAAAGCTTGATTCAGTTTCCCAGCCAAACTAAGAGAGCTTATATGATTCAACTCACGCTGCTTATCATCAATAAGCTTGGACTTCAACTTGTTGATCATTTCATCAAGAGACAGCTCACTCAATTTGTTGTTGTCCTTAATGATTGAGATATTGGTGTTCAGCAGCTTCAAATTCTTGTCTTCCAATTCCGGCTCCACACCATAACTTGACATTTCTGCCATCAGAGATACAAACCTTTGCACTTGCGCTTCAAACGATTCACCTTGGATATGGTTGAACAAATTGAATTTCTGCTTCAACATTTGCTTTCGACTTGCCTTAATGTCCGGATTTCCCTCATAGGCAACAATCAATGCATTCCAGAGTTCCTTCGCCGTCTTGCAATGCATAAATCCTTGAGCAATGTCAGGTGTTAGTGCCATGGTCATAACTGCAAACGCCCTCTCAGCCTTGTTACACCTTTCCCAGTCCTCATCTTCAAACTCTTCTTCAGTCTTAGCCTTTCCTGCTTTAGCTCCTTCTCCATGAGTAGGTATGTGTGGTCCATTAATTACCGCTCTCCACAATCTCAAGTCAACACTCTTCAAATGGTTTTCAAACCTGTACTTCCACTCTAAAAAGTTATCCGCCGAAGTGAGTCTAGGTGGACGAGTGATAGAGCCAATCTCGAAGTCCAACTTCTGATACATACTTGGTTCAAAATCCATCCCGATAGCTTAGGAAACTTAAAACTAACGTCCAAATGTCCAAAAATATGAGATTACGATAAAAACAACCCGATTACGATCGTAAATGGATGATTACGATCGTGAATACTGTTTCCGATTATACCCAAAAACGTATACTCCTTACCGCCTTAAAAAGTCGTAAACTGAGATTACGATCCTTGATTACGATCCCGTAGTCGTAAACTCCTATGCCCGATCCTGCAAAGTCGTAAACTTCGTTTCCGAGCCAACCAAATCGTAAACTCGATTACGATTAACAAGTACAATCGAAATCACTTTTCTCCGGGTCGTAAACACGATAAAGGTCGAATCTTGATGTCGTAAACACTTAAACTCAGCAGATCTTCAATGAACTCAGTCGTAATCACCGATGAAACCTAGAAAAACCGATCGTAATCACGAAGAACAGCAGCAGCAGGAATCGTAATCTCCAAAAACCCTCGAATCTTCAACAAACACGAACTAAAAACCCAGAAAACTCTCGAATCAATATCGTGAGAGCCTCGAATCTAAGATTCTTGGCTCTGATACCAATTGTAGGTCCGGAAATCTCCCAAACTCACGATATCTAATCAAACACGAGTGCGGAATCCTCGTATAAGATCGATTCAAGAAGAATAGTAGTAGAAGAGACTAGATCTATGAGAAAGATGAAGTCTTGAATGAATAATCACTACTATTGAAGCTGATCGTAAACTAGAAGCAACAATGAAATCATAAACTGCCTTTGAAATATGTTGAAAAGCTTGCCATACAATCATAATCAAGTGGGTTTATATACTACCCACTATACAAATCGTAAACTATATGGAAGCCCACATGGCCCAATCATAAACATTAAACAAGCCCACTAACTAGTAAATAATAAGCCCAAAACTAATATAAACTAAGCCCAACACTAATGTTCATGCCTTACATAAATATAGCCCTACAAGAAGGCCTAATTGCATCTGCTATTGAGCCCATGATAACTTCTGTAATATCTTGGCATTTTCTGGTTTAACTGTTTGAGCAAACTGCAAATTGTTCACCGTGTACTGAAAAGTAGAAGAATAGTCACAACAAAGATAGGAAAAATATCGACTCCATAAATGGATGTTAATTTGGTATTACAACAATCTAGAAACCAGTCAAATTGAACGGATTGTTGTTTAATCAAATACATGAAAGCATAATATAAATTTACCTCATGGTCACAGTAAACTCGGGTCTGTTTTGGCAAAGAAGCCAACGTGACACGCAGTGACTCGTACATCTGCTCGATCGTGCCCTCAAAAAAACTTGCCAGAAATAGCAACAAACTACAAAATAAAAGGCCAGATAAACTTAACAAAAATATTAATTGCCACACAAAGTACAAATCTGTTAATGTAGACTTAAACTAAAAATGAATATAAAAGTTAACATTCGCAATGCATGTACAATCACACACCCTAGATCTAATCATAATAACTAATAAGGGTATTATGGTTTTGTATAACATATTTTTTTATCAATCTTAGAAAGCAGCTTGATTGCTAGGATGCCAAAGATATGCTCATCGGGGGGCTGTTGACTTTTGGAGTCAAATAATTGAAGCCTATTGGTCAATTTGGCATGATTTGGGGTTGTATTATAGCCTATTGGTATAATTTAATGCAGGAAAATCATAGGCAATATTAGGTGGTTCAAACAGTCAATAACAGTTTATAAAGACCAATAGAATGAATGTGGTCAAAACAGGCCACATTGGATTTGGCCAGCTAACACAGTTCGTCCATTTTCCATTATGGACCTCTAGTACAAAAACTGCAAGAATTATAGAAAAATAGATACCAATACTATATTATTTTGATATATCTATTTAAGTTTGACTATTATATATATGTATATATATATATATATATATGTAACATACTATGAAAATACTTTATCTAACTATAAATCTAATCAAATGAATACATTTGATTTTTGAGCAAATTAGAAAGAGCTAAAGACGAGACACCATAACAACAAAGCATAAAATGTTACCTGCACCATAACAACTGTCTTGGTTCAAACTAACTGACCCCATCTGTTTCTACCCGCACAAAGTGTGAGATATGTTCTAATTTTCCTCTGAATTCTTCTTACTGTTGTTGCTAGAACCTCAGCTCTCCTTGCATCTAATTCTGCCATCTGTCCAGCCCTTAAAAAATTATAGCCGGAATGATTAAATTATTTTTACCACCTCTAACTTATATGGTTTTCATTTATCTTATATATAACAGTCAATTCTAAACCCATCTTCAATGAATAGGTCATTTGTTGATTTGAACTGTTAAACTTATTCTTACCCAGTACCAACATTATCATCACTTACAGGAAAGCAACCAAAATTTATCAAACACATGTACGACTCTGTAATATGGTATATATAAATTATGAAGTGAGAACAATACCTAACACCGGCATTACTAACAATTCTGATAGCCATTTCCGCAGATAGACCAGCAAGACCAGAAGCCAAACCAGAGGAAAGATGTGCATAGCCAATCCCTGTACAAAAAACAAATAAGCAATTTCATCTCATCTGGATCCTACATTTCTGTCAACAATTCACTCAATTTTGATACATCCAGTATTGATACTCAAATCAACACAAGAGAAAACGATAAAAAAAAACAGATTTCATAGCCAAAACCAAAAAGTACCTTCTTAAAGTGATGGAGTTTGAGGAAACAAGCAGCAAATTTTGCTATGGAGGGCGATCTTTTTTTTTTAACGATGTAAAGTAACACTACGAACACCAGCCAACAACTGGCCAAAATATATAGTCCGAAAATGAAAGAAAAACAAATGACAACACCTAACAAAATACACCACAGGAAACGCAGCACCACGCCCGAACTACTCAAAACACATAAGACAAAAAGATTGAAACAAAATAAAAGACACATAGGACAATCATAAGACGGTCGCTTGGAGGCACAGCACCATCCCCCCCCCCCCCCCCAGGCCAGAAAGGAAGACCCATACAAACCAACTGAGTACATCGCAGGACCAAACTAACCATTTTAGATATAACTTACCCAGCAAGTGACACAGTAGGTAACTGGTATACCCGATCCAGCGAATCCGTAAGAAGGCCCACATAGCAAATAGCCCCCACACAGCAGGAAAGCACACTGAATAAAACCCGATTTCATATACAAAAACTCAACCCACCACTTGGCAGCAACTTAATATCCTCAATCCAAATCAGCGACATACAAGCTCATAAACACGCCAAATGTAGACATTTACAACCCGACTGAACATCCAAAAACATGAGCCTAGATGTCTTTGGGAGGACTCCAACAAGATCAATACAACAGCAGCCTTTACACATCAAAGATCAGCAGAAAAACAAACCAACCTTTCCACCCTTTAAGCCCACCCAACACGAAACAAAAACTCACACCCCACGCGAATCAAAACAACACACCCACACCAGAAAATGAGTGCAGATAGCCGCCCTGACCACGATCAAGAAACCACCAACACAACACCCCCTTACACCCGATGAACCCACGCACACCAAACTCACCCCCCACCTGCCAGGACGGCCTGCAAACCCAAGACTCACACCCATACACCAAGAAACCTCACCCCAAATATCCCATGAACCCCCCATCCCCACGTCCATAATGCTTCCCAGCCCCCACAATCCTTGCTTAACGATCACATACAAGGGCGATCTTCTGGGGATTGGTTTTTGCAATAGAAAGGGCTTCTTCATAGTTACCGTCTCTTTACATCCGATGAGCTTTTTCTATCTTGTTCATCACTTCTTCTTTATCTCAGAACACTTTTTCATTCTCCTCGTATGTCGGAAATTATCATCTATCAGCCTCTAAGATTAACAATCAGATCAACAAGGAACAGATAGTTCTAGAGGATTAATGAATGAATTAGAGAGAGATATGAAGATTTGGGTTAAATTGGGGGTAAGATGAGTACGAGATCTGTGTAGAAGATGGACGTTACCAGTGATTGGTGTCTTGATTAGCCACTTTGGGGAATTTTGTAACCCTAGATTAGCACAATTACTAAAATCGAGATACTTACAGTGATTTCGCATGTTAGATAAAATCGAAATTAGGTCAACAAGGATAAGGAAGCGAAGTGAGATACTTATAGTGATTTTGCAACCTAAAAACGAGAGCACCGATCTAAAATCCACGTGAGGTGATGAAATCGATTCCAGCAAGAAGACTTGGTATATGCGTTCGCCTAATTTGTACCAGATCAAGGAAATAAAAGAATACCTAAAAGTGAAGCTTCGAGTTCAGAATAAATAGAGAATGATGTCGGTCGGAGGAGGACCCAGATGGGTTTCGTGGAACAGATAGCAGGAATCGAATTTTTGTACGAGGGAATGAAGAGGGAATTAGGGCTTCATGAATCTGAGTAATGGAGGTGAGCGTACCAGATAATGGATTGAATGAGAGTGTGGAGAAAAGCTGGAGTAATGAGTAATGTGTATAGCGGGAATGAAATTTTTGGGAAAAAGTTGAGCGGGAAAAAGTAAAATAAAAGACGACACTCCTTAGATGACGCGCAGTATATTAACCGTACTCCATGTTTTTTTTATATTAATGACAGAAAGTTTTTGACGCGCACCTTAGAATTTTACAATTCTTGACAATTTTTTTATGACATATATTTTTGCGCGTCATAAAAAACCACGCGTCATCGTTCGCGCGTCAAGAAAGGCCCTATTTCTAGTAGTGCACTGAGGGCAATACCACCGTATCCGACAGAAACTGTATATTTAGAAATAGATAGATAAATACGATCGTATCCGGGTTTAAGCCGTATGACTGTATTGGGACATCCGGTTGTATCGAGACTTCAACCTACATACGTATCGTATATTTTTGGCGCGGAGCACAACCGAGCCTAATTAGTATTATTGTTGTGTTAAATTGAAGGTACCTATGTTTGTTTAGGTCATCAAATTCTTCGAGCTTGATGCATTATAGAGTTGCCTAACCTTCAATTTGTATGCTAGACCAACTATGAGTTGTTAGCTTCCCCTGTTTTACTTAACATGTTTTTGGGGTGCATATGAACCATGTCTAAACATTGCTTTTGGTTATCAATACTGTGCTTATGTATGTGTTACCCTGTTATAAATTTACTACATGTTACGTGACATTCATGGCAGATTAGTATGGTTAATTTGGGTCCGTGTGGGGCCACAAAAACATATATTGCACCATTACAGCTGTAGAGGTAGATCAAGGTGTCTCATACTTGTTATAGTTGGGACCCATTAGGGGTCAGGTGATGGCATATATGCCTAGTACATGAAGGGCAGTGCACGGCCGTAGTGCCCCACTCCTCCGTTGCGTGCTGGTTTAACCATTGAAATTTATAACATGCACTATATTTTGGAAATTGTTTTAGACTGTTTTGGAGTCAACTGCTACGATCACCAACAACGTTTGTTACGTGTTTTTGGTTCATATGCAGGTAAGTAATTACAGGGATGGCCAGAAGGATAGGCGGGGTTTCGCTAGACTTTTCGTGTGCAAGACCTAGCAGTTGGGGTAGCCTAAGTTTGTGGTCTACGGTGTTGTACCAGTCTTAGAGTAACCTGGGCAAAATGAAACGCAAAGAATACAATAGTGCACCGCTGGGCTTGCCAATGACAACCCTTCTATTATGGTGATTGACGCTTGGGTATGCCCCGTCATTTCATTGCTGGACTGGTCAGCTCGTGTTGTGATAAGGTATATGTTTGCTTCCATGTGTTCTGATACGGGCAGCCGGTCCCACACCCTCCCTGTGGTGGCGGCCGCGGCGGGGGTTGTGACAACTTATATAATATAATATATGCTTTTATTGGTGTGGGTGTTACATTAAGTATTCTAACATTAAAGCCCTAAATATATTTTAAGACTATTAGGGTTGGTAGTATTGAGTTATTATTTAATTTACTCAATAACTTGGTCAAGTCTTGTCTCGAGGTATCCCATTAGTATTGTTGGAAAACTTATATTGTTGGATAATATTTTTTGAAAAATAAATATATCTAAGTGTATGGAATAATATTTATGAAAATTGGATTTAAATAATCACACCTTTTACCTATTGGCCAGCAATAATCGCACGTTTGAAAATCATTTCCAGCAGTCTCAACTTTCATCCATTTTTTTAATGGACCCGGCGTTAAGTTTTTTAGCACCGTTAAATAAATGCTGATGTTGCAAGCTGACATGTATTATTATTTTTTTAAATGTTTATTCCATTTCATTTCCATGTCATATATCCTCTTAATATTCATTTAATAAAATCAAGTCAGCTCCTAAGAGCCTGGATCGCATATTTCGACTAAAAGATTGACATCGCTGTTCCAATCCGTAATTCGCATATCAGATGCATCACCCTAAATCAGAAGATGATCGCTTCTTGTTTTCTTAGTCAACATATCGGTTCCATCACCCTAAATCAACCCAATCGCTAGCCCTAATTCCAAGTTTCTAGTTTTCTTACCCAAATTCGCTAGCCTCTATGGTGATGCATGCTTCCATATTCGTAAACCTCCACCTGGGAGGGAAGATTATTCAAGAACCAACAGTTATGTATGACGGTGGTGAATCAAAGTTGCTCGAGATTAAGATTGAAAAGATGTCCTACCATGAGATTGCTGATTATGTAATGGATTCTGGGCTATACAAATCGAAAGAAGATTTCTGGTCATATTGGGGTCATCCGGACATGAAGATTGAAGACTATTTGTTTCACCTCACAGATGATAAAGATGTAAGTGACATGCTATACATAGTTGGTGATTTCATAGGAATTTTAGATATTTTTGCAACTTTGCGTGAAGAACCCCAACCCATCAACTCACAAGCCCATCCTAGTACTTTACAAGCCCAATCCAGTAACTCAATAGCCCAAACTAATGTCCATACGAGCCCAAGTGAAACCCTTGATAGTTCTCAAGAAAGCAGTTCCTCTGGATCTGGCACAGATGATGAGAACGTGGTTGATAAAAATGAAGTACTAGGTTCTAGATCAGACACAGATGATGACAATTGGATAAATTCAGTTTTTACCATATAGAAAGTTAATACAGTAGAAGAACAGTCATAGAAGGTATTAGATGCAAGTTTAATAAACCTACCTAAAGCTCCTAAGTTGAAACTGGATACAGTAGCTATAATGATTCTGAGGGTGATGTTCACTTACAGGGGAGAGTGAAGATGATGACATCAGAGGGAAGAAGAGCAAGATAGATGTCCCAGTTGCAAATGAATCAACAGATTGGATTAAGTGGGTTTGGGTTGTTGGAACAAGATTCCTTTTAAGGGACGCTTTCAAGGAAGTTGTTAGAAATTATGCAGTCACAACTGGTAAGAATCTTTCAGTTACTATAAGTAATAAGAAAAGACATGGCAGAATAGGTGTCGCTTGTGTCAAAGGTTGTCCTTTCAAGATTTACCTCTCACTACATGATAGGAAAGGTTGTTATATGGTTAAGAGTGTTATAAGCGAACACACTTGTCAAAGGAACATGATAAAGAATAGACAACTAACTGCTGATTTTATAGCAAATGAATTCTTGTCAATATTCAAAGGCAGGCCACACTGGCCTGCAAAAGACATCCAAACAGCAGTTAAAGAAAAATTCAAGGTCTTTAAAGGTAAATAGATGGCTTATAAGGCAAATAGTTGTGCTCATAATAAGTTGCATGGTTCTATGAAGGAACATTACAACAATATTGGTTCATACTTAGAGGCTTTGAAACATGAAAATCCTAGTTTCACTTTTGTACTTGAAACTGTCCCTCCTGGGTTTCTTGGGCTTGATGGCAATGTTGAAGTTTTTCATAGAATTTTTGTTTGTTTTGATGGAGTGAAACAGGGGTTCCTAGGTGGATGCAGAAAACTTTTATGTCTTGATGGATGCTTTCTGAAAACCTTTTTAGGACGGATGTTGTTGCTATAGGCAGGGATCCTAATGAGAAAATGTATCCAATAGCATGGGCAGTGGTTAAAGGTGATAACAATGATAGCTGGGGACAGTTTATGAATGAGTTGAATAAGTGTTTAGGGGTGTTACAGGATGGGAAGGATTAGACATTCATATCTAACCAACAAAAGGTATGAACATATTTAATTAAGTTATATTGATATTAATTGACATCTAATTTGTTTAATGTATCTTCATTACATGGATTACTCAATGGAGTTACTGCATTTTGGAGTGAGGCTGAGAATAGAAATTGTGCCAGGCATATCTATGCAAATTGGCATAAAAAGTTCAAAGGTGATGACTTAAAGGTAGTTTTTGGAAGCAGATCCCAAACGTGGCATCGATGAGATGAAAGAACTGTCACCTGATGTAACTACAACATTCCTGGATCAAAACCTAAAATATTTCTGCAGGTGCTATCTCAATATTAGAAGTAAAGATGATATGGTGGTCAACAACATGGTAGAGACTTTTAATGGTTTTATTATTCAATCTAGATCTAAGCACATTATCAACATGCTGGAGGATATAAGGGTGGCAATCATGAGTAGATTGGTTAACAAACACCAAGATATGAGTGGTAAGAATGTTATTGTATGCCTAACGATACAAAAGAAGCTTGATACAGAGAAAGATAGAGCATACAAGTGTCAAATATTTCATTCAACAAATAAGCTGTTTCAGGTGAAGGACTTGGAAGATGTGGCTGTTGATTTGATTAATAGAACATGCACATGTAGGAAATGGGACTTAACTGGTATTCCATGCCATCATGCATGTGCAATGTTAGGCTTTCTAAACAAGACAGCTGAGGAGTTTGTTACAATTGCTACACCAAGGAGTTTTACATGAAGGCTTATGACTGGTGCATTCTCCCTTGCCTAGTGAAAAGTACTAGCCCTGAGTTGAATTTCCTTTAGACCCTCCACCTATCAAAATTGGTCCTGGTAGACCAAAGAAGAACAGAAAGAAAGATCCTCATGAAGATCCAAAAAGACCGGGAAAGTTGACAAAGCATGGTGGTTTAACAACTTGTAGTTCATGTAAAGTCATCATTTCATTCGAATTTGGAATTGTTTTTGTTGACTGATATGGATCTAGATATGAGTGTTTTTTTTTTGTCTTATATCGATTTGTGGGTATCATTTGTTCACTGAATTGGATATATCTTTTGTTGACTTGTATCTTTTTTTTTTCTACATCAAACAACAATGATGACTTATATCATTGTTATACTTTGACTTTTCAAACAACAATGATAACCTATATCATTCTTTTAAATGGATACAGTAGCTAATGAAAGGCATATTTTTAAAATGATTGGTCCCACCTGACTAATGGAACCATATGCTTTAATTTCACACCCACACATGTGGCGTCTGCAATTTTAGAGGAATCATATGTTTTATGTTAATGGGTCAGGGTGGAAACAAACTTGTATGCTCTGTCTTTGACTTTTGGTGAAAGTCATATTTATTATTGGATTTGGAATTGTCTTTCGTTGACTGATGTGGATTCGGATTTTATATGGATTTTTGAAATACTTTGACTTCTAGCTATATGGCATCATATTTATAATGATTGCATACTTATAGATAAACAAACTGATGGCATCAATTTGACTCCATATTGTTGATGATTTTTTAATACCACATTAGTCAAGGTATTGCTGACATTTTAGTACCAAATTATAGTTCCACCTTTTAATACCACATCGGAATGTATCCATATTAATACCAGATTAATACCCCATCAGAACTAAAAGAATGTAACCAAATGTAACCAAAAGATAATGATGTAACCAATCAGAAAGTATAGTTAACGGGTCACGAACAAAATTATAGTTCCACCTTATAATACCACATCAAAATGTATCCATGTTAATACCAAATTAATACAACATCAGAATTAAAAGAATGTAAGCCAATATGTCACCAAAAGATAATGATGTCACATTAAGCACTTGAAAACTTTAGTACAATAGTTTATCACACTAACCAAACTAAATTGACCACAACTCCACCAATACTAACACCACAACATAAACCATCATCAGAACATTGAAATTAAGTAAACTACAACTAGAAATGAAAAAATCCAATAAGAAAGTGTTTGAAGGAGAAGAAATTCTTCAATGCAAGCTTCAATTTCAAGTTCTTCACCTCCTCCATTAGCATTATCTTCTCTAGTTCTAGGTTTGCATTCTTCATCACCAATGCTTTAATTTTCAATTCAAGATCTTCTGAACATGTGAAATTGCGTGAGCGTACGGATCTTCTACTTAGTCGTATAGAAATCAATGTAAACAAGTAAAACGCAGAGAGTAAATACAAAAGACTTGTATTAACCACTGAGAGAACCACAGAGTACACTTAGAGAATATGACACGGAAGCTTAGACTGTTACTGAATACAACACAAGACGCAACTATTTATAAGGCTGAAATATGACTGGCCGAACCTCAGGTTCGGCCACAAGCTCGGAGCTGTCCGAACTCCAGGTTCGCTGGAGGTTCGGACCTTAGCTATCTTGTGTGATCCATCTTGTATTCAATACTTCACATGACGATCAGGATTATGTATCAACAAACTCCCCCTCGACATGTGCAGTATCATCTTCTCTATTCAAACTTGTATCTTGTATCTTCAACCAAACTCTTCCTCGATCTTGACGATGAGTTTAATCTTGAATACTTGATATTGCATCGTGTGTAATCTCTTTATCAACAAACTTCAGAAGACTTGAAGTTGTGATGTTCTCTTCCACTTAGACACCTGTCAACATAAATAATCCTGGCGCAAAACGTCTCTTCGAGACTCCAAGATATTTTGATTTTGAAATTGATTTCGTATTCCGTGTTGATCAATCGAAAACAAATCAGAAACAAAATCTTTTTGGCTTTTAGAAACTTTATATCAAAACACATCTAAAATCTTTTTGGTATTTTCTGATATTAAAAGTAAATGCAATACAAAATCAGACACTATTTTTGTCTTTTGTGAGAAAGATCACGATTTGGGATCATATTGATCATAACATGCTGAACTACACTTCAATTTCGATTATTGTAGCACATAAGCCATGCCGATTGCAGATATAATTTGTCCAAATTTAAACTCTGACACAATCATACTCATAACATCTGAATATGTTAAGGTATTGATTAAATTTGCATTGACCAGTGTACCCAACACTATTAGACATACTCAGATATGTTTTTGCTTATCACATTTTGTGATCTCATTTGTGATTTTAATCACACAATGATTTTATTCATGATATAGTTAACTGTATTCCATGCAAAAAGAAAAAAGAACGTTAATCGTCTACCTTAAGGTCGATCTTTCGATACGCAGATAAGGCCTCAGATTTAACAAAATAAGAAAATAAAACAAGTTGAAATTGTATAACTCAACAACAATCAGGTCGGTACTCCCGTACACGCAGAGAAAGTCCGATGAGTTATACGAAACACCAAAGAAAATAAAGCAGAACGTCAAACGAACAACGATCAGGTCGGTCTTTCGACACGCAGAGAAAGTCCGATCGTTTGACAAAATAAAGAAAATCAAACAAGTTTAAATCTTTGCAAAATGAACACATGTATACACAGAGACTTCTCATTTTATTTTTCACATATCTTTTTCTTGATATATCATGAGATATGCATCAAGATGTTGTCCACTAGATCAAGCATTAGATTTAGTGTATATCACATTTGTATACTTTCTGATTTGCCGAGCCTACCTTACACATCGATCAAATGGTCTTATAGCTTTTTCATCTATTTTATCCATGAGTCAGACACTGTCAGCCAATGTACCATCATTTCCCAAACATGTCGGATACAATTTCTCATTTTTCAATGTTTTTGGATTTTTGCATTTTTCATTGTTTTTGTCTTTTCCAAATTTCTCCCCCTAAAAATGACAACTCTATTTATAGATTTTCATTTTTACGATTTGAAAAACAACACACTATTTTTGTATTTTTGCAAAAACAAACTCCCCCCTCAGAATGAGACGAAGTAAAAACAAGAAAAATTGACCAACCAACACGAATACTAGCAGTTTAGCCTTGTGAAAACAAAAGTGATTTTGAAATCCAATATAATTATGACAGATATTTCACAATCAGCAATTTTTCAATCACCAAATGGTCTTCCTGAAACACCTGCTTGACACCAAATAAAACATTAGTTGTGCTGGGATCGACCCGATTCAATATCATCGGGTCGCCCGGTGTCTTCCACAAAGTCCTTGTTGGCCTTGGAAACAACTATTGGTTTCCAAATTTGTAAAAGTTTTAATTTTTGATCAGAACCGGAATCATTATTCAACCGACGTACTTGGATTAGACCAAGACGATTTACGAGTTGATTTACGCTTTGGAGACCATGGTTCATCAAAAATTTGACCTTTGTTATCCACATATTTGGCAGTTTTGTGGATATATGCAGTCGTCGGACACTCAGCAGCAAGATGTCCCGGTTGACGACATACATAACAAAGTCTTTCTCTAAACACATTTGAAAATTGTTTTGATTTTGAAAAACCAGATGAACGCTCAGAATCAAAATTATCAAAGAAATCATCAGAGGAATCATACCTAGGAGATGGACTTCTTGAAGAAGACGATCTTCCAGAATAGTAAGAAAATTCCTTCTGAGATGGTGATTTCTTTGTAACATTAGCTTTAACAGCCTTGTCAGCTTTCACTGGTTTCATTGCAACATCTGGAACTTCCTTCACAACAAAACCCAAACCTTTGTGCTTGGAACCTGAAACCTTTGAAGAATTTGAAGAACTTGAATTTTTCTTGCTTTAGCCTCCCTAGTGAATTTTGCTTTGATATCCTTCAGCTGGTTCTTTTCAACCAAAAGTTTTTCTTCTTCGGTTGCAGATGAAGAACTTGAAGCAACCTTATCAAACACTTTCTCATTCTCCAACAAAACAGATTTTAACACAAATGTTGGAGCTTCACCCAAAGGCTTCTCCTTCTTTTTAGACTTGAACTTGTTCTTCTTGGGTAGAGTGGCAAATTTGGAATAGTCATGCAATTCATCTTTTGGATCAATCTGAGCAGCAGTAACTTCAATTAAATCCACTGGTTGAGGAACCAAGTGAACATCATCCTTTTTAGAACTTTCTGAACTCTGATCCTGCTTGTATAAGAAATTCAGCATAGTAGGTGACAAATTGCAATTCTTTACTTGCCTTTTCAATTCCAAAATCTCCAATTTTAAATCATTAATCTTCTGTTGACCTTCAAACACTTCTTGTTGTGACTTGATGAATTTTGCATTGAGATCATCATATTCATAAGTTTGTAACTTTCTGATCTCACATTCAGCAAATAATTCTTCAAGAACACTTTCTCTCTTTTTCTTGTAAATCTCAACATCTTTAGTCAAGACCTCATTTTTGTCACGATAGAGAGTATTCTCATCTTGAAGCATAGAGATCTTATTTTGAAGCTTTTCAACAGTAACAGCAGTTGTAGCAATAAGAGCAGTAGCTTCTTCATATTTCTGCTGAACCGGATAACTCTTCTGGAAAAGATTCTCAAAATCTTGAGCTACATCTAAAACTTCAGCTTTTGCTTGCTCACATTCTTCAGCCAATTCTGCCTTTTCTTTTAAAACATCATCATGAAGATGAACTAAATCATAATACTTCTTTTGAAAATCTTCTAACTCTCTTTTAAGCACCACAACCTCTTCTGTTGAAATTTGACAACATTGTTCAAAACTTGCAATCTCCTGGATCAATTTTTCACATTTAAAACATTTAGATTCTTCAACCTTTGAACTATCAGGAACTTTAGGTTGATCTTCTTGAACCAAAGATGCACTTGAATACGAATCAGAATCAGTCAAAAGACTATCATCATCATCATGACGAACAGTTAAAGCAATTGAAATTGGAGTATGATTCTTCTTAGCTTCAGTATCTGCATTCCATGCAAATTCACTTGAATGTGGAAAAGTATTGGTCCAATCATGAACAAGAGTAGCAGATTTCTGATCAACTTTTGCAGATGTATCGGATGGATGAAAAACTAAATGTGCATGCTGACCAGTTTTCAATTTATTTTCTGTAGAACTTGGACATTCTCGAGCAAAATGACCATAAACTGAACACTTATAACATTTCACCTTAGATTTATCCAATCCAATCTTACCCTCCTGATTCAATCTCTTCTTTCCAGTTCTGTTGAAAAATTTCTTCGTTCGTCGAACCAACATTGCATACTGCCAATTTAGATCCATTTCTTCCAAATGATCATAATCAATCTGATCGTAATCTTCATTTGCTAACTCAGCATTACTCACAAAACCCGTGATAACACCAAAATATGAAGATACTAATGCAGACATCAACGCATTATAATCATCGACAGTTTGAACAGACTATGCACTTTGAGCAGAAGAACTTGGAAATGACACAGTACAACCAGCAGAAGAATAACGTGGAATTTCAGATTTACCTGCAAAAAATGTTGTAGGAGGAGCAGAACTAAGACTAGTAGTCTTCCCAGCATTCATTGTAGAGTCATTTTCACCATGATACACTGTAGGATTCTGAATTTGTGTAGGAAGTGATTTATTCACCATTAATTCCATATCCCGAGCCTGGATTCTTTGAACCAAATCATTGAAAGACAATCCTGGAAAATCCTTATCATGAGTAATCATCATTACATAATTCTCCCATTTTTCAGGCAATGCTTCCAAAATCTTTTCTTTCATATCAACCTCTTCTTTAGTAAGATTCACCAAACGCATTTCACTCATCAGATGAGCGAATCTTGCAATTAGATTGGGAATCGTTTCATTCTGATAATGCTTAAAACTATCAAACTCTTTCTTCAAAACCTTTTGGCGACTTTTCCTGTACTGATCATTGCCTTCACATCGTTTTTCCAATGCATCCCAGAGACTTTTGGATGTGTAGTTACCAGCAAATTGATGAAGTAACTCTTTAGGCAATGCCATCGTTAACGTACCATACGCCTTTTTCTCAGCTTGATAAGCTTTCTTTTGCTCAGACGACATTTTTCTTTGAAGAATAGGTTCACCAGTTTCATCTTTAGGATAAACATATTGCTCAGTGAACGCTAACCACATATCAATGTCATTTGAATCGACATATGCTTCAAACCGTTTAACCCAACTATGATAATCTTCCAATTTTAGTAATTTGGGAACTTTCTGACTTGTTCCGATTTCATTATCATAGTTCATCATCGTTTGCATCGTAGCTTGAACTGAATTTTGAATAGATGCGAACGCTTGAAAATCGGACATTTTCGAAAAACTGGTTACTGTTCACTCCGAACCTCGTCCGAACCTACTACACCCTCCGAGGCTTCTCCGAACTTTGTCCGAACCTAAGTTTCGCCGAACTCTCTCCGAACCTGACCTTCGGACAAAACAAATAGATTCAACACCGAACAATCACCGAGCACTGGCCGAACTGTCCGAACGTGGAACGATCTCTCACCGAACTCAAAGACACACCGAATGATCACCGAACTCCGTCCGAACCTCGAGTTCGTAGCGGTTAGACCGAACGAGTCCGAACCTCAAACGAGACAGATTTCACTCGACGCCATTTTCTCGAATTTCAGTGATTTTCGATGGAATTTTCGACAGAAATTCAAGTAAACTCGATAGAAATGAATTAGGAATGAATTTTTGATGAAAAGCACACTCGAGATGATCAAACGAACTCAAAAACGATACTCATTTTCTCAAAAACATGAATTTGAACTCAAAACTCCGAAAAACAATGATTTCCAACTAGTAGAGCAAACCAATTGCTCTGATACCACTTGAAATTGCGTGAGCGTACGGATCTTCTACTTAATCGTATAGAAATCAATGTAAACAAGTAAAACGCAGAGAGTAAATACAAAAGACTTGTATTAACCACTGAGAGAACCACAGAGTACACTTAGAGAATATGACACGGAAGCTTAGACTATTACTGAATACAACACAAGACGCAACTATTTATAAGGCTGAAATATGACTGGTCGAACCTCAGGTTCGGCCACAAGCTCGGAGCTGTCCGAACTCCAGGTTCGCTGGAGGTTCGGACCTTAGCTATCTTGTGTGATCCATCTTGTATTCAATACTTCACATGACGATCAGGACTATGTATCAACAACATGAAAGATCAACATATTCTTGCCACATAAGAAAACCACAAACTGCCCTCTATATTAAACATAAAACAACCAATTAAAGGTTGTAAGTTTCCACATAAATTTGTATAAATAACAATTATACAAAATAGGTACTTACAGGCCATAGTGAACAACCATAAAACTCATGTCCAGGTTGTGTAGTCTGACTTCCAGCAACCCTTTTCATGGCAACAGTTTCACACCTACAGTAGGCATTGCCATCTAAACCAACCTTCAAATTGTTCAGCTTTTTACGTGAAACAGAGATCGAAGAAGAAGAACAACTCATCTGAGACTTCAATTTTGAATTTATAGAATTGGTGTTGGCGGATTTGACTTGCGATATATGCTGGGGGAGTTAGGAATTTGGGGGAGATGGGATCTGCGTACGATGAGAAGAATGTGAGGCAGAAAACGATTTAGGGATTTGGTTATGGAGGGATCAGCATCATTCTTTTTAGTTTATGGATTTGGATTTGGATTTTGAGCAGGAGCGTTTTAGGTTTCGCACATAATAACGATCGATTTAGGGATTTGCATTTTGATGGAGCTGACTTGATTTTATTAAATGAATATTAAGAGGATAAATGACATGGAAATGACATGGAATAAACATTTAAAAAAATAATAATACACCTCAGCTTGCCACGTCATCGTCTATTTAGCGGTGTTACAAAAGTTAACGCCGGGTCATTAAAACAAATTGGATGAAAGTATGAACTGCAGAATATGATTTTCAAACATGAGATTATTTTCGGCCAATAGGTAAAAGTTGTGATTATTTAAATCCAATTTTCCTAATATTTATTATAAAATAAGAATTAAGAAATGATATGCGTCATGAAACAAAATAGTTGAGAATATATATGGCAAATATATATTTATTCATTTCATTCGCTTTAATATGAAAGTGACATCGTTTATGTTGAGTGAAACATTTAATGTGCGAAATAAATATTTATTAAAGGTTCGGGACTAATATTTATCGCTCAAATAAATATTAAGTATTTGATTTGCGTTACGAATGAAATACTTATATGTAGTTAATGTATGATATATATATATATATATATATATATATATATATAATTCATTTGATTTAACACTAAGGCAATAACATATCGTAAAAGAATTTATTTATTTGTTTGAAATATATATTTAACGGTTGTTTGAATAGGAACTACTTAAGTATATATTTTTAATCCTTTAGACCATAGGCCTAGCATTTCTTTACCAAATATCAACCTATGAACATTATGAAGAATATATATGTGGTGCACGAGATGATGTGAGCTTTTCACACGAGATGATAATGAAGACTTGCTAGTTATATGAGTTTGTGTTCTTTAACACATAGGAACTAGAAAAATATATAAATGAGTGTTTCCTTACAACGGGTGCTTCCTAGATGGAGAAGGAAATGACTTGGTGTGTGAATCCACTTCCTTGATGCATCTTGTGCTTTTGTTCTTGATGTTTGATGATGATGGTTGGTTGTGTGCTTGATGATCACCAAAATTAGGGAGAAAGGAAGGGGTTTATGAATTTCATTTAGAGAGAAAAAGGAAAGGAGTTTTTTTTGGTTGGGTGCTCTTGATGTTCTTGAGGGTTGAGAGAGAAATGAGAGAATGAGAAAGTTTAAGTGAGATTAATGTGTGTTACAATTTGTATAAACTGTGATGGGAGAGAGAGAGAGAGAGAGAGAGAGAGAGCAGATAGTAGACGAGAGAGAGAGAGAGAGAGAGAGAGAGATAGAGAGGATAGAGAGAGATAGAGAGGAGAGAGAGATGAGAGAGATGGAATATTTTAGGAGGTAAGTTGTATCTTGCAATATTTAGTGTCTCATAATCCTCTTACACATGTGTCATAACTAGATTATGATCATGATATAGAAAAAAGTAAAATGGTGAGTTGTAATTACTTAGGGTAGTTGATAAGTTGGTGGGTAGGATAATAAAAACTTAGAGTTAAAAGGATTAAAGGTTCAAAAGGGTTAGGGACTAAAAGACTAAGGGTTTTGTGTGTGCTGTTCGTATTGTAATATTGTATATTCTAGATCCAAGGTAGCATGGGATGGACCAATTGGTACGCCGCACTGTACCAACTGGTATGTTGACTTAAGTGGTACGTTGGCTAGCTTAACTATAAATAGGTTTAAGTGTTTGATCATAGTAGAAGAGTGAGAGAAAGTAGTCTTAGTGTGTGAAATCTGTATTGTTTCTCTCTCTGATTTATCTCTGTACTTTGCCTATTGAATCAATCAAAGAAAGCATTATTTATCTTCATGTTTACCATATTGAAAGAATCATGCAGTAGTAAGATTGGCTCTTGTCTTTTCAAGTGGTATCAGAGCATTCCATGTTGCTCTACTGTTGTGATTTGGTCGTTTTGTGTTTTCTAGTGAGAGAAAGTAGGTATTTGGATCACTTTTCATCATTTCTTCTCAATTCCGAGTGTTCCTGATGTCAATTTTGATTCCAAAATGTTCCTAGAGTGTGTTAATTGATTCCTGTGTCAAATTCCAGTTCAAAAAGTCCAAAATGCAAAAAATAAGTCGATTTCATCATGGTACGCTGCTGGTACGTCGATTAAATATTATGGTACGGCGGTTGAATATATTGGTACGCAAGGCAATCTTCATAGATCTACTAGTACGTTAAGTCCTGGTACGCAAGGCAATCTTCATTGGTGGTACGCGATGGTTACTGGTTGGTACGCAAGCGGTTACGCCGTACCAAGTTAGTATGTTACATTCCTTGGTACGCTGAGTGGTCTGGTCCATTTGTTGGTACGTGTGAATTTATCGGTATGTTGTTGGTCCGGTTGAAGCTGTTGGTACGGAAATCGATTGACTGATACGAAGGTCGACAGTTTGGTACGCTAAGTCAGTTTTAAAAACTTTCGTCATGGATTCGTTTCAAGCGTTCGCTGCTATGTCTACATCTGTTCAAGCTTTGCTCAATTACGATAACCAAATTCGGACCACGAGCAAGGTTCCTAAGTTGATAAAATTTAAATATTTTCACCACTGGAAAACGTAATATGAATCGTACATTGGGGTCAACAATGTAAGTGTTTGGGGACCGATGTTAGATGGATATTTCATACCAAAGATTAACGGTGAAGATAAGACGTATAGCAAAATGAATGAAGAGGAAAAATAGGCTTTCAAATTAGAAAGAAAGGCGTATGCTCTATTATCCATGGCATTGCCAAAAGACATTCTTCATTAATTTAAAATGCATACAACTTCTAAAGCCTTGTGGGAAGCTTTATATATAACAGGTGTGAAGGCTGCTCAATATAAAACGAGTAAGAAGAAAGTCCTAGTGAGAAAATATGACAAATTTTTTCATATGCCAAATGATACTATCAATGATTTAGAGTTAAACTAAAACAAAGCCCTTCACTTGTAAATATAACCCTGCGGAATTAAAGTTATATTTCACTTTACTTAAGTGATATTTAGTTCTTGTGTATAATGCAAATGCTTGATTTGCAAAAAGATAGTAACAACAAAGTATCAAATACTCGGCACTATTTGTATTAACTCAAAGCTGCACTATTACAAGTTGTTCAAGAACCGATGATGTTCATGATGTGTAAACTAAGAGCTAACTAAGCTATATATAGTGCTGATGAGATCAATGACAGCCATTGATCTCATGCGATCTAATCTAGGCCGTAAACTAAAAAGTCAAATACAAACTACCAAAAGAATAAACATCGGCAATTGGAATATCTTGCGTGTTTGCAGCAACATACTACTTTAGGAGAGCGGCTTGAATCAGATATAGAAGCATACGAGAAGATTTTGCAGGATTGGACTTGCTGAAAAGATATCTCAGGAAAAGTCCGGTTGAACTCTTTATCTGGTGGATAGTTCACCCGGAATATTCGCTAAAGGACAAAGCTGCTTCTTTCCGCTTGAACTGCCAGTTCCGCTTGAAGTGAGAATTCCGCTTCAACTTCAACTTCAGCCGGAACATAACAAATTTTGGCATTCAGCCGGAAATCTTCCAAGCGTAATATTCCTTACAACTTTACTAGCACAAGTACAAAACCCGGATGTTTATTTTGGGGAAAATGCTTCAACTATACAAGTACAAAACCCGGATGTTTATTTTGGCGAAAATTCTTCTTCTTCTGCTGAATCATCATCTAAATTACTTCTGTAGAACACTCTGCAGTCCAGCACATTTGGCTCAATGATAAGCCTTAACATGTGCTCAGCTCTTGAAGGACTCAGAATCTCTCTAAGCTTCAGAATGATGTCTGTCATTTGCAGCAAAGTAAGATATGTAGTGGCCTTGCGAGCATTTATCGCCTGAGTTGTGCAATTTGCCAGATTGAAGGTAAAATCAAAGGTGGCTTCATCTACTGTCCAACCCACAATCATGTTCACTACTACAAAAATGGCCTTTCTTGACGCTTTTTGCGCGTCAAGAAAGGGCCCAGATGACGCGCAAAAAAGCGTCAAGGAAGGTAGGGTCAAGAATCCTCTTGACGCGCAAAATGCGTGTCATCTGCTTCTTGACGCGCGAACAATGACGCGCATTTTATGACACGCAAAGCGTGTCATAAAAAGCGTGTCAAGGAAGTCCCCGTCATAAATATGGTTATGACACGCATAAATGCGCGTCATGAATTAAAACAAAATTAAAAAAAAATATTTTTGTAGATTCACTAATTTTCCAAAAATCACTAGTTTTCACATTAAATGACAATTAACCTCAAAAACACAAAATAAAATAGATATATAACTGCATTTTATATATATAACAAACATTACAAAGTTAACATGAATTTACATATTAAATGGATTCAATCCAAACCTCAAACTAAACCTAGGATCGCTATTATTCTAGATCATCGACTTAATAGCTTCCTCCAACCGCCGGTGTGACCATTACCCTGAAAACAAACATGAAAATCAAGTCATTGCAGTTGTTCAGTTGTTCTTAACATAAACATAAACCAAATCAGACCTGAGTGATGGCCTATATGCAACATGGTTTCCTTCCATGGCCTCTCTTTTCTCATGGCAGCTTAAGCAAAGAAAAGGACCATCCCAAGGCCTTGGTTTCACAAAATTACCAGATGTTGCAAGTATGGAAATACCCTTCCCAGGTTTCATTTCCTTTTGACACATCGCATAAATGAACAATTTGAACAAGTTACACAACGGGTACTTGGTATGTAACCTGCAATAAAATCATACATATCAGCTGCTAAGAATACATAACCCGACTCATAAACCTGTCAATGGGTCGAATTTTAGCTGTTTGTTAATGGACCATGAGAGCAAAGCTGATCCTTCCTCTATTAGCTCTTCTACCACATCTGGCTGAAGATACACCGCATCGACCTGAGGGGGCAGTTCACGACAACAAACTAGAGCTGT
Source organism: Deinandra increscens subsp. villosa (assembly GCA_039602395.1). Classification (NCBI taxonomy): domain Eukaryota; kingdom Viridiplantae; phylum Streptophyta; class Magnoliopsida; order Asterales; family Asteraceae; genus Deinandra; species Deinandra increscens. The sequence continues at coordinate 45,880,473 of JBCNJP010000012.1, forward strand.
TTCTGCAGACATGGCATCCCATACACCATCGCTTGCAATAATCATCCTTCCACCAGCATAGGAGAGCTAGTAGATTAAAAGTTACAAAATCTTAGAATATTGGTCATCAAAATTTATCCAAAAGTATTATCCTTAACCAAATATAAGATCGTAGTAGTGCAGTATCATGAACTGACCTTCACTTGTTCGACATAAGGAACAGGAACAATGAACTCGCCAACATCCATATCTCCAATCGACAGTAGGAATTAACCAACTCTAATTCGTGTTCGAGTAGGAATTAAGCATCTAGAACCACAGAATCACACTTTTAGAATTCAAACACACATTCAAAACACTGCCATAATACCTGCTGTGATAATAAAAAGTAGCAACAACATTATTTGAAATAGGGGTCTAAGGAGCAGGTTTGTTGCTCTTTGTGACCTTTGAACGTGCATTTATCCTTCCATCTTTTGCAGATACGGAGATTGAAGGCACTACTTATAAGAAAAGTATCCAAGAGGAACACCTATAAGAAAATTAGAAAAATAAAGGTAAGTGTAGATCTTAAACAAGAACATATGTGTCCTTCATGTAACTTGCAAGTCAATCAAGAACAACATGTGTGAAACATTATTTATATTACCTTCTCATTAGGATACTGTAACTATAAGTATATAAGTATCATTTATTTGATAGGTGAAGGTTTTGGATAAATTTTGGATATTTTTTAGATATGTGGATATTAAATATTTACCATTTTGCAAAGAACCCCATGGGCCAGGCCAAAAAAACCGCAATAATCCAGCTTCCAGCTAGCCCCTTTTTCCTAATATCAACCGAGCCACCACCTGCAAAAGTTCATGGGGTTCATTCCAACAATTGAACTGATTGAACTAGATGAATGAAATGCTACAATACACATTACACATAACAATTAAGGGAAAAAAAAACTTGGTAGGAAGCTGGTAATAAAAAACACAGCAACAACATACATCAACTAATCCCCTCCCCACCCCCCCACCCCCCGCGTATGCATCAATTTCAAACAATTCACGATGAAGCAATTATAGCTATTCTGGGGGCAGGAAGTTGCTAATAAACGATGTTGTTTCAAATGAAAATCATTGATTAATTGATGCCACAGATGAAAAAAGGGCAATTACTTACAAGGAATCTGCATCAATGCGGCGTATTATAAACACGTGTAGATACATCACATTTGCTCTCAAAAGATATATCAGCATATGCTTGAAATTTAATGTTGCTGATCCACATAGTGATCTGCATTATTTATCAAAATATCAAATTGCCAAATCAGCACAAAGGGGTCATGTTGGGTCATACTGGTCAAATAAATTTAAAAAAAAATAGTTTGAAAGGAAACAAATCTTATGTATCCCAAAGTGTATGTACAATGAATAAACATCCTACATGCATCATATAATCTAAAATCTATCCTCAAAGTTAACAGATGATTTATAATCTTGATTTTTGTTATAAAAAAAAGTAGGATGAGATGACATAAATAGTTGAGTCTTTAAATGTTGCAATTTTTATACCTGGTCTTCATAAGCACTAAAACTCATAGCACATGATCAGATATCTATAATAGTCTATTCACTAAGTGAATAAAATTCTTACTGAAATGACGTTTATATCTTGCTGATAAAGATATCTAACTATTGTTCTGTTTCTTTCCTGCATCTTCAATGCGTAACAAAATCTTTGTTGGTTTTTCCTTTCGATAGGTTGATTTCCACTCATTGCCTAGAAGCTGAAAAGTGGAATAGTAATGGGATTAGGTATGCGGGTAAGGTGTTTATGAATGTGAAAAGAATGGGGACGCTTTGTACCTGTTTGCCGTTCTAGCCGAACTCGGTTGTAATTGGATATAAATACTTGGTAAGAAAATAAAAAGCTCATTATGAAAAGGACAAACAAAACACGTTTAATAATAAAAAAGATCTGCAAAATGTGGACATCACATGGTAAGAAAATAAAAAGCTCATTGGTGAAACCTGCTTAAATCACATGGTGATCTAGTTGTTGATCCGATAGCATGCTATGACATTAGGTTCTGCATTAAACAATGGACTCATCAATAATCCCCACATGAACAACATCCATCTCTAAAATGGTGAAAGCTGCTTAAATCCCTGACTATGTTTTAGAAAATTTTGGGCACTGGTTCCTTAGTGTCCAACGATATGCAACTAACAAGCCCAAATAAGCAATAATATTAAATCAGTATCATCTGTATAGTTGGATTAATTTACAGCGCATTCCCGTGATACTTGAAACTCTATAACAAAACTGAGCCATTATATATGCTTGATTTATGGGAAATAATAAAACCTTCAAGAGAGCAGATCGGCGAGTCCTTTCAAACTGGCGAGCGAGTCGAATCTTGTTGAAAACATACTTAAAACTCCCTTACACTGGCCTTAAGATCCAATTCCAGCTGCAATTTCTCCACCTGCAATAACAAAAAGAAAACTAAACCACTATGGAATGCAAATCTTTAAATACTTCAAGAAAACCGATCTCATTGCATAAAAACCTGCTTCTCTAGCTCGAGGGATCCTATATGAGCCTTTTGGTTCTACTCCTTGACATCTGAAGATCCTTTAACCTATAAAAAATACAATAGATTAATTAACCAAAAAGAGGCAGCAACAATTTCACGCATACAATCAATTACCAATAAATCCCAGATCAGGCGAAGGAGAATAATAAGGAATACCTGGAGTTTTTAGCCGCCTATACTTCTTGCAACAGTGATCAAGAATCTCCTTCGTACGCTGTTAAATCAATTACCAATAAACTGTTAAATACCCTTTATCGTATCAGTGAACAGAGAGAGGGGTGGGGGGAGGGTGGAAACGGGAAAAAGATCGAGCAGTTTGAGACCTAGACGAGGGTAATTCTTGACGCCCGCATTTCAAGTGTACTCCGTGTTTTTTTTTTGTTATATGACATCAATTTTATGACGGATAAAAATGCGCGTCATTTAAGATTAGAATTTTTCAAATTACGACATATTTTTTATGACACGCGTTATTGCACGTCATAAAATAGCGAGCGTCATCGTTCGCGTGTCAAGGAAGGCCCTGTTTCTAGTAGTGGTTCTTCCTAGGTGGAGCATCCGGTTGAACATGAATTTGGCCTTCAGTCACCACCTGAGGTTTGGTGACTTCAGGTTCTTTGTCAGATATTTCCAGAACCTCTGCGCCTTCTCCTTCATCAATCAAGTTTTCGTCTCCTCCTTCAGTCATTGAGGAAACTGCAACAGTTGCAGTGCTCTCTTCAACATCCATAGCTGCCTTGCTGGTGGAGGCAATGTTTCCTACCACTTGATCACTGGCTCTTTCAGCCAGAAAGATAACATCTTTGAGAAGTGTTGTGATCATGTTTATGTGCTCAGGGAGAGCACCAGCAATCAGCATGGTTGACTGTACAAGCTAGTGAGGTTGGGGTCCTTAAAAGGAGAAATAGTAATCAATTGACTGCATTTCATATTCACCCAACTTTCCTCAACAGTGAAGGGGTTAACACTAATTCTTTCACAATCTGTGGCTCTAACTTCAGCCGGTATCCTCTAAACTTCTTCAATTTCAGTTATAACAAGCCTTGAGGGCATCTTCTCCCCCAATTTGACAGTATCAGCTTCATCAGCAATAACAGCTTCATCAGCTTCTCTGAGAGGGTTTGAAGGACCTGCTTTAGTGTTAATAGGATCAGCTTTCACCAAATAAGCAACAATTACATTCAGAGTATCAACCTGTGCTTGGAGAGTAAGGTACCGTTTCGTCAATTCAGGTAGTGTATAACTGTCCTCAACTGGCTTTTTACCAGTATCCTTGGACAAAACCAAGCTATCAATCCTAGATTGATCAGTAGTGGTACCCACGACTTCTTGGCACCAAGGATTCTCTTCATCTGTTTCAGCAACCCTTGGATCCAATGAAGGACTTCCAGGTGCTGATTCCGAGAAGATTGCCGCAGATTGGGTCTTATTGATGTTACTGCTAGCACCAAGATCCATTGGGGATCCTTGGGCAGCAGCAGCCCTTTCTGCATGAATCTCTTCAGATCTCCTGAGATTCACCTCCGGTGAGGAGTGGGGGTTCAATGCAACAGTGTCCTGGTTCATCGGTATGTTCTCCTGTAATGAGGTTGGTGAGTTAATAACACCCTCATTTGAACCAAGAATGGGTGCATTGTCACTCCTAGGTGATAGGGAATGTAGGGGTGAAAAGTGTTCAGATAGGGATTGTACATCTGCTTCTAATGACTCCCCCTCAAATGAAGGTTCATCCCTAAGAGAGAATCCCAATTTAACCAATTTCCGTTAGGCTTTTTGCCTTGAACGGGGTTAGAAGCTTCGGGTTGGTTGGTGGTGCTAGGTGGAGGAGACCTAGTAACCACATTTATCTGTCTTTTGAATATGACAGGAGGTGAGATAGATGATGAGGTGGCAGTGGTAGTGATTGTGGAAGCTTTCCTCTTTCTGGATTGAAAAGTTTTGAGAGTAGAGGAAGCTGGGACAGATGTGGGATCAGAAGCTATTGGGTTTATAGCTCTGTCATCTTGAGCATGGGGCTCAGTTGCTGCTACAGTTTCCGGGTGAACCTCAGCAGTAGCAGGTTCATCTGGAAACTGCCTTGGAATTGGTAAAGGATAGCCAGTGTCCCTTCCAAGAAATGCAGTCTTGTTGAAAGCAAGGTTTGAAAAAGTTTTCTCATTAAGAAGTTTCGGTTGCAAAATTATACCAAGCCAGACGATTTGGGGGTACTCTTCTTTGAGGATGTATGTCAAAAATCTAGGGTACTGGTAGATATATTGAGAATGGATGTTGGATTTTAGGGCTTGAAAAATCAGTTTGGAAAAATTGAAGTTTTCACCTTTTACCACAGCATAGAAGGCGGAAGCCTGTTCACTGGCAAGCTCGTCAAATCCACCCTTCTTTGGAGATAGGCACACCGAAATTGCATGGGCCAAGAACCTCCATTTGTAGGGTAATTGCCCTTTCTTGATAGTTTTGCTTTGCGGGGAACCACCGTATCCAATATCCCTGAATAGTCTTAGATATTTCTTGGAGTCGACTACTTCATATCCACTGTCATCCCTTAATTTGAACAGTTTTCGCACTTTTTCTTCATCAATTTCTACTTTTGTGCCCTGAACCTTCGACACAATCTTTTCACTACCATCTTCGCCTTCGGTAACCCTAGCATGAGACCAGAACTCTTCCATAACTTCTTCAAATATTTCTGCTTCAACAGTGAGCGCGTGATGAAGGTGAGATCTTTTGATGAAGTCTATCATGCCGTTGTAGATATCAGTTTCGCTTGGTGGTTCGAGGTACGCCACCAAATTGTGTTCTACAGGAAACTTAGAGTACCGATGGGCTTCTTGCCACTCGCCTTTGCTTTTGGAGCAATTGTTGATACAGGGTTTGAGAAGATTGACAGTTAAATGAAGGTTTATCGGAGAGAGATTGAGAGAAATTTGGGAGTTATTTCTGAGTAGGATTGAGAGAAATGGGGAAAGTGACGGTAAATTATGGCTTTTTACCTTTTCGGTGATGATGTGGAGGAGAGAGAGTTAAAACAGACGGTTCAGTAACTGATGGGACAGGTGCTTTATGGGTTATACGGTACAACTGGTTAAAGCATGTCTTTATCCAAAAGTAAATTTACTGAAACCTCGGATTTTAATCAGTTAAAAACTTAATGGGTAAATAAATGTATATCCGCTTAGAAAGTTGTGCCTTCCGGGTAATTAAATTAGACTTTGACTTTGTTGACCCGGAAGTTCAAGCGGAACCCATTTCTCCTTTATTTTAAAAACTAAATTTCTTCCGTCTGAACTTCAAGCGGATGATTTTTCCGCTTGGAAGAATTGTTTTCAAAAACATTTGTCACGTCATTTACAAAGCATTTTCCGGTTGAAGTTCACCCGGTGAGTTTCAAAAGTTGTTTTACTCACAGGTTGAACCGGAACTTGAAGCTGC